>VSDK01013990.1:24229-89696 GCA_009767595.1 Symbiodinium kawagutii
CAGAATTGCATGTCCCTGAATGTCGCCAAATTGACATCTGTCTAATCAAGACTCACCACAGATCGCCAAGGCCAGCCGCGCCTAAACACAAAGACATAGGCTGCAATGACCTCAGCACAACTAGAGGCAGCATAGCCGCAAAGTAATGGTATTCCTGGTGTTCAAAGCCTTGATTCATGAGTGAGAGAACAGGAGAGACATCTAGCCCAGCATTACGTCGTAGAAGGACTGCGTAGCGTATGTCAAATCCATGTCAGCAAACAGAACAGTGAAAAGCAACAGCCGAATGATTGACTGAAGCCACACATCTCAAGGAGACCTTTCATCAAAATCCACTCCTTTTGCGCTAGGCATCCACACCGTCAAGGGCAATGCAGCCAGGAGGTCTTAAAGGAGCTGCCCCATGGATCTAACATGTTCCAGCTGGGCAACGCAGAGTGCAAGCCAATGCCGAAACACAAAGAAGAAATTGTTTGTTTGTGTCTATGTGAAATTTGCAACTTTATTTTTGGTATTGTTTTCGTATTGTATGTTCATGTATCCATCTATCTATCTCTCTATCTATCCATTTATCTATCTCTCTATCTCTTTATCTATCAATTTATCTATCTATCTATCTATCTATCTATCTATCTATCTATCTATGTACCTATCTATCTATCTGTCTATCTATTCTCTACCTATCAATCTATGTATTTATGTAGACCTTCCAGAGCCCACAGCAGTCAGGACGGTGTGCTTCCACGCGAAGGATGATAGCTGTTATAATGCAACCAACACTTTCCTTCATTGATCGACTCAAATAATCTGCATGCATGCCTCAATACATGACCCCCGAGCAAACGCCTGAGGGGAATCGACAAGCCTTCGACACCACATTGCCGCATGGATTTTCATTCACTTGTAGTCGGATCATAGCTAGCTGCTTCACTTTTCATTCGTGAAGAAGTTTGTTTTCTCAGATCTGCGCTTGTTTGCATATCCCCATCCACGATCCATCTTATCCTTATTGAAATTCTGCCATAATTAGATAGCTGGTGATGTGATTCCCCATCAAAAATGGGAGCAGTATCAATATGGATCCAACATTCCCCGCACCTCCGTTGGACCCAGGGTCAGAACCCACGAGCTTCCATGGCATGATCCATCATTGTTGGCACGTCCCTGGCACGTCCCTGCGGACATCCGCCACCACGCTACCGCCACCCGGACCCACCCGGAACCGGCGACCGAGGTCGTCCACGTAGGTTCCGAATGCGTCCTGGACGGCGACGCATGCGCTTGAAAAAAGAACTCACGCCGCCTCACAAAAGCTATGCCGTTCCTCCTCTCTTCTTCCCCCTTCCGCTCCTCTTTTCTCCCCTGCTGGCTTTCGTTCCCCCCTTCTCAGGTAGGTTCCTCAACCAGCGAGCTGAGAGTTTGGCCATGGACAGTGGTGTAGCTCCAAAAACTGCTGTGGTTTCCCTATGAATGGTGGCTTCTCAACATAGGGGTACACCAAAATCATCCTGTATGAACCAATTTGCAGTAATAATCCAACGATTTTCGGGGTTTCCCAATTTGGAGAAACCCTCAAATACTGGTGAACTGAACAGCTGGCTGTTCAGCATGGCGCCTGGCGCTCCGCTTCTCCGCCAGGCGCTTTGAAGAAGAAGTGGTACCTCGATGACATCACCGATTGGTTGCCTACCGACACCAACAGCCACTGGAACGCAGCAAGCCGTTGCAGCCATGGCGACTCCGGCGTCCAGGGACCCCGTGAATCGGGGTCACAAGTGGGTCACTTTTGTCAATCCCAGGGTGCCCCAGGAGGTTGAGATGGGCATCTGTGCCTTGTCTGGTGGTTAGGAGTTGGGATGTTCAACCAGAGTTTTGATCAGCCTGGCTATGAGTAGATGCTCATTGTGGCGCTCAACCACCAGCAGTTGTACCCATGAGCCTCTGTAGTTTGTGATGAGCCACTCAACCAACAATGAAGTCAAGATTAAATGTAACAAATTGGCCATTCGAAATTGCTGCTGTTGATGCCCCATCAAATTAGCCATTTTGACCATCATTGTTTGGGAACAAACAACCATGAAGTCAACCATGAAATCGGTAGCCATGGGTCTTGAGCACTATTGTAAACCACTACATGGATAAGCGTGATTGTTTTTTGTTTGCCACTATTGATAACCGATTCGTTGTTTATCACTGTTGTTTTGAGAAAGGGTCCAACAAACAACCAATATCAACAGCGATCTCTATGATTGATTTTTACGTTTATTATCAAACCTGTAGGAAACAAGTGGACTGCTTATGTCAACAGCAACCAATCATCACCATTGTTAGCTACTAGTGATAACCAATCATAATGTATAACTTTTTATGACCGGTCAGTTGATAATTATATTGATAATATCATACCCTTGTCAGTCACCATGTATTATTCTTTTGATCGAAAACCATGTTCGTTTCACAATTCCGAAAACACACCAAAAAAAAAACATCGCAAAAACACATCAAAAAAACACATCCAAAAAACCATCAAAAAAACACATCCGGAAAACCATCGAAAGCACATCTTTGTTGAGAACCACAGTGGCTTCCCCGCTCGCGTCGCGGATCAAAGCTTCCAGGCTTGGCCTTGCGGTTGCACTACTTGGCCCGTGCCAACCCGCCTGAGGACGAGCGAACGCTGCAACTCGGCGGTGACCAACCACTGGGGAAGGGTTGGTGAAGGGAGGGGGAGGGGAATGATAGGGCGGTGATATAGCTGGTAAATGCTGGTAAGAGTTGGCTTAGGTTGGTGAATGAAGTTGGTTAATGATGGGGTGATGGTAAATGCCTGCGGCTCACTGTACGTGTGTTTTAACTTTTTTCCTACTTAGGAAACGTGTGCTGTACAGGTTTTTGAGGTCTCTCTTGGTTTTGCCCACGGCCTAAAAACCGCACCGGCGTTTGAAAAATACTTTTTGTATCTTTTTGTAGACGTAGGGTGGGTTTGGGTGGGATTTTTGTAGATGCAGGGTGGGTTGGGTGGAATTGGATGGGCATCTATCGATGTCTGTGTCCAATGGCGAACTCAGCTTTGGGATCATGATCTTCATGGTTCGCGGCCTGTCAGATTTTGCTTCTCTCCAATGTTTTGCTCCCTGAGCTGAGGAAGACGCAGCATGTGGCACCAGGTACCTGGTATTACGAGGCGGCTGACTCGAGGGTGGGGCTTACCGAGTGACACTCCTCTGCTCTAAATGTCTTGTTTACATGCTGGTGCGACTGCATGAATAAATTTTTTCCAAGACTGAACCTGGTGATTTTTGTCTGTTGGACCTCAGTGGGCTCCCGCATCTTTTATCAAATGAAGCTGTTCAAAAACACGGTGGCAAGTTGCTCTCTGGTCTTTGCCGCTGCATCACTGCCTAACCATTCTTAGTCAACCACCAACCAACCATGCACTTACCAACCACTGAGCAACCTCGAATTGATATTTTTGTATGAATTTAGTTGAAGATAATATTTGAGTTTATATGAAATGACATGGTTTTATATGAATATCATTGATAAACGTGGTCATTTTCGAGCCATCTCTGACCCATTCCTTGCTGGATCGGCCCACGGCAGGTGCCTCAGGGCAGCGGCAACGACCTGTGGCTCAGTGCCCGGCAGCGAGCGGTGGAGATGCTGCACGGTGCGCCCGAGCCGCGATGGGGTGGGATCTTGGGCACAGCTTGCACTGATCTGTGGAGGTTGGGATTCAGATGTGCAAATTTTGATGGTTGGAATTTTGATGGTTGCAATTCGGAGATTTGATTGTGCATATTGATTTATTTGTGTTCATTGAGATGTGTTTAGATATTTATTGGTATTCATTATATGTCATTGTGTTACTAAATGTATTTGCACACGGTGGATGTATTTGTTCGTATTTGTATATATGTATTTACATGAATGTGTGTTTGCGTAAGGGCCTTTCCTGAGGCATGAGGGTGCGCAAACCACACAAAATGAACCATTTCATTGTGGATATCAGCAATTCGGTCCCACCCCTTGGTATCCATGAATGGACATGCGTAGTACCCATTGACTTCATTCATTTTTTGAGCTTTTATCTACTCGTGGTCTCTTGATGATCATATGCGCAATGGTGACTGGTATGTTCCAGACAATTAGGTGTCATGCAAATCCAACTATTGATGGTTGTACTCCAACAATAGTGATTGATCTGTACGGGGGACGTGTGCAGCAAAAGTATGTCGATGACATTTCTCGGGCTTTTGGTCGGCCAGAGGAGCTGTACACACAAGGTTAACCATGGGTGACCTGGGAGCGATTAGAAATGTCTTGCTGACAGTAGAGAGTGTATGACAGTAGAGTTTCCGCGATTCATACGGCCTTGCACCAAGGCTTCCTTGTGCTACTTGAAGTGCCCATGCGCATGTGGCAGTGGTCGATCTCCTAATTGCTGTGGAGCACTTTAGGGTTTCATGGCCCAGATTTAAATGAAACAGTTCTCCAAAGGTATCTTCAAACATGCTCAAAAGGCAGAACCTTCAGCTGGACCAGACTTATATTCCCTTTTGTGCTGACGATCGATCTTTTGTTTCGGTCTATTTGCAACTCGCGATCATTTTGGTCTTCAGTGTTTTGAGCTCATGATTTCTTCCTGCTATTTACAATCTCAACCAACCATCACATGATTAACCATCGCATATCGCTACCATAAAGTGGTCAGTGGACAACCAATAACCGGCCATTAGCCAGTACTTACCACTGATTAGTAAACCAGAAATTAGCCATTCACCATTAGCTACAATCAACCATTTACCAATGATTAGTAAACCAGTACCACTAACCACCAGTAAATCAGCCATTAACAACGAGTAAATCAGCCATTAACCACGAGTAAATCAGCCATTAACCACTGGCAAACCAGTAGCGACCTTCTTAGCGGTCAAGGTCCCATCACTACCAGGGCCGCTCCCAGGGGCGTTTCGACGGATCGCCAGGCATCGAGGAGACGGACCAGTTCAAGGTCCAAATTCCCTTGCGCACCAGCCGCGGCACGGCAGGCGCAGGGTGCGGCACAGGGTGCGGCATGGTTCCGGGTGCGGCGTTTCATGGCCACCAGTGGCCGCAGCATGGTTGGAATGAACCATCGGTAATTCGTTAGTCGTTAAGCATGCTATAGTGATGAACCCATCAGTGGATGACTAATGAATACATTGATGACTCATAATGATTCATTGGTCATTAACCCCTCATATGAATCATGATCAAGATCTTTGTCATTGATACAATGGTGAATGCTAATCTGGCAATGAAGTAATAAACCATGATAGTCAAGATCACGACTTATCACTACTGCAATAGTAAGCAGGTAAACAATGGTGAAGACTGGCTAGTAATGGTTACTTGAATGATGATTCATGGGGCATCCAATCTTAAACCCCCGATGTTCATCACGACCTGGTCCATTCATCAATGGTCCTGTGCTACTTTGCTTGCTGTGGCGTATCAGCTATTGGTAGAACTTGGTGTCCTTGGGATTTCTAGCCATCTATTGGTGAGTGCTTGGAGATACACTCCGGTGTTGGAGGCTATCATCCACCAACCTGAGTTCTGGAAGGCTAGGACACCAAAGGCTGGGTACGGAAGGATCGCTCCGCAAGGATGCCTCAACTTTGCCGCCAACTACTTCTTTCAGCCACTTTGGCACCGGAAAAATGGTGGCAGGTCCCTTGTTAGTCACCTCAACAGCTTCCAAGATCAGCAGATGATCGTGAAATCTGGTGGTGGTGGAACATCAGCTTTTGTTTGATGAAGAAGTTACCTGGTACACTTCAGGGATCGAACATAGGGAAACTATAAGGAAACCATTGGAAAACCGTAGGAAAACCGTAGGAAACAATGGAACATCACCATTTTTATAGAGAAACCCAGGGAAATCATCAACAGTCGGGGGATGGTCCATTGCTAGATCACCAGAGGGTAGAGAGGGGGTTGTCATCTATGAGCTGTTTGATGGGTCATTTGGTAAATCCCTAAATCACCAGCTATATTTATATGGCTGTGGGTCCATATTACCCAACCAATAATGGTGGATACTAACCAACAAGAATAGGGAAAACAATGGTTAATGATGGGGAACCAGGGGTACAAGGTGAACTGACCCACTGCCATATAAACTGCTGGTTGTTTAT
The DNA here is from genome assembly GCA_009767595.1 of Symbiodinium kawagutii. Lineage (NCBI taxonomy): Eukaryota > Dinophyceae > Suessiales > Symbiodiniaceae > Symbiodinium > Symbiodinium kawagutii. The sequence goes on from VSDK01013990.1 coordinate 30,412, forward strand.
TATGGATCACCATGATCCATCGTTGCTGGCTGGTGGGAGGGAGCGAGGAGCTTTGCCAGGGGTATCCCACTCTACTCTTTAAAAAGGGGCAGCGAGGCCAGGAGCGAGGCGAGGAGTTATGGTGGTTGGTTGCCGCCAGTCCTGCAACCATGGTCCAAGCCAGGACGCTGGGGTCGGTTGGTTGTTGGGTTTCCATGCCACATGGTAGTTTCCCTGTGAAACATGTCGGAAATGACCATGTGGGTTGGGGGGTCCCAACAAGTCAAGGATGGTTGGGGGATACCACCATCCTGTGGATATACCGATATTGGTCCGAAAAAGAATTGTGGCACGCCTGGTATGAGTGGAAATCGCAAGAGTCTTGGGGGGCTTAGCCAACATTGTGGACATACTGGGTTTGGTTCCTAGCAAGGGTTTGAGCATAACTTCTGTTTTAGCTATTTGCAATCTCTTTTGTGGATGGGCAGTCTGTTGGTGCATGGATTGTAAGCTCTGAGGAGAATCCCCGTTGGTTAATATAATAGATTAGCAACCATAGTCACTCCGGTCACTACCATAATTTGGCTGATGCGACTTGCAAGTGGGTGAGAAATTTCCGTGGTTACAAACCCGCCAGATAGCTGTCAGATCATGCAGGTCCTCCAACCCCCACGCCCTTGCCTAAACAGCTGCTGTTGGTCGGTTTGCTATCCCAACATGCCCACGTAAGTCCATGTCTTGAACGGTGCGCAAGCGACAACGGCTCAAAGCCTGTGATTCCGGGCGGTTTCGAGCTTGTGAACGAGTACCTGGTACTTGTTTCCATTTGGGTTTGTACCAAAATAGGGTAACCAATTTAACCCACCAAGAAATGATGATTTTACCAGGAAACAATTGGTTTTGGGGGTCCATTATTGTGGCACAGACCCATTTGTTCTTCGGAGATTGCAGGCCTCGTTAGGAGTCGCGGGACCACTGGCTTTGCACAGCCAAGGTATTGCAGTCGTCTGGAGAACCTCTACGGCGATGCAAGAGTGGCCTGGCAAATAGGGAGCCACTGGACTCAGGGGTTGAATGGTTGGATGTTGCAATCAGTCGAATCATTCACATGGGTGTATCCATAAATGCTGGTATCTACCAATCATCCAATACGAGCAAAGAAAGAGGTGAAACACCGGGTGAGTCAGCTACCAAGCAGTTGAAGAAGAAAAATGGCATTCCAACTACTTGTAGGTTTAGATGACCTACCTGGTTTGCTGGAACCCTCGAAGACAGCCCTGGGAAGCGTTTCAGCCTGCTGACCTCAGGATACATCACCAGCATTGCTCAGCGTTTGTGACGCGAGACATCAGTTCCAAACAGCCTCCTGGCATGGGACTCTCCTGGGGCCTTGCTGTTCGTTCTTGTCTACCGCATCTTTTGACCAAATTTGCTATTTCCGACATTTTCTGATCATTTTTTCTTGTGATCTTCTAAACATGTCATTCTTCTTCTCCTGTCATCTTCGTTTTTCTGGTTGCGATTCATTTTGAGACGACGGGTCCTCAAAACGTGGTGCAGGCACTGAACTCGCACGGAATCCCTTGAAACAACGTCGTAATGCTATACCCAACAGGGCTCCTGATCATGGAATCCCGCCACCCGACAGGTCAGTTCGCACATGCGCGTTTCTTAAAATATGGAACCCAAAAAATGGTTGGTTTACTACCCATAAACGGTTAAGATTGGATGATTTGGGGGTCTACCCATTTTAAGAAACACGCATCTCTTGGGTGCACTGTCCAGGATTTTTTCCATACGACGGTGCCCTACTTTTTCGACTCCTACGGAGACCTCAATCCCAACGTGGGCTTTGCTCAGTGCCCCAAGTATTTTCCACACGTACAGGTGTGGCCGGCCAGGGTTGACAACCAACAGCCGAGCAATATGGGTGAAGGGTTGGTGAATGGTTGATGGTTGACACGTATCATATGTATATGAATATAATTATATTGTTTCATGCCTGATATTTATCGTATATTGGCATATCACATTGTGCATGTTTAATTACTGTATATCTCCAGTTTTTTTCGGAGCTGGGCTGCTTGGCATTTATGGTTCGCCTCATGGAAGCTGGTCTCAACGGCTAGGCCTCAACCATGCCAGTGAGAAGCTTGTGTGTTTGCACCCGTTTGTATGATGCAACATTATTAAAGGCCGCATTACGCACTTGCTTCTTCTTTGGCGTTGTTACTCTGTATTGCATGGGGCATGATACACCCCCCAAATAGATACCATCAGTATCATTTCTAGCTCTGAAATGGACGGTGACCGGGCTGGCTTTGATGTTGATCAGGCTGCCTGCTATCCCGGAGACTGATGTATTCTAACATCCCATGTCACCGGTACAATGGAGCACGCCACATATTTTGTGCGTTTCTTTGTCCATGTTTTTGAGCCCAAAACCAGCAGGACAGAGCAGATTACTTAGATGCTTGGCTGGTGCTGGGAAAAAGGTTTGGTGGAGGGCAGATTCCTACAGAGGGCTTACAAGTGTTCCCAGCCCAAAACACTTGTCCGATACAATGACTCTCTCTCTCTCCCTCCTCCACAAACAATCAGCCATTGGTTACGGCTTACACAATATTATGGAGAAAATGGAAATCAACATTGCTAAATGCTCCAGCGTTTCTGAATGTTTTCCAAGGGGAATGATTCAAATGCACCCCAAAAAGGATGGCCAATTCCTACTGATCTGGTTCAATGCTTCCGATTGCACAACCAAAATCGCTGCTAGTTCTAGTTGCATAAATCACAGGCAATCTGGGCATGTTTTCCGCACAGTCTAGCAGCTAGCAGGCTGCATCCGCTACTGATTGATTCCCTTTACATGGTTTGGCCGATGGAAGCGAAGCCCAACGACCCAGTAATCATCAAGGTTGACCATTGTGAAGCACCACAAACCAACAAGAGGACTTGACTCATGTGAGATTGGCAGATGTTTCAGAGATCTTTAGAGCCCCGATCGAGACCTAGATATGCCGCAGGTACGGCATGGATACAAAACATGGATGACATGGTATATTCTAGAACGTAGGCTGTCCACTATCCGTTTAAGTAGGACCCCTTGGATGCTTGCCGCAAACTGCAAACTCAGGACAACAACGATGCCCAATTCTTCAGGCTAAACTGCATGATCCACAACTGTTGCGGCGGTGCCGCTTGTCCAAATTGGCCCGGGCACACGTCTATTTTGGAGATGTTTCTCAGGGGGAAGCTGAAAAACGCAACTGTCACTCTTGGCATTCTGATTTTGGAAGACACTCCACCACTTGTCAAACATCTGAAGAATCTGCATGGCTTACGCAACATCCGAGCTGTAGACATTCTTTGAGCGGTAGCTGACTTGGAACAGATTGGCACTGCCGTGATCTCCATGGGCCCCAAAAGTGACGATCTGTGAAGAGTTTACAGTAGGCCTGCTGCGCAGGTTGCCTTATTGCAGGCACTATACATTACAAACCTTTCTGAGCATTTATCAACCATCATGGTTAGTTTATGGCTGTTGACCTTTGTCGACCACTATTGAATATGATTGGCATTCATGGACCATTGTCAACTGTTAGCGCGCGTAATGCTATATCAACCCTTATCAAGCAGTATTATCCACCAACCTGGAAAGTATCTACAGAGATATATACAGATCCATACCGAGGGCTGTCCGAGCATATTTATTTTCGAGGATGGTGGACACCACCAACTTGTCATTTTTTGACACCCTACACACTAGATCTTATGGAAATATCTGGTCTGGTAGCCCTATTGTTCCAAGCCAATCATCATGACTGGCCGCGAAGTAAGGGATAAACAGGCTCTTATTCACATTAACAAGCCATCATTCACATTTATCAACCATAACTGGCAGATTTGAATGAACCATTTATCAGCCATAAACTACCATTATGAACCGCAACGAGCCACCAACAAAAAGCTACGGACTAGATTTGAAGTTCAATATGAGATCCAGCTGTTGAAAGCTGATTGTTTCAGCTGCGACGTTTGGGCTGGGCGCGCTTGCAACCCACTATGGGAAGACCTTCTCACGTTGAGATAAGAACATTGCCGGCACCAGTAGTGCTTAGGGACCATGGTTCAGATTGATCATGGCAGAGAATGGCAAAAAATGGTTGAGCAAAAATGATGGTTGATCACTGTCAACAGGGCTTCTACTCACTGGTTCAATTTTTGCGGTTAGCCCACCAGAATGCCCAATGTCTTCTGGATGCGGCTCACTTCCAGTGCGGCTCACTTCCAGTGCGGCTCACTTCCAGTGCGGCTCACTTCCAGCATTAGTCCTCAATGTGCATAGCTGTCCACCACGAGGGTATTCACCGAGAATCAGTACAAGTGGCCCATCTAATCAAGTCAACAAACGTCAGGATGATAATGACTTGGTGATCTTAGCTTTCCAGAGACAGGAGACCAAAAGTCACATTGTGGTATGATTGGGATGGGACTTCTTGGTTCCACTGCACGGCACACACGACATACGGGGGTCACCCACCTTTGCACTCCTGTGTTGCCAGTTATTGTGATGGTCACCCGGTGCTCCGTTGCACAGTTAATTATGTAGGTGAGCATCATCCCAAATGGCTTCATATGAGCATCATCAGCCAGTGTATGCACATGGAACAACAGGCTACAGCAGCCACTGCCGTTGGCTTCATCGGCCGCACCTAGGTGAGTGGACATGGCACTAACAGCACCTGGAAGCTGCACCGCAGTCCGGACAGAACCTGGGCAAGTTTTGGTCGTCGCTGGTGACCCCCTGGTCTTGGTGTTGTTGTCCTCTGGCCACTTCAATCGCCGGTTTCCATATTCGAAAGATGAAAGCGAACAGTGGGTTGGTCCACCGATGCATATCGTCGCAAAGTGGATCCATATATTCCATGCAATTTTTTCGGACGGTGGATTGGTTTCCGACTAAAAAAAAGGATTTTTGCGGTCTCCAGAACTTGACTTTTGGACAACCGTACTTTGGGTATTGGCCACTGGTATGGGGTATACTTACGATTGCCGGCCATACTATACCCTATACTAATCTGTACAATACTTGTCATTGTTGGCCACTGGTCATTGTTGGGTGATATCCTGAAGACTAGTTACTTCCACAACCCATACAGTTGGTCGGTACACCCTCTAGTGTTGGTTGATCACACTGGCGGTAGTATGTAAAGCATCATGAACCATCAACCGTCACCAATAGTTATTGACCCCTCATTGGTCATTAGCCATCATGAACCATCACTATCATTCACCATGGCTAACCTTCACCAAACATCACTAACTAGTAATCACTGACCATCATTCATTCATTCATTCATTCATTCATTCATTCATTCATTCATTCATTCATTCATTCATTCATTCATTCATTCATTCATTCATTCATTCATTCATTCATTCATTCATTCATTCATTCATTCATTCATTCATTCATTCATTCATTCATTCATTCATTCATTCATTCATTCATTCATTCATTCATTCATTCATTCATTCATTCATTCATTCATTCATTCATTCATTCATTCATTCATTCATTCATTCATTCATTCATTCATCATTCACCATGACTATTATTCACCATGATCAAAGATGGTTAATAACCACTGACCATTCATTAACAAAAATAACGAATTAATAATCACTGACTGGTCATGGTGACTAAGTAACCATCACTAACCAGTATGAACCATAATTCATTGATCATTAGTAACCATCATTCACCATGACTAAGTAACCATCATTTGTCATGACTAAGTACCCATGATTCACCATGACCTCCATGCCCTGCTTTGGCATCCCCAAGGCTTGGTGTGGGAATTGGCCAAGCAGCGGGTGCGCGACCGGACCACCCACCGCAAACACAAGGCCGGGCTCTCGGGGCAGGTTCTGGGAAGGGCCACAGGCGGCGGTCAGATGCACAGTGAGGAACAGGTAAGCAATGGTTAATGATGGTTAATAGATGGTTAATAGGTAGTGAATAGATGGTTAATGATGGTCAATAGAAAGTTAATAGATGGTTGAAAGATGGTCAATGATGGTTAATGATGGTTAATAGATAGTGAGTAGATGGTTGATGATGGCTAATGATGGCTATTGACTCATGATGGTCAATAACTATTGGTGAATCTGATTGCCAATGGTTAATTGATTGAGCTCATGATTGAGCTCGTGATTAACCTCAGTGGTTTTTCATGGGTGGTCATTTTTCGTGACTGATACTTAGCCGATGGGGATTTGATGATACATGGGATATCCAGAAAACTAGAACCCCCCTCTCTTATCACGTGTTGCTGATGATGTTTTCAGCCTATATCGTCAATGGTTGATCAGCCTATAGTAAGGATCTCTCATCAGCTGTTTTTGGTAGTTATTGACCATCATTCGTTATTAGCCATCATTAACCATCATTAACTATCATTAGTCAACGATCATTAACAACTATTAACCATTTGGTAACCATCTTTTCATAATATAGTAGCCATCATTCACCATTGCTTATCAAGGGTATCACCTATGGTTCATCAGCTGGTTGGAATATCAAATGGGATCAACACTTCGCCACGTACAGTAGCTGCATGGGGGGCACGCTGGGGGGAGCTGCTTGTTCTTTACCCAGCTTTGCTAAGAGATGCCCAGGAGAAGTTGTGAAAGTCCAAGGGTGTGTACCCTGATCTGATGCGGCTGAATTCAGTGATCCACGATTCAGAGGTCATATGGCATCGATGATGATTAATCTGCGCCACTAAGCACCTTCAAATAGAAATATGCCCCCTATAGTCTCCTATCTTGTTGGCTGCTTATGCTGCTTATACTGTATTCCTCTATTCAAGTGTTGCTATGTCCATGCTTAACCATTCTTCTTAGATACTCCTTCTAAGGCAAGAAATCCCATGAGTCGAGGACCACCTCCAACCATCATGAGAAAACCATCGCCACCCATCGTTCCATCACGCCTGCAACGACCGCCGCAGCGAAGCGCCACGAGGACTACATTGAAACCCGGACATTCCCCGAGAACTGTGCGGCAGAAGACACAGCCGGAAGTTTGAAGCTGAACCTTGGCCGTTGAGATGATGGGGTTCACCATGAGGATGAATGATGGTTGATTAATGCTGATTCAATCATGTTTCTTTGATGGTTGATGATGGTTAATAGTGACTGATGATGGTTCATGATGCTGTTTCATCATGGTCAGTCGTGGTTACAATAGGGGGTTTTGACCAAGAATACTGGGGAATCTGATGGTTGATCGTAAATGGCGGTCAATGATGATTGCTTTCCCAATTCTAGGGTTGGGTGAATTATTTTCAATGATGCTTAATCGTGGTTGTGAGCTGATGATCATGACGACGATGCTGCTGCCGCTGATGATGATGATGATGATGATGATGGTGATGATGAACCACGCTGACTCCCTTGGTAGTTACTGTAACCTGGCAATGGAACATCCGGACTAAATCATCCATTTGCTGATATCCGTTCGTGCACATTGCAATGAACTTGTATCTCTGAAAAGAGGAGGTACCCCTCTAAATTGTTGGTTTCTCTGATATTCACTATGGGATGGCAGTCGTGATGCCACCATTTGTGGATACACCCATAGAGTCATTTGGTCCACTAAAAGCTTCATGTGCAAAATACCACTGGTTGGTTGGTTGTTATGGGCTGGGTAGAGGTGAGGCCTGATGATGATTGGAATATAGGCAAGCACAATGGGAGTACGGCCCATAGTACACATGTAGCAACGATTGTATCACTTCCGGGTTTTGTTTGTAGTGTTGGCGTCCACAAGCGCGCAGACACCCACCCACCCGCCCACACACCCATACACACGCATGGCGGCTGAGTCGTTGCCTGTTATGGATGATCGTCAAGTGGCCTGCTGCTTGTTGGATTAAGCTGTATATCATCGTCTTTGAAAGCATGACAAATCATGCAACTTTGTAACTCATGGCTATTCTGCTGTCCTATATTCGTTATCCCGATTGGAATGAAAGTAAATGGCAAAGATGAATATCCAAGCAGCAATACAGCTGCCATCAGCTGCCTGTATTCTGGGGCTAAGTGAGGGTTATTTTGTCTTTGTTGCGTTTGCACACCTTTTTAGTTTTGATGTAAATTGGTTAAGTTGTGATGTTGGCCACGTCATAGTGCATAGCGAAGATGATGGGTTAGCACAGCATTGAGACCTGGGGCTCAGAGGATGGTCAGCGATTCTGGAGATTGCACAGAGACCTGAAGGTCAGTTTCACGGTATGATCCAGTCTCCTTTTTGGAAAGCAGCATTTCGAGGGTAGGAGCAGTGGGGGGTCCATCGTGGGGAAGGACTCAGGTTCCACTTGGAAATATCGGGATATGGCTTTCACCTTGTCATGTCAGGTGGTCATTCCACCCATGCCATCCAACTCCGCGGTTGGCCTGGAGCCACCAAGCTCAAGTGGGTTAAGTACTCCTAGGTCGTTTGGGACTGCGGTCACCATAGAATCCCATAGACATCTACATTTGATTCGCCATGTGAGCTTTGCCCCGGGCTGTAACCGCGCCACGTCTCAGGATGGTCCGGGGAAAGCACTCGCATTTCATCAGCGCCTTGGTTTCAGAGGTTGGTGCTGCTGGATGGATCGGTAGCGCTGGTCCCAATCGAAGGGGTACGAGCCAAGCTGAATGGGCTGATGCCCTAGTCACGTTGGTTTTGCGTGATCAAATTTGAGTAGAATCATCCGACACTGAGTTTGGCTGATCATGTTGGTTGCCCGGGTTTTGCCGTATCTTCAACAAAGACCATGCTACATGGCTTCAAGGCAACACATGCTACATGCATGTTTCATTCACGCTACTTATCTTGTACCAGGAATGATCTTCTCCTTTGTGCGGGGAAGATGATATGAATGGCAAAGTGTGGTAGAATGAGGGGATCACGAAAAGGGACGCTAGTTACCGTGGAGAAGCCAGGGATCAAATCCCTCATCTCCGCTGAACAGCGTATGCGTAGCAAGATTTGGAATCCGGGGATAGCCAAGAGAAACGTTACTTCTGCCATTCAAAGGATCAACATACTATGCGATGCCAGACATAGCCGGAGGGAAACGAAAGCACTGCTACTTCTAGCTGAGCAGAAGCACATAGGAAGCGCAAGCAGGCGCTCTTTTGAACTGACAACTTTGATAGGTGATCAATGACCATCGTTTGGTTTTCTTACAAAACCCCAAAGACAAAACCTTCATGGTTTATGACCTCGATGGTTTATGGGCAACAAGTGATATAGGGAGCAAGGTCGTGTTCCCAAAGGGCAGAACGTGATTGACAGATGTTGACAGTGAAATAGTGGGAACGGAGGTTTTCATCTATTCATTGGCCTTCTCCCTATGTTATATGTTTGATGTTTGCAGACCAAGCTTCAAGTGTTTGAATCTTGAAAGCTGAGACATCAGATATCAGCTAAGCTAAACATACTGGTTGAACATCTGGCGAACGCCTCCACAAATTCTCCACTTCCCGCTTTCCATCGTGTTTTTGTTCCCTAAAAGCCTGGCCACTCGCTGTTGGTTACGCTCCCACGACTGTTTGCGTGCAGCGCCTGCTTACAAGTGGAGCATTTGGTTTTCATTTGGAGACAGGCGACCTTTCCCACTTGAGGCTGAACAAAATAGAGGAAAAATCCATAAGAATCCCCACATAGAGCTTGTTGGACGGCTGCCCAAATCTCAAATTGCAGCCGTTCCCTGCTGCGAAGCATGGCACCAGTGCTACGTAACCATGGCCACGTCGCGAGGCAGACGCCTCTCCTACGGTGACTTGGCGGCAAACGATGGCTGGTGCTGGTCCTCTTGGCCTACGGTTTGATGCACTGATCACAATTCGATATCATGAACAAACAACGCATGGGTAATGCTATTGCGAAAATATGCTCATGAATTATCATTACATATACTTACATGTTATATCATGAAGTATCAAATATTACATATATTTACATATTGTATATTTGTATTACTACTAGCACAATTCTAACAGGACAACTTCGGTGGTGTGTTTACTCCATTTGTTGGTCTTCACCAGCGCCTGCGAGGCGTGGCGAAGACGCCAGCGGAGCATTTGGTGTCGGTGCAGAAGAGCATTCAGGCGGAGCATCCTGTGGTGAGCAGGGTAAATCTATGGCTGTTCGGTGGGTTAGGGGTGGGTTATAGATGGTTATAGCCCAGAAACTTAGACTTTTAGCCAGGGATCTATAAGCATCTATGCCACCAAGTGAGCAGAGATAGACTTCAGGTGCTGGCAAATCTGCAGAGATTGACTCCAGACTTCAGTAGAGATGGACATCGCGCATTTTGTTTCTAAATGTTTCATACATTCGTGAGGTAATCCATTCAAGAAGCTACATCTCTCTCTCTCTCTATCTCGGTGTGTTTATATATGGCGTTAAATGTATATATGTCCATATGTGTCATATACTTGCAAGTCCATTGGCGTGTGCCTCTGTAATTACGCTGATTACTTGGGAACAGGGTGGCCAGCTGGCCAACAGCTAGGGTGATTCCGAGCGGATACCAGGGTTCACAGCATACAAAGAAGACCCAAGCAGACTCAACATTGTTCCAGATTGGTACAGAGATTGACCCTTGGATATCATTTGGGACCAAAGTAAATCCTACTTGCAATAAATCACATTTGTTCCATGCAAATATTGAATGTCTTGTTTCTAACAGCACCTGCAGCCTTTACGACTCGATATTGTATGGATGACCAGTGTGCCTAGATATGCCACATGAGTTTCAGTTGACATGCCCCATCAGGTTCTATCATGATTGAAATAGCGGCCTCTGAATTGCTCCAAGCCGAGAGAAGAACAAAAGTTACTTTCAGTGTACTGTAGCCCTCAACTGAGTTGCACAGAATTTCCGGACACATTGAAACACTTCTGGATCTCCAATCTAGACTTTCCTCCTTTAAGGAAAACATAGGAAACCATGAGGACCCCCCTGAGCCAAGCCCTTAGCCAAGCCCTGAGCCAAGAGCCAAGACCCACTGAAACGTTGGTGCCGCCGCCCTCGCAGAGGGAGGTGCCCACGGCATTCGCGACGGTGCCAGGCACACTTCGTTCTCTCGCTGCAGAGCTTTTTCCGATGCACAACAGGCGGGACGGCCTCCTGGGAACACTCACTGACCCTGGTGGAACATGAACGGAATTTGTGGTGGTGGTATACTGAGTATACTCTTCGACCTGGATTGTGAGGCTGCTTGAAACGAAACTGGAGTACATCTCAGTGGATTTGCCCTGGATCATGAGGCTGCTACATGTACCAAGCTGGAGGTTGTTGGCAGATGATCGACTATGAAACATCATCCAACATCATCCCAACATCATCCCAACATCATCCAACATCCAACCACTTCTTCAGCCTTGGTGCTGGTGGAAGTGCCAGGCTTCACGTCCTTGTGGGCCACCTTTCTGGCCTTCTGCCTCTTTGTGGCATCGTTGTTCCTTCTGCTGACCAAGACTGACCTCAACTGGGAGGCAGGGGTGGCTGCAGGGGTGCCATGGCACCTGAGTCGGGTGGCTAAACTTCCTTCCAAGGAGCTCGAATCTGTCCACGGAATCGGTGGACACTGGGATGGGTTTAGGATGTTGTCGTTGCGTGGGTTTACTCAGAGCTGGCTTATCGTAACATCCTCAATTGTGGTTTCTCAAGTCATAATGGTACCCCCAAATCATCCCATGTGAACGAAAAGATATGCATTATAAACCAACCATTTTTAGGGTTCTCCATTTTAGCAATCCCCCAATGACCCAAATCTGTGAGGCTCACCAACGCAGCTGTAGATTTTGGTCGTGTCACACCCAAAGACTGATTTGCGACCACATCCTGAGGGTTCCAGTGAATTGGTGCCGACGCACAAGCGAAACAACGACCCAGAAGGACCGTGCGAGCTTGAGGACTGCTTTTGCTGACCTGTAGCACCATCATGTGTTTATGGCCCCCTGCACTTGGTTAAGGACTCCGGACCTTTTTTTACAGACCTTAATTGCAATTTCGGAACCTGCTGATCCAAACAACTTTCTCGGAAATAATGTCAATGAGTTCTTAAATGTTGCAAACACAATTCTGCACAAATTAGCACTATACCTCCACTGCTTAAATGATCTTCAACTATCCGGCAAGGGGTACATAGTCTTGTCCATCAAAAGCATCTGAAGTTCCGTACCCATTGGTCGTTGCCCATCATGGTTGACAATGGCACTGGTCAATGTTGGTCAAACATTGCTAGCTCAACTTGATTCTCTCTACCGCTAGCAAATAGTGATAGTTGCCATGGCTGATATCACGACTGGCCGGTGGTTTCAAACACTTTCTATTTTTCATAGTATTTTGAAAGGGTTGGTTGTTTTTCATAGGGCTTGAAATCACCAGACGACTATTTCAATGCTCAATAACATGGCTAATATCACGACTGCTGAAAATTTCACGGGGCCAATTTCCGGTTGAATTTCCTGGCGACTTCATCCTGGTTGAACCACGGCACGGCGCAGGTGGTCGAGTGGGGCTGGGTGAAGCGTGACGCCTACAATGCGGTGATGCAACCGGCCAGGTGCCGACGCGGCGGCGCCATGGGATGACCCTAAGGGATGCTTCGTTGGTGGTGAAATGGTGGCTGAAAGGATGGTGAAATATGGGTAGGATGCGATGTCATGAGGATGGTGAATGGTGGTTATGGAAAATGGTGAATGGTGGTTATGATGATATGATGCTTGATGGCTATTAATGAAGGTTCCTAATGATGGTTATAAGAATCGTTGATGGTTATCACAAGGGCTAATGATGGTGGTGTACTTGGAGAGATCATCGAAAATGGAGGTCACTCGAAAACATATTTCTGTGTCTTGTTCTGATGATCTTTGTTGACGGGTCATGCCTACGCAATTAAGTTGCGACATAATGTTCTTACAAACCCAAGCGGATACGGTATTGCCAGTTAGTGGTTCCAAACATTTTTGCTTTTCACTAATTAATCATTAACAATTGGTTGGTTGACTGATATTTTTCATGACGGGGTGGTTCAACCACCAACCAGATTGGTTTGCGAGCCGATGATTTCAGGAGTGTACTTTGCTCTATGAACCGCAGCACTGAGATGACTCCAGTGACGGGGGTTCCATGGTGGTTCCTACTTGTAGCTGGATTGCAACCAGAAGGTGCTGGGCGATTCCAGCAACTACCTCTTGAAAGCGAACCTAGAAACTGAGAATTACTATGTTTAACAGAACCATTTATATCATGGAAAACACATAATACACACTAATTGTATATTTTTAGCCAGTTCTTAAACCATCTATTTAGCATCTATTAATCATTGATGATCAATGGTGGATGTTAGACTTCCGTTCGTTTCCCTAAGCCACACTCCCCAAGTCATCCCTCAATTCGCAGGAATTGGAGCGAAGGTGCTGCGCAGATTTTGAACCGATCAATGTTTGAAGCTCGGGCTATAGCGACCGGGATCAACCGGTGCGTTTCAACGGGTTGGTCACTGGAATAGCTGATGGGGGGCATGGCCTGGCGTGGTACAGGTAGCAAAACTCAGAAAATCAGATTAAGAAAACATCTATATCTACACCTCTGATACATGCTATGATCTAATATGCTAAGCCGCCGATTCAATCCAATTATGTATGATATGAGTGCATGTCCCTGCACTACGGGGGGGAGTACAGGTGTATCTTGAGACACGACTAGGCTTTGGTGATGTCAAAGTCTTCGGTGAGGTCATCACAGTATGATCGTTTGCCAACGAAAAGTTTGCTTACACATTTCGTTGCTGATTTAGATCCCTGCACAGGCAAGTCCGTCATTGTCGACCCCCCAAAGTCATCAGCTTCCAAATAAAAGGCTGAAATCTAGTACTTGCACCGGTTTTTATCTTTATTTCCTGTACTGTAAAGCCAGCACTCAATCCTCCTGCTCGCCCCCGGAGGATTGTGACCAAGACCTTTTAGAAAGCGACTTGGAGACAATTTCAGTGCTTCTGCTGGGCGTTACATGTAGAGATTTCTTGGCTGGAGGGAAGAATTTCAGCTTCTTCAACTTTTTGCATCTAGAAATGGTGAGTCTGCTAGAAGTTTGAAGTGATGGCCCAGGTAGAGCTGTATAGGGATGCATCTAGATCGATTTCAAAACACGTTTGAGTAATTCGAAGCATGCCCAAGGGGAGGTCTTCAGCATTATTCACTAGAAGGACCTTTAGCTTTGAGGTTGCAAAGTCAGGACATGCTCTTGCCAGGAGCACCACACCCCAGGACCCTGGCTGGCACCACTGTAGACAGACATCCTGGGATACCCTCTTACACAAATCCAGGCATATGCATTGCATGCTTAGCCGGGAAATGTCAATCAATTTGTTTTTGTCATGTTCATCGTTCAGCCTTGTGGTGGTTTCTTTACCCACAATGATCATGTTGGGGATGGTTACGAGGTACACCATGTATGGACAAGCCCACTGATGTGGACAACCCGCGATAAAGGTGGTCAAGATGTAGCATGAGCAATCCCTTAAGTTTCAAGTTTCTATCCTCATCTTTGTTGATTTTCATATGTTTGCATCATCATTGGGAAAGGAGTCCAGGGATCATAGTTGATATGTGGACAATATCCCTCTGGCTTATGTGCGTGTGTCCATAAAACATTGCTACCCCCCCAACTACAAGAAACACCTCATGGATTCCATACCAAGATGATGACTTTTCCGGATGGTTGGTGGGTACACATTCGTTGCAGACCCGCCCCATGCACGTTTGTCGTTGGTGCCCTCTCTGCTTCATTGTGATCCCGCAGCCACCTGCGCCTCCGATGCTGTCACCCAGCGAGGTTTTATCCTCATTACTCTGCAAATCGCGGTGACTTTGATTGCAGAGACATGGGGATCAGAAACTGATGGGGGTGCCAATCAGCAGCAATGGTGATGAATCAGATGAGCAAGCGTTGTTGTTGTTGTTGTTGTTGTTGTTGTTGTCGTTGTGGTGGTGGTGGTTGTTGTGATTGTTGGCAATTGATGTTGGGGGCTGGAATTGGTTGCGGCCATAAGAGGGGAATTCCAATCTGAGTTCAACGGCTTATTGCTGTTGTGTCTCCACTGGAGTGTCAGGTGATGCGGAGGGCTGACCATACCCCAGCATGAACATGATTGATACATGGTTGCTCAGCAATGATGGTCATTCTGCATTCCCACTAGTAACCAACAATAGTTAGGATATAACCAGCAACAACTGATGATGATGATGATGATGATGATGATGATGATGATGATGATGATGATGATGCGTGGCGGGAGGTTTCAAGGATGAACCAACTGTCTCAGATTCTTGGTGAGTGGAACCATCCTGCAGAACAGCAATAGATACTAAGATGAATAGTAGAGTCAAGAATCGGTTTGAACCAATCATGATGCCGACCATAGCTATTAATTAAGGCACCAGCAATAGATCATAGTCAGAATGTTGATCAGACTGTAATACGTGGTTTTCATCGTTGGCCAACAATTTCCTGGAAACGACTCGGAAAGATTAAGTACAACCAACATTTTAGTTCACTTATTCACCAGTGACCAAATAGCTTCAAATTAGCTAGAAAAAACCACGTGTTGCCACTGCGCTCTTGCAATATCAAGTCATACTACACTGATAGATGGTTTTGGTTTGTACAGTTGACCTGTGCACGTCCGTGACCACCCAACCATCCACAAATGGTAATCTTTGTTCGAGAAATCACCACTTTCGCGGTAAATTTGATTTTGCATGTGGTCAATCAAATGCTGTAATTGGTTAAACAAGTTGTTAAACCATGTGAAACAAGTAGTTCAGCAACTGGTTCAACACGCAATCAAACCATCTATTGATACTTGACACATCCAATCTTCTGAGTTTCACAGCCGCTGTCCTGCCGCTGTCCTGAGGTTTGGGTGGCTACCCTCGTCTTGGTTCTCTTCGTCATTTCCATCATCACGGAGACCTGCAAAGTTGTACAGCGTATCTGCGCCTCGGCGACGAAGCTCTGTGAGAGCAAAGTGGTGAGGTATGCAGAGATGTGCGGATATTAAGCAATATTAAAACACATGTTGGTATTTGGCAGTGGGTCAAAACCCCGTACCCCTGGTTCCCCACCATTAACCATTGTTTTCCCTTGGTTTGTTGGTGGAAATCCCCCATTAGTTGGTTGATCAATATTGACCCATAGCCATTTGCCAATAGATTTGTTTTTCATATAGATTTATGTTTGTTTTTATACCTATGTAGATGTTCACATATATATATATATACATATCTGTATATATAGTATTCCACGCACTTATTCACAACATATTCACAAACAGGTATGTACAACAACATATACATATACATTACAGGACATATGACAAAACAATTGCAGAGGCACGGACACAGATGTAAGAGTCAAGGTACAAGGCACAGGGAATGCGGAGAGCCGTAGGGGATTATGCCAGAAGGTCTCGACTTTTCTGTGCAATTGAGTCTAAGGGTTGCAAAAATCAAGGGGCTTGCAGGGTTTTGATCTCTCAAGAATACAGCTAGAGAAAGAGCTGCTTTCATGGGAGCACCACACCGAGGTTTCTCACTGTGTAGAACTGGTTGGAATATGAATTTCTTTTGCAACAGGATAAATTTAAAAAAACAGCTACAAAATGATGCTCACAGCCAGCTATACACGGATACATACATTCAAATGTCGCTATGGGTCCAAACTCTGTACTCCAGCTGTTCAACAGATAGCATCAGATAGCCAAACAAATCCAACTGTGGGATGTTCATCTACCCATTTCTTGGATGTTTGTTTGTAAGCCACAGCCATCTACACATGGCAGCCGTGCCTAGCTGTACCACCTGAGCAGCCGCGAGGTCTTGGATTTGGCTCCATTTGGCCCGACTCTGGGATCCAATGGCCGAACCGGGGAGACCTGAGAGCCGCTGCTGTTGCTGTTGGGTTCTTTGTGATGTTGAGATGCTGCAACTTTTCACCATCCAGTTGATCTCCATGGTAGTAGCTTTTTGACCATCCAAGATGTCCTTGAAATTCAGAGATGCGCTGGTTTATGATGTTGAGATGGTCAGACCTCCAAGGAGTTTTTCACTTTTCAGGGGCCATGAAAGGCACTCTGGAAGTGCAACACTCTTCGTGATTTGTGGGTTTGCATGTCCCGGACACGTGATGTGTGTTCCTTTTCAGGTTGGTTTCCTGCAGCCCTTTAGATTCCCATGGACAGGACCCCCTCCAATGACCCCCTACTGTCCAATGATTCACACCTCTCTGGGTTGTTGGGCTTTTGATCTGGAAACATCAAATCGACCATTCATCTACAATCAACCGGGTATGATAGGGTCAATCTCAGCCATTGATCAACCATCGGAGCTATCAGCCGTAGGGTCAATATCAGCCAGTTATTCGCCATACCCAACTAGTTCGAACCGTGTTTCTTTCGAACCGGGCTCAATGTTGTTGAGTTGTTTCAGCAGTAACACAGTGGTGCGTGGTGGCCACATTTACAAATGGCACAACATTAGTGTGGAGCTATCCGAATGGATGCTGCCGATATATATATATATATATATCATCTTCGTACGAAACCCAGACAACCTGTGGGTGTGGTGTCACCCAGTGGTGGACCACCATCGAAGTAATGTAAGACGCAGCGCACATGAGGGGCTAGCTTCTGGGATGGTTGGTTGGCTGATTGGGGATTTGGTCGGCTAAATCGGTGAAGAGAGCAGTCTCCTTGAAGGCTCCCTTCAAGGCAAGTAAACAAAATGATTAGTCAAGGAATCGAGATCTTCACCTGCCAAATCATTTGGGATATTTGTACGGCAAACGAATATATCGTTCTTCGCCTTTCATTTAGTCTGACAACTAAACAATATTCACCTCAGTCTGCTCATATCTGACAACTCATCTCCCTGTAGATCTGGACGATGGCATCCTCAATGCCATGGCGACGCCCCAAAACCACCGACCCAGGATGAAATGCGATGGTGGGGCCGCCTGCTGATCTTGGTATGCAACCTCACGTCACTGGGCGGTGTTGTGGTGTGCCATCCCCAAAGATGGTCATATTACACCAAGCACCTCTGAGATATCTCACCTGGCAATCTCATTTGGAGAACAATTCCACAGCTTTCCCCGCGATGGTTTTCCGCTGGCGCATACTAGTACTGGGGTTAACTCGGACTCGTAGCTTGACTTAAAATCCGAATGCAATGACTTCAAATATCTTCAAAGCAGATGCTATGACATCACCCCGCTACTTGTACCTTCTTGGAACAGCTTTGAACTGACAGCCAAAGTAGCCTTCAAGTCGTAGGAAGTCATAGGAAGTCGGCCTGGAACCCAGAGCTGGAGCTGAAACCAGCAATCCCCAACTGGCTGACTATTGGATGATGAAATGGTTCATGAAAGCATGTCTTGAATGTAGCCACAGAAGGACCCTGTGGTGAATGAAGAGACAACGACATGATGGTCTGTGGCTACAGCATGCCACAACTATACCCATGTCATGTCTGTAAAGCCGTCGGGGTACCACTGGCGAGATGCTGGGTAGAAAGATGCTGAGGCACTTCCTCTGGGCCTGGATGCCACTGTTTTGGATTGGTGCCTTGGCTACTGGCAATCCATTCCGAAGGACCCGGATGATGTGAATGTGTATCTACATCGGATGAGTTCCCAAGTAATGAGCCCTCCCACAGGTCAGCCTTTTCCCACAAGTAGCTCGGGGGAAGCTGTTCGGCAGCCTGGGAACTTCCAGTTCTTGGCGGTGATGGTGGGAATGCTTGGAGGGGGGATGGCCACCAGCCCAGTGGGATTTGTCTGAGCATTTGGTGAGCGATATGTCGAGGTTAGGGCGTGGAATCCAAGCCCTCTTCTAGTGCAAGGTCATCCATCATTCATCCCAGCAGGTGAAACTGATTGGGTAGAGTCAAATATGTTTGGTAGACTAGGGTCCGAACAGAATTAGTACGGGGACTCTTATCGGCATTTTGTTGACTAACAAGCGGCCTTGGTGTAGTATAAAAAGATGTAAGAAGTCTACTGTATCTATCTTGACTTATCACTCTCAAGACTCAAAATACTCTTGAGTTGTTATTGTAACATTGACAAATATATACACATACATATAAATATACATATATATATATACATATGTATTGCAAGTATATCAATCAAAACAATGAATTCTATTGTACTCAAGCGTTGCTATTGTCGTATTTTGGCGACTGGGTGGCCATCCGCTGGACGACGATCATCTCATCTTCGGTGCACGTGAAGGCTGACGGGTTGTCGATGTCTGGCTGGTGCTTCAAAGGTAGCGAGCGTGGCAAAGAGCCAGGGGTATCCCGCTCTACCCTTTTCAAGGGGTGGCCAGGAGCTACAAGGAGTGAATGTTCTGCAAATAACTTTTTTCCGTGACAGATGATATCCTCGCTTCTTCCATGATGGATGATCTCTCTGCAATATCAAATCAGTATTTCACAAAGTCGGTGCCGTTCATAAGATAGCCATCCTCATGATATCCTGAACAGATCTGCCACCCGGCCGCTGTTGCGCTGCCGCCCAGGCTTTAACTTGTACAATGTCTTCGACAGTCGCGACTTGGTGTGGCACCGTTGCTGTGCCTGGTGCCGTGTGGGACAGGTGTCAGCAATTGCATGCCAATACCACTTTTCAGAGTCATATATGTGGTCCATAGATCATACATGAATCTACATTTATTTGTATAGTATGTAGACATCTGGTTTTCGCAATTGTGACACATCTAGTGTGGTTGAATATACTTAATTAATTATCCTATTGAGCTACATGTCTGACGCCAATAAAAGGATTAGAGTTCTTAGAGTCGAGAGCCTTTCAAAATCATTTGGATCCTTTCCAAATCCTTGTCTCCTCCTTCAATTATTACTCAGATGTACAATGTGTTCATGCTGATCCCCACGGCTAGTTTCTTGAGTTCCTAGGTAACTTAAATTATGGGTCAATATCAACCCCTTATAAATAAATAAATGAATGAATGAACAAATAAATAAACAAATTCATAAATGAATAAATAAGTATAAATAAATACATAAATAAATACATTTAAAAAAAAAATAAATAAATATATATATAAATAAATCGAGAATGTAAAACCAGGGTAGCCATATGCGTGTTTCTCAAAATAGGGGACCACCCAAATCATCCAATACTAACCATCAGTAGTAATAAACCCTCCAAGTTTGGGCCAATTCAAGGTAGTAATATGAAAATGGTAGTATGAACCTTCCTCATAATGGTAGTACTATTCGTGGTGGGTTTCCATTTTTAGAAACCACAATGAATGGATGACCATTTGCATTGGTGCTGAGGTGAGTTCCACTACTCTCCTCTGGGCATGTTCATCTTCACACTGATTCTCCAGGCAGCGTCGGGACTTTGTTGAGACTTTTCTCCCAGGAATTCATAGTCCACGGGAGTATGATGAAGCTAAGTGATAGTGTAACAAGGTGAACTCCACCAGCTGGAGAGATTGAACCATACCAATTTACCGTAATTGTTGAAGACACTCCACTAACTAGATTGAACTATTCCAGACCATACCAATTTACCTTAGTAGGTGAAGAGTTCATGAACTACACGAACCTTCAGTGCTCGGTAGTGCGAGCCTTGAAGAATTACAATCAACTCACAAATTGCGATCAACTGACCATCCTGATATGCTGAGAAAACTTGCGCGCAATGCACGTTTCGCGATAAGCTTGGCCGGTTGATCAGAAGTTTTGTCGAGGGAGCTGTGTGGGTTGAGCAGAAGTGTTGCATGGGGAGAGAGCGCATGACAAATCGGTTTGATTGTTACCTTTTGAGAGCCACCTGAGGCCGAACTTTTAGCAGCTTAGCAAGCTATTGTGATTGGCTATTGCCGATGTTTGTGTTTTTCCAATTTGTGGTTTTAGTATCCCAAGCACTGTTGCTTCTGTTCCAATCTTGATCAAGTCTTATGGAAGTGATCGGATAGATTTTGGAATTTCGCATTGTGTGAGGGATGTAGAGTCGGTGAATCAAAGAGGCATCCAGCCATGCTGACCATTTGGGATCGAGTGTGGAGATGCACCCATGCTGACACATGCTTGTGATATATGTTGATAAACACCGTACAGTAGATAGATCCATTTGAATACATGAACATAGATCACTCAGTTGCAATGTACGTCAGCTAAGATGATGATTTTGTGAGTTGACGTCTTTCTCCCTTCTCAATACCGCAGAGAAGTCTGAACCAAAAGCGATTTTTGGGCGCTTCAAATTGAACCCTCAAAAAGTTTCTTGGTGTTCATTCTGCTCCTTCAATGTTCGAGGAGTGCAAGGCAGTGAAATAGGGTTGACCAACCATGACACATCGTGGTTGAATTCATCCCAGCACAGCATACATACCGGTGGAGTGTCAAGGGTTGAGCAGTGGTCCGGAGCCATCCTCAGCGCTGATCATTTTCAACAGGGTGGATGGGGTTATATAGCACCAACCCCCAACGAGAGCACCCAACGATGAGCACCCAACCCCCAACATAGCAGGGGCAAAGGAGCCAAGGAGTCTTCGTGGGTCATAATAACTGATAACGAAATATACCCCCAACAATCCCCAAGTTGCCTCCGGAAAGCTGTTGGCAGGGAAACATCTTGATGATTGCAACGGGATGAAGAAGCTATGGGAAGGGAAGTCCAGGTAGATACTGTATCTAACAATGGTGTAAGCCATGATTCATGGTGTATCCCATGGTGAAACTGATAAAACTGTATAACTCATTTATGTGCTTAGTAGGTCCCTTGTCCTCAACCAGTTCCCCCCAAACCATGATTCAACCACTCAGGAAAACAACCATTCATTTGCCAATTTAAACATTCATTAGCTTGCAATCATCCCTATCTTAACCAGCACAGGTGGTTGATCACAAGTGAGCAACCATCATTGGTAGTCATCAACCATCATTAACCATCATTAATCATCGTTAATTAACCATTGTTTTCCCACTATTTTGTTGATTAAAGGCTTGCCCCATAGCCATATGGGTGTTTCCCAAATCATTCAATATTAACCATTGATGGTAATAACCCAACAAGTTTTGGGTCCCCCATTTTAAGAAACCGCCATGTTCCCCTATCATTAACAATTGTTTTCCCTACGAAATCGTTGGTGAACTTATCCCCCATGAAGGTTGGTAGGTACCCGCTTGACCCAGCTCGCCATGTATAGCTAGCAGATCCCCATTAATGTTGGTTGTCATCCCCCATCATTAACCATTAACCAGCTATTAGAACCAGCTATGGTCGTTGGATGTCGTTGGTGAACTGCTTGCCCCAGCTCGCCACATCCCAACCCGCGGCGGGCCAGGTGCTGAATTGGGGCATGATGGGTGCCAGCTGCATGCGCCACTCGCTGGAAGCTTCGATGGAGGCCAACGAGGTAGTGCCTTGGACCTGTCGAGGAAGAGCTGCGGCAGAAACCTTGGGATTTGATAGGGAAACCATAGGATTGTAGAGGGAAACGATGGGATTTGATAGGGAAACATGGTTAGCTATGGTTAATAAATGTTACTAGTGGTTGAGTATAGGGGTATTCGCACTCAGAAACTAAGGATTAGGATGATAAGACTGATTTAGAACCCCGATCAGTGCTTAGTTTTATAGCACCGTAGTCATTAATCATCAAATGGGTGTTAATCTGATACGAGGAATGATCAATCATCCATCATTTATGACCATCATTATCAACCATATTTAGTGACCAGGATTTGTAGCCATCGTTGACAATCATCATTACGATCATCATTTATGACCATCATTTATGACCATCATTTATGACCATCGTTTATGACCATCATTATTGAGCATGATTCATAATCCGATTGGTCACCAATCATAATGTCCAAATCATTCTTCGAATTATCACTATACGGTTCATAAGCCAATCATCCAGCCATATCATTATTATGGACCAATGATAATCATTATAAGCCATCCATGAACCATTCTTCTGTGAATGTCGTTTCTTTCAGCCACAAGGTGATGTCTTTCCATGCGACCAACCAAGACGAGCAGTCACCATGGTGCTTCACAAGAACCAAAATACAGCTGTTTTACAGCAACCTTCAACACTTGGCACACTATCCGTGACTATGAACCAAAACAACACGATTCAACCTAGTATCTTCTGAATATCATTGTCCCGTACTGTTGACCATTTTAGTTGTTTGGATTTATGTCACTTGATCGAGTTCCTATGTAGGCTCGCACAGGAAGCTTGAGTTAGTGACCTTCCAAGTTGCCAGTTTTTGTGGGTGATGGGAGGTTGTTCCCATAGATTCATTGCGTTCCTGAGTTTGTAGGGCATCGATCACTGAACCTCAACGTAACTCACGATAACTGAATGATGATGAGTTTGCCTGTGTTGCTATATATTTTTCAATCGTTATAAAGTCATACATTGTTCACTTATATTGTTGGGTTATGACAGGAGAAACCCGGCGCCTGACATATCACAGGCAACGGTTGAACCTATCAATTGGTGCAGGACTTCCACCAGGGGCCTGTTCAGCATCGGATGATCCCTGGGGGTGCCCAGCTAAGCTGGTGCTTATCAGCAAGCGCATGGGTTGTGTCTCTGCTTGAGGTCATGTTGACCATTGACAACATCTGGAGATCCACTCAGAGCACCTTGACGCCGGGAATATGTGGGCCATGGATGGCCATGGCCTGACACTGCTCGGGGTTACCTTCCAACAGCTGAGATATGCTGAAGCTACGATTCCCCGTTGTCGCGTTGTAGGTGTTGTTTCACGCAGATCATGTGATGCCCACTGTCCATGACAGCTAACATGGTCGAGCTGTGTATGGCACTTCCCATACCTTTCATAGTACGTGGCTTTAATATGCGGTTTTGTGACTTAGTACATCGATTCGCAGCGACAGCTCTGGTCAGAGCTTTTATTGCGCGGCTCTTCGCTTATCATTTGGCCTTCATCATTGATGAGGAATAGCCCCAATACTTTTGGTCTTCAGTTGCGGTGTTTGATTTTTTGGTCTTCAGTCGCACTTTTGAATTAAGAGTTGTAGAAACTTCCCTTCCTGGCCTATAAACTCTAGACATCTCTACACTATTGTTTGAATTATGAAGAAGCATCAAACTTTCTGCTCGCGCGGTTCTCCCGAAGGTCGCTGCACTTTCCTGTAGGAGACAAAGCACACATGCGTCTTTTGCAGGATGTATGAGACAGAAATCACTTGATAGGACACTCCTAAATCTCAATCCATTGGGGAGCAGGTAGCACGCAGAAGTCTTTGCACTCAGGATGATTGGGGTGTAAAGAAAGTCAACCTGATGGGTGGTTTTAAACATTTCTATTTTCCCTAGTGATTATTAACAACTGGTTGGCTGACTAATATTTGTCTTAGGGGTCGAAACCACCAACCAGTGACTATCTCGTCCAGCCTCCAGACTTGACAATTTGTGTTGAGCAACACTTCGCTGGTTTCTGAGCAGCTAGCTGGGCCAAATTCCGGCACCGCTGATCGCCAACCCTTGCCGCTTTCAAGTCCTTTTGGCAGCTCTCATCCTGTCTGGATTCAACATCAGGGACCCTAGAAATTGTGTTTCCTTCTTCTTCGCATGATAAATTTGGGTGATGGGAAGGGGACATATAACGCCATTTATGGTAATCTGTAGCTGTAGCCCAACGATTTGACCTACATGCAAAAAGCGGACACAATTGTATTTCGGTGTAGGTATCCATGCACGGTGGTACTCCAAAGTCTAAAGCCACGGGTGTTCCTGTTGAACAACATATTTTTTGGGTGGTGGAAGGAGTAACTGGATTTGATGATCATTGGGAGATAGAAATAGTATGATTAAGTATTTCCATTCGCTGTTTTGATCCTTCCTGTATTGGCTGTTCGGTCCCCAAAATTGCACTGTGTCTCCAGCAAAGATGGGGAGATCTTTGGACACTAGGCCGCTAGGTGTATTTCTGCTTTGCGTATGGAGCGGGTGTCCGGAGCAGCTAGAATTTAGGGCACTTTGGCTGACAATGTACTTGCAGCATTCTGAGATGGTGGTGAGGAGAACAGAGCGGATTTTGAGAGTCTTACCCCCTGGTCTTGTCCCAAATTTCGAATGTGCAACTTTACTTAATGGATGGTAAACTTACTTGGATCATGATTGATATTGGGAACCCATATTTTGGTCAGATGATGTACCGATTGGATGCGCCTTCGTTCTTGGGTTCCAGGTTTTTCCCTCACGGTGCGTCACTGGTGGCCCCCTGAGGATACTACATCACAGCGCCGTTGACGGTCTATTCCATGTTGGAAGGGATGCAGGAGCGGCGGACGGATCACTCCTGGCACCCTATTGTTCCACATGAGAAGCGCCATGGAAACACCATGGAAAGTGGTCAAACAGGAGGAATTTTTGTTCTGATGGTATGGGAAGCATGGTGTATCTATCTGCATTTCAGTCATCTGCGTAAACATTTTGGGGCCAATATTCACAATCCAAAAGATGAGTTCACATCTCAACAGCTGCCAAGGGCCCTGCCCATGACGTACAGCCATTGCTTCAGGACTACATCCGATTCCACTGCTATGGCCAAGACATCACCTTCAATGACGCTCTGTTTGCTGCCACGGTCCAGTTGTGCAATCGGAAAGTGACAACGCTGTTGGTTGCACCACCAAGAAGCACCTTAGATTCACATGAAGATATGTATACATACTGACAGATGCGATATTTGTGTAGTGAATAGACACCAGGCAGAAGACCAGCTTGGTATCTGTAAACAAACATTTAAGTATATCTATTTGTTTACGCAAATGGTTGATTATGATTTTTCAGGGGTTTCATTGTTGGCTGCTGCATTCCCCCATAGAGAACTGTTGATTACTGTATACAGGTTCCACAACTGCTGTCCGCTGTCAATGTGACAGTGTGAAGTGCTGAGCTGGCAACCATGTTTTTGCTAGGGATTATCCACCCCAGGATGTGAAAAGCTCCGACGATTGCCAGTGAAAACAAAGCGCAGATGGAGATCCTAATAGGTGGCAGCTACATCTCGTTGACACATAGTTCTCTCCCCGGATTTCTGCGGATCTCACTGAGGACAGAAATGGTGTCTTGGCAGTGGGGAAATTTGATGCAAAGGATGTGATTCAATTTGTATGCTATGGTTGATGCATTGTTGATGCTGGGGGAGAATCATCAATCACTGGTTACCAGTTTTTTTTGTTCTCAAGTTCTCAAGAACCTGAGCGTAGGGGTTCTTCCGAGAAAAACAACTTACGCCTTACATCTTCGTGCATCTGGCATCTTGATGTTACATTCTTAAATCTGAACATCTTACATGAGCACATCTTCCATGTGCTACATCTTCCATCTGCTGATTTCACATCTGCATATCTCGTGTTGGCGCATCGTACATGTGCACATCCTACATATGCACATGCCTCTCTCTCTCTCTATCACTAATATCAGAGTCATAGTCGACGAATGGCTGCTATAGTGGCGAGCACGATTCACAGACTTGCACCATCCTGGGTTCACCTAGAGGCCTAGGGGCTGCTAGGAGCCTATAAAGCAGAGGCGAGTCGCAATGGACCAGTTACTGAAACAGCTGTTTGATCAGCTCTCGAGGTTTACTCCATGGACCTCCATGGTTTTTCAGTGCCTTCTGGAGGTTCTAGCCTGGTTGGTGGTTTGATTGAGGTGATTAATGGTGATCAACCGATGGTCTACAATGTTTATTAGTTTATGGTGAATAATGACTACTGGTTGGTGGTTTGATTGACATTTTCTTTTTTCCCAAGTGTAGTTATTAACACATGGTTGGTTGACTTGCGCATATTTTTCATGACGGGGTTCAACCAACAACCAGTGTTGCTCATTATGGGAAGAGATGGGAATGCCGGTAGAGAACACACCCGCAGAAACTGCTGACTCAGCACCCGAGGATCCAGTGCCGACCAACTAGCCCAGTGTGGGCCCACACAAGGGGGTTCGTCCTCTCCTGCAGAGAGGTTTGTTCAGGTAACGTATCAAACAATCTCCACACTGACCGCATTCTCTTGATCCTGTGGAAAGGGCGTTCGATATCTTTAGACACCATACATCCAATCTACTTGCTTCAGTGCAACACCCTAGCAGCTGATATAGGTGAAGGTGAAATGCTGAAGACCCCAGGTGAACATGGGGACCAACTCACAGGGAAACCCATCAGAAACTAATGATTTAGCAGCCCAAATTTTGCATTCCATCCATGTGACGGATATCTCCATAAGTACTGTAGGCGCCATCGATGATCCTCCAAAATGAATCATCCATGGTGCAGATTCATTTCTTGGGGCTTGTGGGGGATCAGCTTCATGATCTGCCAGGTAAGATCGCCGTGTATTTGGTGAAGCTGAGCTGCAGCCATTGGCAGAGGTCAAGACGTAAGCTTATGCCGAAATCGAGTGGACCTGATCTGTTCAGCAAGATTCCTTTCAACCTAATCTGGAAAAATGAAATACATCCACTGGTTCCCAAATAGAAACCGGTGATATGAATCCAATCCATAGATGGACCTGGATGGTAGTCGTATTTGTCTCCACGGGTCATCTCCGTTTTGCCTTTCCTGAAAGTGTATGTTGGGGGATAAAGCAATGAGACCTACGAAACATGGTAGGTGGAGAAGAAGGATCCTGTCGACTCACCAGTGATGGAATACAGCAACCATACACATTTTAAATCATAATCCTGACATGGTAGTATAATGCATCGGATATCTATCAACAGCAAGAACCCTTCGAAGTTTGTAAAGTTGGTACCCTAAGCTGATTGATGCTTTGAAACATTTCTTGTTTTATCCAATACTTGGGATAGTTGGTTGATTCACTAGTACTGGAATGTTTCAAACCACCAAAGCCACCAAAATATACAAAACAGATTCCACTAAAATCAATTTCCACCTAATGTTGGAATGGTTCAATCACCACCAACCACCAAAACCATCAAATGGTTGCTGTTGAAACAGATTCAGAGTGGTTGAAACCACCAAGCAGTGGACCACTTGGTGCCAACGATCTTCACTGGTTGAAGCATCCGCGCGGCTTGCGCCAAGGAAGTACTGGACGTTGCTGTTGGAGATTTCGGCGGTGGTGGCCTGGGTGTACTTTTGCACCACGGGTCATTTGGATGAAGGCAGGGCTTGAGCTGTTGAATGATCCAGCAGCCGATGGATAAAAAGGTGACTTATGATGCACATTTTTTTTGGGATTTCAATACATGTGTTTTTTGTTTTTGCTGGAAATTGGTGGTACTGTGATTCATTTGCTTGATTTGCTGGGGATTTCCGCGACCCGGCAATCACTTCGAGGGTTTATGCTGTTCAAACGGACGCTTTGCTCATGGTAAACGGACGATATTAGCGGCAGAAATAGCAACCATGAGTGGTGTCAGTGTATACGCTGGTTTCTGAAAATAGGGGTACCCCAAATCATCCAATGTTATATAATCATTTTCAGGAATGAACCATCATTTGGTTCCCAGTTTCAAGAAACCATCATATGGCAAGGGTACATTCACTCCTGGACGGGCCACGTACTGGCTGGTTTTCAGAGGACAGTCGCGCACAGGCTGCCCAATGTTTTGGCCATGTTTCTCCCTACCTACCAATTCGGGACTGGTAATTTCGGTTGAGCACCCCTCAATGCGATAAGCGCGGTGTTTGGTAGTTGGTGCCTGAGCTTCTTGTGACAGATGTGTTAGACCAACAGTTAGTTTACCCCCAAAACATCTGACGTAATGGTTCTAGCCTAGGGAGGGTCATCCAGATTTTCCACAGAAATACAACTGCTGAGACGACATATGGGAGGCCTGGCCTCCCGGGGTACTCCAAGAATGGTGGTTGCCTTAATGGTCAGCGTCGGGCAGTCACTGAGCATCCGCCAATATCCACCATGGTCCATGGTCGCCCACTCCTGGGAGGTGGATTTACATCCTTGATCATCATCACCGTGATTGCGTTGGATGTCTTGCACCCATGTGCCTCCCGCGGTCTCTAAGGGGGAGACCGGTGATTGGACACATGAGAGGTATCTCCAAGCAAGGATCCATGATCATAGCTTTGGGACAACCATGAATGATAGGATATGAATGGATGTGATAGGTAATTCAGGGTATTGCATGGTATTTGTTTTGTACTAAAGCCCTTTTTGGAGGTAAGTTTTGTGGGTATGGCTACGGGCACTGAAAATGGTTTGACTGATGGGAAGAGCTTGTGTTGCACCAGCCTCCTTTGAGTGTTTTCTTTGTCCTACATGGTGGTTTCTCAAGCCACAGGGGACCCCAAAACAGTTGGTTTAATGGTTGATAAGCTGGATGATTTAGGGGTACCCCTATGGCTTGAGAAACACCCACATGAGAAAACACAGTAACACAACCGAGACGAGATATTTCTTCACAGACTCGAACTAGTACTGCACCTGACTTATGAAACTGCTAAGCCACAGTTGGGCGATGGAGATTCAGTGGCACCCAAGATGTCCAACACATGCCATATGGCCCGGATGGAGTCATTTTTGAGACAGGGGTGTATTGCATGACAAGCAGTCCAAAGGTATTAAGCCGAAATGAACAAGGGTTTTGATCAACTGTTATGAAAGACCCTGGTTAAGTCTACTGCTCTTGTTGTGGTAGAGTAGTTGTGACACCTCTCTGCCGTTCTTGTGTGGCCAAGCTTGGGCGAAGTGAGTACACAAGTGCAACTACCACGTGGAAGGTAAGTAGATCTGGCAGATGAGCTGCTTGCACCAGATGAGCCACGTGAAAACACCTCTCAGCTGTTGATAATTTCTATGCTGGGGCAAATGATAACGGACCTGACATATGAACATGACCATTTATATACTAAACATATGTACACGTTCTATCAACAGACAAATCAATCAGTTTACATGCATATACGATGAATTATATATATGATTGTATATGTAAAACTACGAAGGACACAAATGTGCACGCTTTACTCGTACACTATACACATGCCATTCAGCAAATAGAATGTTCCCCATGTTCCATATTTAAACCAATGGTCAAATTTGACATTCTATTTACTCCAGGATCAATGAATAAAGCAACAAATTCATATAATATGTGTACATATATGTATATATATATATATACATACATTTATATACATACATGCATAAGTACATGGATCCATGTCAGTCCCAAGTGGGCCACACGGCCAGATGGATCGCTCCGTTTGGATGTCATTCTTGCATGTGGATTCCACTGCATGGCTATCAATGAGTGGCTGATGCACCCTGACAACGAGTTATTACATTGATGACTGATGGTGAGAATCTGCATCCCAGCTAGATCAGCTGGGGAAGAGACTTAGGTGCTTATCTTTGGGTGGGTCAGACAACAATGACACCTGAGCTCGCAAGTTCCATGTCCTGGTACCAGGCAGACGGTGGGAAAATTGAGAAATTGATCGAATGCCAGCATTCAGATTCCCAGATTTGACTGGTTGCTTCACTTGTGTCACATATGCAATGTTTGATCCACACACCTGTTTGTTTGTATATGTACTTGCCAATGTCACTTGAAAAGTTTATCAAATTCTAGCATCTGGTTTGTTGGCCATTTTATTTGAATATTAGAATAGCTATAACATTAGTCGAAAGTGGGCAAGGCCAGATTGAAAGTGACAAGCTTGGCGCAACGACACTTTGCTGCATGGAGGTCCTCAAGAGTTAACCGCCACCCGTCACGTGATTTTTTTCGTCATCATCCATAGGGTTCAAAGTGATTACTTGAATCAGACCACACATAGGGTCCCCCTCCCAACCCAACCTCCAATACGTTGAGTCCAAGATCAAAGGTCCTGGTTCTGTTTGCCAATATGTTTAAGGCCTGCACTGCGGTCTATGGAATTCCATGCGAAATCAGGTACCATTCTTGATACTTTCTTTTTCGACTGTCCGTGTTGATGAGGTATGGATAGATTGCATGACGTGTGCTGTAGAATCACTTCATACGCTATCCAAGCAATTCATTCCGGACGCCTAGATGAACTACACATGTTGGATTGTGTGCCTTTGCCTATCAAACAAACTGATTCCATTTGCGTTCCAAGCTGGTGTACATCTACGTAAATCCACTTATATGAGCAGTTGCCTCCACTTCAAAAAGTGGACACCTGAGGTCGTTTCACCATCATCATCACCATCATCACCATCATCACCATCATCATCATCATCATCATCATCATCACCACCATCATCATCATCATCATCATGATCATGATCATCATCATCATCATCATCATCATCACCACCATCATCATCATCATCATCATGATCATCATCATCATCATCATCATCATCATCATCATCTTAAATGATGTGAACACCTAACGCGTGCTTCCGAAGCAGTATGTCACCTGGGCACCAAATCGCTCAACTTCCTGGGCCAGGCCTTTACTACTCTCGGTTGGTGGGAGCTGCTTTTGCACGATCTCATTCTGAATGACTTCGTGGCTCGGATCGCAGAGATGATCTGTTTTTTTTCTTGAGATGCTATGATGGGCAAGGTGGGTGAATGATGGTGAAATGAATGGGTAAAT
Source organism: Symbiodinium kawagutii (assembly GCA_009767595.1). Classification (NCBI taxonomy): domain Eukaryota; class Dinophyceae; order Suessiales; family Symbiodiniaceae; genus Symbiodinium; species Symbiodinium kawagutii. Next base: position 62,123 of record VSDK01013990.1, read on the forward strand.
GATGGTTAAACCATGGTGAATGATGGTGAAATGAATGCATGATGGTTATAAAGGTTTATAGTTTATTATGGTCTATATCTAAAGGTTTTGATTGTTGATGATTGATGATGGTTGGTGCTGATCGACGATGGTTGATGATCGTTCATGATGGTTGGTGATGGTTGCTGGTCTATGACGGTCTTTGATGGTTGGCGATAGTTTTTGGGGCTCGATGATGGCCCATAATGGTTTTTGATGTTCAATGATGGTTGTTGGAGAGGATAGTTGGATGACATGGAATACACTAAACAACAAACTTTTAGTCGGAGATCTATAAGCCACCAAGATATGAATCACTTAGTATGTGTGATACTGCCACATCTATGCCTTTGCATGTAGACATACATCATTGTTATTCTAGGTCAGTAGTTCATTATCATCACTGATATTTCTATTCGGGAGAACTTTCACTAATAGAATTTGCACAAATTAACGCCAGAGTAATGCAGCAGTTGAATGTTCAACCCATTATTCCCTTTTAGTTGCAATTCAACAGTTGTTAAACCATTGTTCCAAGAACAGTTGTATGATTATTATGAATATGTTGGTTCACACTGGCTATTTCAACCATCTTTATGCCATGATAATTATGAAACCTATTGTTCCAAACATTTTTATCCCATGAATCCATGAATCCAACCATAGCGGCGTTGCTTTGGATCCAGCCGTTCATTGTTTCCGCAGGTTACCGGCTTCCTGAAATGGTTGGGACCCGCATGGATGATTGCGATGCCACTGCTCCTTGGCCGCGACGCTGCTCTGAAGACTTGCAAGGTGCGGGAGGTGCATAGCTTTAGATGGCCTTCCTTTTTCCGGAAACAAATAGTTGGGTAGCTAATCTTTTTCATAGGAGTTGAAACCACCAAACAGAAGATCTTTGGGTCATCGAATCATAGGTTTCTCCAGAAGGGTGGCTCTCAGGTTGAGGAAGCCACGCGGTTTCGACGCCCGATCTTGATTGCTACCCAACATGTTTGGGGAGGCCATTGGGGGCCCCAGAGGTCAAGGCCACGTTCATTGGAGCACCGCTGTTCATGGTCATTTAGCAAGCCCTCTTTCTAATTTGTAAAATTTAGTAAGCTATGCAAAATGACTGTGGATCAAGCTACAAAAAGATGCAAAATACTAATTAAGTCTAATCAATTTAGCTATGGTATGCTACAATATGGCGGTTTCTCAAGTCATAAGGGGTACCCCAAAATCATCCAGTTTATGAACCATTCATAGTACTAAAGCAGCCATCTGCGGGTCGTCATTTAAAACAAATGGATGTTTCTCAAAATAGGGGATCCAAACATTGGATGTTTTACTATTACAAATGGGGTTGGTCACTATGAATGTCTAACAAACTGAATGATTTGAGGGTTCCCAAATTTCTAGAATGCACCATATCTTTCTCCAAATCTTTGCATAGGTCGGTTGTTGTCGTGATCCCTGAGCGTATTTGACGTTCAGAACTGGCGCTCAGGTTGACCTTGGTCTTCCCGTACCTCGGGGTGAACCAGGCACGGCTCGCGAGTTGGGCCTGGGAACGAAGAGACGTTTGGTTATGGAGTAAATATCATAGTAATAGATTATGGATTTATCCATTTATACTCTTATTATTCATAGTTGTTTTTGATTTATGATATTTCAATACATTTCATGATGATGATCATGAATACACATGTATGAAACATATAATATATTCATTACATGATATTGGTTCAATATTTCAATCTATATGTCATGATGTTTTTTTTTTGTCCCGTTATTCAATGAGCCAGTTTTTGGTTAACTTTGATCCAGCTCGCCACACAGTTAGTCTATCCCAGATCATGATGATCATACATTTTTTTGTAAATGAACAAATCGTTCATGATATTTCAATATATTTCATGATGATAAAAATGAGTACACACACACATATATATATATATGTATATGAAATATATTCGTTACATGATATCGTGATACTGGAGTGGATAGAATATCAAAGTGACCATCCCCAGTAGGTAAATCATTTGAATGTTTTAGATGGGGGATATTTTATCTACTGTATGCCAGGATGATTATGTATACAGTTTAGATATATGTAACTATATACACCTATATATACACATACACTGTATGTTACATATTTAAGCCGGTACGCACGCATATATAGCATACACATGCATGCATATTCAAACATGATTTTCTTCCTCAGAATTCATGCATACCAACACACACGCACACAAACATGTTTAACTGCAGTTACTGTATTCGTTCTTACGTGACGTCGATTCTTGGTCAATGCCAAGCACACCAAAAACTGGGTGAAGATCACATTCTCTTGTTTCAGCACGGGCGGCATGGGTACACTGTTTTGACCAACAGCAACATAGAACTGATAGCGAGCCCAACAGTCACTGCCTGGTGAAAGGATATATAGACATATATACATACATATATGTATATATATATATATATATTTATATCTTTATATATGTAGACATATATACATATATAAATATAAATAGATAAATAAATAAATATACATATATATAAATAGAGAAATAAATAAATAAATAAATAAATAAATAAATAAATAAATAAAAATATATATAAAAATACATATAAATAAATAAATATATATATATATATATTGAAATATATATATATACAGACGTCCTAAGAATTCACTTTGCTAGGCCGCAACTGAATCAGCCACTGGGAGCCTCGAGGAAAAAACATACATGGACGGCATCTATATCTCTATATGTATATATAGATATGTATATATATATATATATATATATTGATATATACAGATATGTATATGAGCCGCACCACAGAGCTTCTATGGGCCAGAGGAAAAACTAACACATATGTGTATCAGATATGTGCATAAGCCAATCAGCTCATTCTGGGCACTGACATTTCTCAGTCCTGTTTGGAGTTTCGGCAGGTTGATCCATCCCCTGCTGCGCAGGCCTTCATGTTAGTGGCCACGGTACACAACCGCTGAGGGTTGACCCGGCGCTGCGACGCGTCCCGGCGGCAGTTTCAGAGCCAAAGATGGGAGACAAAGAGATGGTTAATTGTGGTTAATTTCATCCAGTGATCCAACGCCAGGATGAAGTGAAGCCTTGTTTTTGGTACCGGGAACCCACGCAGCCACACCGGTTCAGTCAAGGCCACCAGGCGTGTGAACGCAGACCTCCCAGTTGCACGGCTGGACAGCTCTGTTTCTGGATGAAGCCCTGCTTCCGAACTCATCAGACCATTGTGGGTGCTTCCATGTGGCGAGCTGGGTCAAGGCTTTAACCAACCAACTCGTGGGGAAGAACTACCAACAATTTCATAGGGAAAACAGCCTGGTTGATGATAGGGGAACCAGGCGGACGTCTCGGGTGAACTGACCCACTGCCAGTTGGTGGGGAAGGAATCATCACGATTCAATGTATATGGTCTTGATGGCTGCTTATCTGTTGACCAGAAATAGCAAACAAATACAAACAACCCCTGGTAAGTAGGAATCATATCCAACGATACCCAACAACAATCCTCAGCTACGTGGAACCCATGTGTGGGTGTTGTTTGGACCATGTTGTTGTTATCACCCTCAGAAAGTGAAAGAACACCTGCAGAGGTTGCTTGCATTCTACTAGTGATGCTGCTCCTGGGGCAACTCCCGACATGAAGCACAAACACAGTTGAACGATAGTGGCTGGGTATTTTTGACCCCTTAGTTGCTGATTTTCACGCACACCTTTTTCTAAGTTTTTTTCATAGTTGGGAAGCTTTCACCTCTTCTTGTTGCGGAAGTATGTTTCTATACCAGTAGATTATATTTATATAATGTTATATCCATTTCAAACATTATACATGTGTTCATATTTTCACCGTTGTCGTTACTATCCCTATTTGGCTCCAAGCCTATCGGATGATGGCTATTTTGTTTCGATCCCTGGCGGTTGATCTCACTGAAATGTGTGGCTGGATTGGTACTCCTCGTAGATGCTTTTGTGACGTACAGAATCGTTTCATGGGATGAAGGATGATCATTAGCCATTGATAGCCTGTAGCAGGGGTTAGCTCAATGGATGAAGTTGGTTGTGTTAAAAAAAACATTATCATGTCATGATCAACCAGTATCATCAAAGGAATAACAATTATTACGTCAGTCTTAACCATTGTTGAGCCATCATTACATCATTGTCAACCGTGATGAACCATCATTTTTATACAAGTATTGTTAGTACTTTACAACCCCCATGATATGCTCATGCCACCGATCCGATCGTCCCCAGCTGCTGCATCAGCATTTCATTCCTCGCAGATGATGATTTTTCCAGAGCTGCTCAACTCTGAACCATAAACTGGGTGGATTACAGCTATGAACTTAGCTTTTTAGCTTTTTTGGGATATGATTGATTTACCATATAACCACTAAAAGTTAGACTTTTAGCAAGGGGTCTAACAGCCACCAAGTAAAATGATGATTGGATAGATTTCAGGTCAACAATGCTCGGTAGATGTTGGAGCTGTGGTTGCAAGTTTAGTGATGGTTGGTACTGGTTGCCGATGATGGAGGGTAGTTCGTTGTTAAACTCCAACAATGGCTGAGAATGGCCAACAGCGGTTGACAATAGCCAGCAAGGCTGAATAGCCAATCATAATAAATGGGTCAGGACAGTCAATAAAGCTTATCACTGGTTCTTACTGGTGGTTTGTGCTTCCAGATCGTTCCTGTCAGGAAATGATTTATTCTGAACTGAACCCTTGCGAATGGCGAGGGTTCTGGGACTGATTAATATCCCAAGAAGCTGGTCATTGGGATGTGAGCGGCTGCAGAGTTACTCCACCTCAGAGTCGACTCAAATGTCACTTCATCCAAGAGACAAAGCTGTCCAGTCATTTAGCTTTGCAAGGCCACCAAGAGCATGTGCATCCAATGTGGCATTGCTCGCTGTGGCCAAATCCTCTTCTTTCTACTCGCAATTGGCTTTGCAGTCAGGAAAGCAGAGTCTCTTGAAACAAAATCAAGCGCCGCAGTGCCCATTCCACGAGCCGTGAACCACTGTATGAACAGTCCCGACCTTGGGAAGGAAAGCACAACTTTCGACGCCAAAACATGAACCAACATCAGTAGACATCGCTAAGTCGCTAAACATCATGAACCATCGTTCACCATACCACCAACCAGTCAACCTTGAGTCTGAGCTTAGCAGGCATCAGCCATCATTAAACATCATCATCAACTAAGCATCATCAACTACCAGGTCCGCTTAGCAGGTGCAGCTCTGGACAGTTCATGGGGCAGCTCTACAGCGGAAGTGATCCGGTGATTTGTATTCTATGTTTCTTTATCCTGGGTGATGCAACCCACGGGTTCGTCAGCACAACATCCAGAGGTGACAGTGGTTGATATGGTTGATGATTGATGGTCAACAATGATATGTAATGACGGTTAGTGATGATTCACGATGATAAGGTGGTAAACCACAGATGACGGTGTCCCTTCCGTTCATCAACATGCTACCGTGACCGCTTCCACAGATTTACAAATCAGATGTACCCCCTGCTGCCAATGTATCATTCTTCACTGAAATTCGCTTCAAATCAACAATATTGCGGCAGGAATTTTCAATGCACAATGGCTCTTATCTATACCCAAACTTCATGCCCAAAGCTGTTTGCTCTTGGCAGCTGGCAGTTCGGAGCTGTGCTGCTGTTTGGCTCAACACCTGGAGCTTCTTTGCTTTGAGGCCTGGGAACCCCAGGGAGCGGCCCCCCAAGCATCAGGGGTTTCCCCACCAGGCTGCATGGACGTGGAGCTAAGAATCACCGAGTTTTATGAGCAAAGCATGGCAGCTTTCTGATGTGTTTATGAGGTGAATGTTGATGGTGGGCTTGCTAAGGGTGTCTATGATCACCCAACGAACAAGGAGATTGGCAAGTGAAGCTTAATGGTTGAGGGATGGTTTTATGACCTGGAGCCTCAGGAGTTGGGATGATATGGAGACAGCTACCGGCCTAGCCCTAAAACCATGCAGGGATTTTATGTGGCTGGTATACTTCTTTTTTAATCCATCGCATATATGGGATAGCCATGGGTCTGACATAAGAATGTATATGCAGTATATATAGTCAGACACTTCATATATATATATATATATATCTATTTATCTATATCTAAAAAAACATATACACATCTATAGCCATATATACACACATGATGTGGTTCAGCCGCGACGAAAGTCACCAGCACCAGTGGTTTTCCAGTTGCTTACCCAGGCGAATCTCCCAGAAGATGGAGGCCAGGACAACGGGGCGCAGCGCCTCAAGGCTACTAGAGCAACCAATGTCAACGTAAAGCCGATCACTTAAGTTATATGTATAATCATTGTGCAATAGCCATCATCATCATCATCATCATCATCATCATCATCATCATCATCATCATCATCATCATCATCATCACAATCATCATCATCTCCCCATTGGTTGGTGATTATCCCCTATAGTTAACCATTACTTAACTGTTGATTCACCATGGTTGTTGACCATCATCATCATCATCATCATCATCATCATCATCATCATCATCATCATCATCATCATCATCATCAACACAATCATCATCATCTCCCCATTGGTTGGTGATTATCCCCTATAGTTAACCATTACTTAACTGTTGATTCACCATGGTTGTTGACCATCATCATCATCATCATCATCATCATCATCATCATCATCATCATCATCATCATCAAAAACAGCACACAGGTTGAGCGATTCCCAGGCGCCTGTTCCATCCATTGCTAGTTCGATGGTCAATCACTGGCCAGCTTGCCACATGGCGATTTGCTAAATGAACAACGTGTTTTTTTGAAATGATGTTGGTTCATAAAGATTTGTTTTTATTTATGTGTATATATCTATATATGCAGATATGTATTTACACAGACATCTATATGTAAAGTTATACACATCTAGAACAATGATGGCTACTTGGATAGTCAATGCTAATCTACGTGGATGATTAACCAACTAGTTCTCAATACGAACCATGATGCCAACGGTCACATCATGACTCACCACTTGGTCGTTGGAAACCAGTTCGCTCGGGGACCACGACGGAATCCGGGATGGCGGGCCGTAACCAGCAGCCTGTACATAGATGGAACATGATGGAACGAAGTTATTCGAATGATGTTAGGGTATTGACTATCTTGGTTATTACCTATCATAGTCAATACCTTCCATCAATGTTATTCGTGAGCTTAAGTTATTACCTATCATATGAGATTATTTCCAATGATAGGTAATTCGTATGAGCTTATTTCCAATGATAGAATGAGCAACGCACGCTGAGATATTGAGCAGATTTGGTGATGATAACCAACTAGTCACTAGAAACGCCTAGCATTGGTTTTTTTGCTGATGTCGAAGATTCGCCAATGTGGTGCGTCCAAGCTTCACCATTTGGTTGGCCATGATGTGAAGAGATATAGTCGTATATAGTAGTATATAGATGTATATAGATCATAGTATATAGCCTAACGCACATGGCTACCCAAATTTTAGCTGACACACATCAACCTATCACTCCCTGGCTGTCAGGCCTCACCTGAAGATCGCTGGGGCGCCTGGGGAGCTTCCCTGCCGGACGATCATTAGTTTAAGCAACATCAAGGTTCACTAGGTTGGAAACAGTCAGATGGAAAAGTTCTTATCACTTCAAAGTGTTGGGAGACAATCTGAAGTACCTGGACGAACGGAATGCGTGGACACAGACGCAGGATTGTTGGTGACAACCTGCCCTGGGATCAACCCTGATGAGCTGTTGCCAAGTTCAAACTGGCCAGAACTTGCTTGGCCGTTTTTCTATGAGACGGAAAAGTGGTGACCTCTCCACTTACTGCGAAAATAACCCTCTGATGGTCTAACATGGCGATGGATAATCCAACAGTGATGACTTGAAGATGGTTGTCTTGCATTGCCATGACAGATTACTATAGAGGCCACAACCCAAAGTGCATCTCCAACATCATTAAATCTGACTCTAGTTGGCCTGGTCGCAATAAAGCTACTTCCAGCCCAAAAAACTTCGGGGCACATTGGTGAAAGGCCAACCCTGGATTAATAACCCCGGGTTGCTGAAAGCCTTGCTTTCCCATTAACATTACCCAGGGTAATTGTTAATCAAGGGTAAACATTACCTCGTTTTCCAATAACTGAGATTTCTTCAATGATAACCCTAGTAATCATTAACTGATAATCATTCATCCAAAAACTGGTCATGCTAACGGGAAGCCCTGGATTCATCATTACTAGGAGCCTCGTTGTCCCTGAAGCTTCGGATGATGGGATCCTGGCAGCAACCGAGGTCTCGAGCGAGGGGAAGCAACCGAGGTGCACCTGGGACCTGCCCCGGGCTGCATGCAATACGTGTAACACCAGACGTTCTAAGCCTCTGGTTGTATTTCACGTTCTGGATGATATATATATATATACATATATATACATATACAAATATATATATATATATATATATATCAATATATACATATATATATATGTTTATAGACACATAGTTTGGCTGGATGTTTTAGGCCTTCTAACTTATAAGTCTACTTTCACGTTGAGGGCTTGCGCTGACCCGTTCATGTTCTGGAATGGGCTGATTCTTTGGATCGCCACGGGTTGCTTCTTGCGGTTCCAAAGATCGCCATGCACCTCCGACCACTTCCTGCTTGTTTTTTTTTGCAGCGCAGGGAACTCATGGTATCCAATGATGGAGTTTGACCATTTCACAGAATTGCAAGTTGTTTTTCCATGAACTAGTTGTTGCTCTTTGACGAAGCAACTGGATGCATTAGAATCCAAAAGACAAGTAGTGTTCAGGTGTTGCTCTCTTTTTTAAATGTAATTAGCTCATTGGTCAGCTCAGAAACTCGCGCCTTTCCTTCAAGCGGCCCCAGATTTTTTTTTGTGGGAGCTACCTTCAGGCGCCAGATGGCAACTTGGCAGTTGTGCCATCAGGCGCAGGGTTGGGGTGATCCAGGAGGCTGCAACTGTCGTGATAGCCAAGCTGGTGCTGGTATGGCGGGATACCGCCACAAGGAAAGAGTCGTGAGTAGTGGGGAGCAACGGCGTTTCAATGGGTGCCATCGTTGATGGACAAATGACTCTATTGGAGAAATCACAGGAAGCTGATCGTTGAGCAACAAAGGGGCCCATGATTTATGAGTAAGCAATAGGGTCTGTGAAAAAACTGCAAGAACTTGATCATTTTAACGATAACCAAAATGATACGTAGCCATGAGACCACCAATCGCGACCGGGGTCATTATGAGTCCTAGTGATACAACAATGAAATGGGTCAAACACACACACAATCAATCTTACCACACCAGCCTCCCAGATGACAAGCAACAATGACGCTCTGTCAAGTTCAGGTCCGTGAGGGTTCCATCTTCGCAAGTACTGGCCATGACTGGCTGCGTGGCCAGGCTTCAGAATCACTGTCCTGGGTCAATTTCAACGGTAGCCTACGTTCAAGTTGTACCACAACAAGGGTGGCCTTCAGACAAGGGAAACATGAAGAAACATGAAACCAAAGGAAAGGGCAAAGCACAATGGTCGCATTTGAACTCTAGCTGTCCACACATTGTCCAGTGGGGGTAGATGCTTCAACAGACCAAACTCAGTTTGGATACGACCTGGAAACTCAGCGCCAGTTGATGCCGAGAGGTCAATTGTGGATTTTCCATCGCCAAGGTGCAGTTTATCTATATAGGAGGAAAACCTTATTATAGACACACATATATATATATATATATAAATACATATAGACCAATATATACATCTAGACAAATATATTTTTATATATACATATAGACAAATATATATATATATATACATATATGTATATATATATATATATGTGTGAAAAATGGTTTGTATATAGGAGGAATCCGAGAAATCGCCATGAAACCATGGCCAAAATTAAGTTGTCCCGCCAGCGCCTTGATGGGCAGCTTCCAATGGTGTGGCATGTGAGATCAGGTTGTAGCCCCGTCAACCATGGGTCGATTTGGTACAACTCATCTTTTTGGTTCCAACCCCATTATTGTTCGAGCAAACCCTAGAATGATTGGTGAAAGGACACGGGGGGCCTGTTCAAATCACCAGTGTCGCTTATGATGGCTTATATCACCTGGTATCACTGGTATATCGGCAATATAAGGACACCAGGCCAGTTATACCAGTGCCGCTTTGATGCTCGGTTATACTCAAATTGAATCAAATTGTCCACTCGGATTTTGTTGGAGCCCCACACTCGGTCGGAGTTGTCCCCGATGGTGTGAGCGACTTAGCTCGATTCCCTGTGGTCGTGGATCAAAGTTGCTGGTTCCGATGCACCTGGCTGGGTCGAAGAACTCACCACTCAGCTGGTTGCCTGGGTTTGCCAGCAGGTGCGCACGAGGAAGTCGCTGAGGCAGGGGGATAGCAACAAGAGATGCTTTGCATGTTTTTTTGAGTTATTGTAGCTATGATGAGATATTATGAGTTATCAATTATGAGTCAATGTGAGTTATTATGAGTCATTGTGAAGTATTATGATTCATTATGATTCATTATGAGTTATCATGAGTCATTGTGAGTTATTACGAGATATTATGACTTTTCTTGAGTTATTATAGCAAAGATGAGTTCTTATGAGTTATGAAAGCTGACGTGTTTGTATGGCTATGATGACTTGTTATGATAGCCATGATGACTGGTTCTAGTTAGGATAAGTTATTACAGCTATGATGGATGAGTTCTTAGGCGGTACTTTGGCTATGATGTGTCCTGATGTGTTCTTATGAGCTATTAACGCTATGATGAGTTCTTACTGTTACGACTACGATGAGTTCTTCTGAGTCATTATGGTTATGATCGGTTCTTTTGAGTCATTCTGGCTACGATGTGTTCTTATGAGTTATGACAGCTATCCTGAGCTTTTATGAGTTATAGAAGCTATGTAGGAGTTACAATAGTAGTTAATTAGTCAATCATTGCTGCTTCATCATGTGTGGTCAATATGTTATAGTTACTTTGTAGCACTTAATGAAACCAACAGCAGTGATATAGTTGACCACACTGGAATGGTAAAGTGAGAATGAATATATGTATATGGCATGATAATGGTTAATCGGTCAAGAGTGAAACTATTGCTAATGGAAAACACTGGTTTAGAATGGCGAAGTAGCAGAGGATGGATTCAGTAGTAACAGTTGGCAGCAAATAACAGGTGGTTGATAATGGATAGTAAGTGGTTTACAATGGATAACAGCATTGACTACTGTTGTAATCAAGAATGAATATATTCTTAAAGGTACTGGCAATATGGTCAAGCACTTGTACGATCATTGGGTGACAAACCTAAGGACAACGAGCGGCAAAGGGTGCTGAAATCGCTGAATCACCCATGGCATAGATCGTCACGCGGATACAAGAAAATAATAGGGATGTAGTATTACTACTATTTTCCTGTTGTTATTAGAATTGATTTTCTTCCAATCATTTTTATTGTTAATATTGTTATTCTTATCATTATTACGATTATTGTTATTGTTATTATTATGTTTTTGATTGCATAGATTGTTATATTAAAATGTCTCAAAGATATGTTGTTAGATAGTACTTCTATGTCTACGTACCACAATAGATTGTTGTTTGGATCGATGGGGGTAATCCTACAGGAGGATTCATAGGCTTCCAAAGGCTCTGTAGCTTGAGCGTATCCCAGGTATCCCAGGTAGGTCGCTGGATTTTGTGGATCCTTCGGCGGATGTTCATGGGCTGGGGAAGGCCTTGAAACGTTGCATGGCGCGGCCTCGTGAAACATCACCAGCGAGTGCTGTCCTTTGCTGCAGGGATCGCAGCTAGGGTCGTATGGCCTTGCAGATCAAACCGAAACGTTCTGGAAGATTCAGGGAGTGCCCAAGAAAATCAACTCTTGGGCAGTTTCAACACCATAGGTGCTTTGCTGCATGGTTTATCGGTATGCGAATCCACCCGAATCCCAGAGCAGAACCTCTGACCATTGCCGTTGCTAGCACAATGCATCCCCATTTGTTGTTTTTTTAGTTGTGTCTCTATTGAACAGCACTGAGTAACCCCGTAAATCTTCATTGACTAAACGTTATCCGCACTGTTCACCTACCAATATCAGGGCCCATCATAGCGCCGGAAATCGAATGACTGTGACTAAGTTCTATATCAATTCTTTATTGGCAAATGCCAATCACAGCAGCCAAAGCCGAGTCTCAGAACAGACCCTCAACACTTTTGTTCGACGGATCCATCAATGAATATTAATGGTAATGAGTTAAGAGTAAAACCATTAATTAACCACAATTGACCATTAGTGTTACCATGAGTATTATTAACCATTAGTTTAGTGTTGGGTAATTATTGCTAGTAGTACTAATTAGTGTTAATATTCACTCGAAAACCATTAGTGTTACCATTATTAACCATGCCATTAGTGTTACCATTATTAACCATGGTATTATTGACCATTAGAAACCATGTAGTTAACCAATTAACACCATTAATTACCATCATTAACATGTCTTAACCATTAATTGGTTTCGACCCTTCGGCCTGGCCGGTAGTGCGAATCACCACCTGGACGTCGTACCGAGCCGGGTGACCTTGTGCCGGGGCCAGGAACGTGGGTTGCAGGTGCCGCTCGATGTCAGTTTGTCTTGGCACCTGCAACCCATGGTTGGTTGAGGGGTTGGATACCTGGTTGATACAAGTTTTTTTGGCGACTTAGTCGACCACTTCGTCTTGCACTTAGTTTTCGGAGTTCATTTTGCTTATCCTGGCAGAGGCCATGCCACCAGGCCATGCCACCAGGCTGCAGGCAGATACCACCTGACCGCCCTTTTCCGGCCGTGCCTCGCCGTAAATACTGCGGGCTGCCAACGGCTCGCAGTTGCGCGATGTTGTGCGTGTTGCAGCGCGCACCTCAGGGTGTAGGTAGTGTAAGGCGATGTACTGCATTGTAATGTGGTGTGCTGTTGTTGCACGCTGTGAACGAAATGCGCGTAATATTTCTAAACGTTGCGTAACGACATGAAATGTTTTTGGAAGGCAGTCTTGAATGCATGTATGTGTGTATGTAACATTTGCATTTGCATGTTACTTGCAATTGCTCGTCATGCAATTTATGTGGCGGATCGTGGTAGAGTACGGTCGTGTCATGCAATGTAAGGCAAAGTTTTCTTAGAAAACTTTGTTGTAGCAGATGTAGCGGAAGGTCATGTCATATCATAAGATGCCAGGGTTGTAATGAAGGTCAACTTCATGGAATGTGTACTGTATGTATGTCATGTCGCATAGGTATGAAATCAAAGCATGTACTTTTTGGACTGTGAATAAAAAACAATAATGTAAGGAATTTCATTCTTCCACAACCGCGTGTATGTCACCCCATGTCCTGTTGCGCCGCTTCACATCACGTCATGTCATGTCATGTCATTCATGCATGTACCTGTATATCTCTCTCTCTCTCTCCATATATATATATATACATACATACATTTTATTACATATTTATAGATGTATATGTTAGCATTTTGCGTATGTAGGCAGGTATGATCAAGTACCTTTGAAGAAATGCATGTACATGTGCATGTATCAAGCGTGAATGTGTGTATGTGTGTCTGTGTGTATGTAAATGTCAGTATGTAATGTGATGTAGTGTGATGTAGTGTCATGCAATGTATGTCATGAATGTACATATGTCGTGAATGTATGTCCTGATTGCATGTCATGTATGTATACCATGTATGTTTACCATGCATGTATGTCATGTGTGCATTCATGTTTGTCATGTATCTAGGTATGCGTGCATTTATGTATGTATGCGTGCAAACGAGTATGTATGGACATGTCTACATGTATCATGTGTTTGCGTAAATGATATTTCTACGTGTGTTTGTATATGTTGGTTGTTGATGTTTCTTGTGCATGGAAGACTGTATTCTCTAGAAAGTTGACTGCGTCAACCGAGAGATTGAATCAAATTTACCTTACCATGCCTGTATGAATTGCAACTCAAATTGTTTGGGTGCCGTGAGCGTGATGTGATAGGACACATTTGTGCAAAAACTGGGGCAGCACCATCAAGTTCAAAACCGACTTTGCTTTGCAAGTCAGGTGCCGCGCGTCAGGGATCTTGTTCCCCATGTGTCGTCGACTTCCAACGTGGCCCACTGGCCTGCGGCGCCTGGACTTGACGGCCGGCAAGGCGGGAACAGGCGCGCTGAAACAAAATTTTGGCCTTCGTTAACCTGGCTGACGCGCTCGCTGGAGAAAGCGCGCCGGGTGAAAGCCCAGAAGGCGCGTAAGAGGTCAGATGCTTTCGCCGCGCCTTGGTGCAGGACCAGTTGCGGCAGTTCATGTGTCGTGTTGTTTTTTTCCTGTCGCTTGTGGGCGCGTAAAATTTGTCAGCCACAAATGCCAGGCCTGCCAGACGGCAACATTGATTTCAGACGCATGTTTTTGGATTGAGATGTTACAAAACCGCGCAACAGATAAGAGCATTGGGTGTCGGATAAAAATGCCGCGTGCCATTAGAACACGCGCCGCATGAAAACGCCAGGGCGCACGCTAGGTGATTGGCCACAAGTCTGAAACACGTTGTCGGACGACATTTTCTGTCAGCTTTTTCGTATCCATAGCAAGTGCATGCGTGCCAGTACACACATGTCAGATTAGACGCCGCCAATGCAAAACCACATTTTTGCCCAATGTGTCATGTTGCATGCCATCCTCCCTGTCAAGAATATGTTTGGTTTATTTCATGCCCCCCACATTCATGTCAGATCAAACTGTCACAGTGAAATTGTTCAAAACTAGGTGCTGTATTTGAATGTAACTCATATTTTGTGGCAGCCTTGGTCTTTGTAGTGACCCCAGTGCTTTGACTCATTCAGTGCTGTTGCTGAACTTTGCTCACCCTCTTTGCAGGAACTGACGGACCCAAGGCGATGCGAGGGGACCGGGTTGGTTGGGACTGGGTTGGTTGGGTCGCAGCTTGGACGGCCAATGAAAGAGTAACTGGAGTGACCGTGGTCTATTTTCACTCGTTTTTTTGTGTTGGCCCAACCACTGTGAAGGAAATAAGTTTCCCTGAAAGTTTCCCTGAAACTGTTTGTATGATGGTGCGGGTCCAAGAAGAACAATAATGGCTGAGGCCGTCTTTGGCAGCTAGCAAACTAGCTTTGAACCTTGTCAGGGTGACCTACCGTCCGGTGAAATAGGCTGAGCTGCTCGGTAGGCTGCCATGCCTTTCAAAAACAATGGATCCATGGAGAGTTGCGAGGGTTATGTCCACATGGTTTGTGACGGAACAAAGCGCAACAGATGCAAGAAATTGCCGCCAGATTTCAGGGTTTTGTGAACGGTCCATTGGTCCATGATTTCATATCCTGACTCGTGCAAAGGTCTGAGCAATCCGTGTGGATTAGCCAACATTTGGGCATTCAACGAGTATCATCCAACAAACGCGGGAAACTTCTTCTAGAGATTCGGTTTCTTTGCACAACAATCACTATTATCTTTACTACAGTGATACTCATTATCAGATTCAAGATCATTATAAACGTCAGCATTATCAGTTATTATCAGTTATTTATACTACTAGATTCTTCTCACTAATTAATATCATTTTAGATATGATGATTGATATGATGATCAATATTGTTGTTCCATCGATTCAATATCATTCAATATCATATTATTTACTGCAGATATTATATGTCATCATGATTATCATCAGATTCAATATCATTGTTAGTATTATTCTACGTCTGGGCTGCCAAACTTGCTGAAGCCACTTCCCTTGGCCAGCTGTGCCAGAGGCCAAGTGCGGCCAGCCTCGCAGTGTCAGAACTCGAGGCGGCGGGTGGTTTTGTCGCTGGGGAGCCGGGGATCAAGTGCGCCTGGTGGTTAACCCCTATAAATGGTGGTTTCTCACAATAGGGTACCCCTAAATCATCCACTAATAGTCATTTATAGTAATAAACTAACCGTTTTTTGGGGTCCCCTATTTTGAGAAACCGCCAAATGATATATTTTATACATGATTGGTTGGTGGTTACAACCTGATGATTTTTATTTCTCCTCATATTTACAAATGATCGGTTGGTTGACTCATGTCCGTTTTTTTCGCATAGGGGTTGTAACCACCAATAGGTAAATATTTATCGATATGCATTTTCAGTACATGTGGACAAGCAAATTCATAAGCAAACAAAGTGCATTTACAATGTGATAGTAAAACATTAGATGCAATAGGGGTTGTCGTAGAGCAGACTGTTTTTGCAGTTAGGATTTCCGAGTGCTTGTGGCTTTTGTGTGACTCCCATCGATCATGATTTCACACTTGTCACACCAAAAAATACGTGATAACCTGATAACGATCCTGGACAATTATGATCATGATTATCACACCCTACATTTTGTGGATAACCCCCTGGCTATCCTATTTGTCTGCAATATAGTTGGAGAGCCGGTTGGTGCACAACGTCTTCCAAAAGTGAGCCGAAACTTGTGTTCGCTACAGCCTGCACGAATTCCTAGAGCTCCCTGTATGGTTTTGCTATGGGGCTTGTTCTTTAATGTTCGGTTAGTCACAAAAGGGTTTCTCAAAAAAGGGAACCCATAGAAATGGTGGCTTTATTACCAGCAATGCTTAATATAGGACGATTTGGGGGGTACCACTATTGAAAGAAACAGTAAAGTCAATGACTACATTCAGCTCCAGAGGCCCTTGCACCTGGGGAGGCACGGCATGTAGGTTCATACTACTGGAGGCTTTCAAGACAAGAATGGGTGGCTGGAGATTTTCGCTTTTACCCAAAATGTTCGTTGGGACACCGCTAACTACTTCAGTTGCTTTAGTAGGGCCCTTGCTAGTGTATTTGTCATTGTTGCTTGTCAAAGGTGGCTTTTGTCCCCCGAACTAAGCGTCAATTAGCAGTGAAGTAACAATAGAAAAGCAATGATCCGCCATTGATTGCTCATCAAATTGCCATTAGTCAACTCAGTAGCCATTGATCAATCAATAGCCATAAGTCAATAGCCATTGCTCATCAAATTGCCATCAGTCATTAGCCAACCAATTTGATGCTTGTTTGATGGCTGCACAGTGGCTGCTAGCTCAAGGGCTGGCCGACCTGGGGATGCTGGGCTTGCCCAAGCTACAACAGCAGCTGTAAGCTGCCGATCCCAATCAAGTGTTGTCATCAACTAGCAACAGATGGCCATGGGTCAACATTAACAAACCAATCATAGGGGGTTCTAACCAACAGTCATATTGAAAACCATGGTTAATGATGGGGAACCGAGTGTACAGGGTTTTGACCCACAGCCAGTTGAACAGCACTGGTTGATTCAATCAGCAACTTTTCAAATTGCATCATCTGGATGAGCAATTCTATGATGCAATTGGATCAGACAGTTCTTGTATGATGCCCGCAGTGGTTGATAGGACAGTTCTTGGATGCGGACGATGCCTGTCCTGGCGGATCATGACCACCAGCAACACGGAAACTCGGGGGAAGATCAGCTGAGAACGGCTCCCGAAAACTCGGAGAACCAAGAACGGCTCGGACGTGACGTGTCACCAGTAGCGACCTGTAGTAATTAACACGCCAAAAGCTGGATCTCCCATTGTAAATTCGCACTTGTGATTGCATGAGCCATTCAAAGAGTTCCCTACTATACACTTAGGTATTTACCAGAAACATCCAGTAACCCATCTACTTGGTATCAGCCACTACACGCGAATCATTTTTAGCGCCCTAAATCCTTTGAACTCCATCCTGACAAGACAGCGGATCTCACCACCCCATCCGCAGGACAGCCATCGGAGCATCAGGTGCAAGGGCTGGTTGGCCAGAAGCAACAGGTCATCATCATGATTCATACTGCATGGTTCATGTTTTGTCACCACCACCACCACCACCAGCATCATCATCATCATCATCATCATCATCATCATCATCATCATCATCATCATCATCATCATCATCATCATCATCATTCATCCATCGTTTTGGGGTACCCGCATTCGATTTTTGGACCCACGTAGTCATGAGTTCCTATCTATGCTGTTCGCTTGTGCAGTCTCTATCGTATGGCTCCCGTATGCTCCCGTTTTCTTACGAACCTAGACACCCCATCGCTTCAGAATATGGCAAATGATTGCAAATGGTCATGTTCAGAGCACCTTTTGTTGGGGCATCCCCGCAGGCAATCCTATGCACAACCCCCCTTGGAAAGATCGATGCCTTTATCATCCTTGATCCATCATTCGCCGCTCACCACCAGAAATAGCGTACTCTCGGTAAATTCCCAGCTGGGTCATTCTTGTTGCTTAATGAATAAACATCAGCAACCATGGTGGCTACTATTAACCATTGATAGATATAAAGCTTGCATAAACTAGCATGAAGCAAACTTACAAAGCACTAACCAGCAATAACCCGCTTATGAACCATGGCTAATGATGGCATGAGCCAGCCTCGTTCCATCCATGGCAGCAGCGCCCAGCCATGGCCCCAGGCGATCCCGCACAGCCATGGCCCTCTTTGCGCAAAGGCGCACCGAGCGATTCAGCGGGCCGTAGGGCCTGCTGATTCGGTCGTGAAAATTGCAATTTTCGGGCTGCTTTTTTTGGCATCTAATGGTATGATAGATTCAAAGTGGTAGGTTGATAGTGATCAAAATGGTGATCATAATGTGATTTAATATTATTGTGATCATGGTTGATAATGATTCAACAGTGTTAGCCATGGGTAATGATTACATCAATCTCCATAGTTGACAGAATGGTTGACTAATGTTGTCGATACATCGATATATAGATTTATATTTCGGAGATGCGTAAAGCAAGCAAGCAAGTACTATGAAGAACAATCAGTATTACTATAGCTGGTGTTTTACCGCAACAAATCCTGGGGTGGCCGGTTTATTCGGATCTTCAATTCGAATATGTGGATCATTTTTCGACATCCATTTTTCAGCTTGCCTCTGGAATTCAGTCAGAATAGCTGCAACCACAATGACCAAAGCTTCAGACACAATGGGGATTGTATGTGATTATATGCATTTTTCCAGTTCTTAAGTTGTGTTTTATGCATTTATATATCGTGTTTACTCGTTTGTCCTTGATATGGGAATTATTTCCATTATTAATTATTTCTGATACCGGTGATACTATTATATCCTTGTAAAAAGCAAACTTTTTTCTGCATAACTACGCACCCTCTATGATGTAGCTGATTTCCATTGAGTAATATGATTACCAACTTACTCCTATCATTGGCACCTGATAGTATTTGCCATACTATCATGACTAGCCCAATACAGGGTGAAAAGATAGTCAACCAATAATTGACGACGAATCAACTAATAGTCAACCGACAATCCACCAATCATCGACAATCGAAAGCAATCCTGCATTGTCTGACCAATCACCTGCTGCTATTCTATTCATTGATCAATTTGACTGGTATCAAGACGTATCAAGTCAACTATCCTCAAAGCTAGTCCCGAAGAGCTGCGTGGAAAATCCAGTAGGTATAGCTGGTTCACCATGGAGTTTCCCATGGAGTTTACAGTGAACTTTGCTTCCACAGCGGGGTTGGAGCTTCCCTCCCAACCGCAACGGGTGCTGCGAAGGCCTTTGTGGGCGAGGTGCGGTGCCCTGCAAGTCAGGAAGCGAACGTTGGATACGCTGCGGGCATATGCATATATATATATATATATGTATATATATTAATATAAATCTGGATAAATCAATAAATGAATAGATAGATCAAGTTGGGCACATCTTGCAGGATGCATCAAGGTCATTTCCACCAAAAATGAATGGCGTACCATCCAGATATGCTTCGGGATGGAAGGTTGAATCGGTATCATCATGGTTGAACATGTTTGATGATGATGGGACGGTCGTTTCGCTTGCTTTCATGTCCTTTCATATCCTTGATGGTCCATGAGTCAATGATATGGCCATATGGCTGTGGGTCAATTCACCCTGTACCCCTGCTTCCCCTATCACTAACCTTTGTTTTCCCTATGAAATTGTTGGTGGAAATCCCCCATTAGTTGGTTGGTTAATATTGACCCGTAGCCATATGGCTGGTTCTCAAAACAAGGGGACCCCCAAATCATCCACTAGTAGTCATTTACAGTAATAACCAGCCATTTTTTGGGGTACCCCTATTTTGAGAAACACTCATATGAATAAACCACCATCAGCTGCGCCGATCACGACCTCGCTTCCTTCCACGGAGGTCATCTTGGCGTTTCCCGACCAACCGTGGCCAAGTGCCACGTTATATGCAGAGGCCCTTGGAGTTGGGAGCAACATGGGGGGCCAGACAAGACCCAGCAGGGTGGTTCAAGGTGCTGAATGGGCATCTACCCATGGGAAAGCATCCAACCTTAATGGATTGATCCTAGTTGTTCAACTCTGGTTTCAATGATCCACCGGCCAAAAGTGGATGGTTCCATGTTAAATGTGCTCGACCCTTTTCTGCTCGTTGAGGGATGATTTGCGATTCTTTTGACTGGATGGATGAAAATAAGAGATTTGGGTCGAAAGGACCAGCTAAGCATTGATCGATTTTGGTCAGCTACTTTTGGAAAACAGGTGAGTGGAGTTGGGAAGGCACATTATGGGTCCCACCAGAATTTCCCTGTAGGTTCAGCAACAATTGACGACCTGCTTTGAGAAAGCAAGCATTGCCTTTTTCTCAATTCTAGTGTTGCTGGAAAATTGCGCAAGAAGTGCCATGACATTCGTTATTCTCCACAAATTACTTGGCCTGTACCATTTCTATGAAGCAGCAAGCCATTCACGCATCCGCCAAAGTTTTACAAACATACGCACCAGATTGCAGAATGTTTTCCATCATTCTTCAACACTGATATTAAGATCATGATAGATGGTAAAGAATGAGTGGTTATTGACTCAATCTTAGATCTCAATCTTTACCAGTTCATGCAAGATCCATTGCCAAGATTGTTCGTGAAGCTGAAAGAAATTTGTGGACCTGGTCACCCTTCAAGCCCCTACAGATTCCCTTTGAGGGTCAGGTTGCCAGCACCCCAGCGAATCCGCGGGACCACTACAGACCTGCAACCCGGGAAACGCCGAAAAATTCAGGTTCACATAGGCCCTGCTGCAATTTGTATTGGGTAGAAGCAACATCTTACATATCTTGTTTAGCTCACGCATTTTCTTGGTTGTACTCTTTTCCAGCAGCAATTGGACGACTGAACGTATCTCAACGTGGGAAATCCACTAAGAAACCAACCATGTTTGCATGGAAAAGGCAAGTTTTTTAATGACAACGTCGAGGTGGTTCGCAGAGTTCGCATCTTTGCGAATCCCAAGAATCCAGGCTGGGAATCTTCAACAGCAGCTCTTACCACCATTGTTGGGTGTGCTCTGGGACCAGCAAGGCACAACCCCCGTATGATAGCACAAGGCTCCCTACGGGGTTTCGCTAAGTTTCGGTCCCTCCAGGGCCTTTAGATGGAAGACCTTTGGCTTGATGACCCTGCAGCTTGCAGTGGTGCTGCTCATCGCTGTGCCTTGACTGCAAGCCGATGCAGCGAAAAAACTGCAGGCGTGGGAAACATCACAAGAATCAACAGACTGGTTGATGATTATGGTTAGTTGCGGTGGTTTTTATTGGTGAATGACAGTTGATAATATGGCTTAATCAATCACCATCAAGCATTGCAGTAGGAGATGCGAATGTTCATAAGCCAGGCCCCAAATTTACCAGCTTGATAGCGGGTGATATACCATCATGGGAGGGTAGTTCAGACTCCTAAGAGGTTTACCTAGACCTACCCCATTTTGACAATCATTGGGTCAAGATGGGAGGGAAAGGGAGCTTGAACCCCAGGGGACTTTGAGGTGCTTATGACCGGCTTCATCAGGAGATAGGGGAACTGCACGGAAGCCCATCATTCTGAACTGATCCCTGGTTAATTTTGAATTTGTCTTGGACAGATCCAGACATTCTGCTGCCAGAAGTGGTACTTTGTCCAGTGACGATTGGTAGCGGCGTTTCCATGTCAGTTCCTGCCAGGGCTGTCACTGGAAGCAGAGCTCGCTCTGAGGTGCCACTGCGCCAAGCTGAAATCCTAGACCGCTTGGAGTACCCCGATGATATGGAGCATTTTATACGCCAGGCGCCTCGTTCGTGGGGCTGGGGAGATTGATTTGAGGAGGCTTGGGTTGATGAGAGGGGTTGCTTGGGGCAAAGCTGGTTGCGGCGGGTGGTTGCGGCTTTTGGTTGGTATTTGATTCAGATTAGACTGCGTGGGTGTTGGTGTCTCCTCAAAGCATACACCCTGAAATCTAGCAGTTTTCTGCTGAAACAGGGCCCTGTTTGATTACTTGGATTCACGGACAGCCTTGTTGGGCTGGGAAGCAGTCATTGGAGAAGTCAATCTGTACCAACAACACTTGGAGCAATAGGTATTCGCATGCGTCAAGACATCCTAGTCTCACAAGTAGACTCACAAACACACCTCGAAATGGGAACTTCAAAATTGCAACGCGAGTAAAGATCTTATACTAAAGATTAATTACTTGAATGAATACACTCAACAAATCTCAGAAGTATGAAACATAACCAGCAAATTCTAAGGCAGAATTGGGGACGACATCGGATGGTGAATCTCCCGTCAACCACAGCCCCAGTGCTTAGCATATGCACAGGGGTGCCTTGAGATCAGCCGTCTGAGTTTGGCGTCAGGATTTGGAGAGAAGCTGAGAAGCATTCCATGTACACCAACCGGGGTGATGAAAGTTACCCATTTATTATTATTGTCATGTTGATACATGGTGAACATGGATTCCAGTAGAAAAATGGTTATGTTGATACATGGTGAAAATTGTTTTCATTATAAAATGGTTAACGCTCATCAATTCTTCATTCATCATTCACCTTTGAAACTCCGCATGTTGTGTTGGTCAAGTTGTGCACCAAAGAGTTGCTTCACCATCACACCACCGGAGTACCACCATGAACCGATCATGGCTCCGATCCGCGGGCTCCAGGTCATTGTGTACTTCTTGGGGCTGTTGAACCTGACGTGCATCATGCTCCTGCATTGTTTTAAGGACTCGAATGGCAGGCCATGGCATAGGCTGTGCAGCTGAATATGTGGTGTTAGGTTTGGGGAACCATTGTGATTCAGTTGGACGATGAATGTTGGAGAACACTTGTGTTTGTTGCAGAACGGGCACGACTGGTTTCAATTGAAAACACTTGCGACGATAGCAAATTGTGATGCCGCCTAGGCTGAGGGGCGAAAACAGGTACGTCGAAAACTGCATCTTTCTCCCATTGGTAAAAGGACCACTGCTGGATGGTTGTGTTTTATATTCATAGATTCATATAGATTGTAACATGTGAAAAAGCACACATGAATTATAGACTGCGGAGTCATTGATTGACTCACGAAGCGGTTGAAGGAAACCACTGATAGACGTAGGAGATGCTTCCCATGGCATCAGCCCTGCTGATTATCGTTGCAATTCGTTTGGTTGCTGTTCTTGACGATGTGCAAATTGTTGGTGATCGAATGGGAATGTCATTCCTCCTTGCAAGTGAGGTCTCTAGGTTTTGTTCGAATGGCTTATGCCGCCTGCCAAGCCTAGCCCATGCTTGACGTATCATCTTGATCGTCATATTCATAGTCCACCCGATCCTAACATGTCTTTATCGACTTATCGTCGTGGTTCATACGTTTGAAAGCGCGATCAGACAAGATTCCTGGAAATAAATCCAGCCGCTTCTCATGAGCAGAGTGCCGCGGGCAGATGGCAAAGTATAAGTGCTTGGCCGGGTTCAGTATTGACCAACCAGTGAGGCTGATCATCATATAGGAGTTTCTCAAACTAGGGAGGCCCAGAAATGGTTGGTTTATTGCTAGAAAATGGTTCGTAAGCTGGATGATTTGGGGGTACCCCTATGCCTTGCGAAACCACCAAACTATTGGTCAGCAAGTTGAACACAAATTTCCCGGGATGTTTGTTGATCCATCACCCCACCAGGTCCGACCCCACCGCGTCACTGCGACAGGACCGCTTCCCCGCAAACTACGTGCTACATAGCTGCAGCTGCAACCACCGGTGATACCAAGCACCCGTGTCTGTTAGGAGTGGAGGGGTTTTGGCCCACAGCATTACCCCTTTGGAACTGGCCACCTGTTTTTTTTGCAGATCTCGAAGTGTGCATTGAGTGTGATAAGCATTCCCCAAAGCACAGTTGGTAGCGCCTGTGCTGACCAGCGACCTGTGATGCTGCACCCCACGAGGTTTCTGGCGGCCACAACTATTGTATCTGGGATTTTCTGGTCGATGTCTCTTGGCACCAGCTCGTAGCGGGCAGGGTGCCATGTTTAGGGAAATACCAGCGTGCATCAGCATCCATATCCATGGTTTGTTGGGGATTGTTGATGATTGTCACCAGTGGCTCATTCATTATTTATTAGGTTCAGCCAGTGGCTCATCCATGAGCTTTTCGCCTCTCGGGAATCAATGAGGTCCTTCCTCGGGTTAAAGAGAAGGAATTATAATAACAATTTGGGATTCTGTCAATTCTGTCAAAACCTTGTTGACCAATTCCGAATGAATTCTCTACAATCATATTGAGTATTAATTCCCATTATATATAACCATATCTATTCCCAATTATGATCAGATATCCACTAATTATTGTTGGTTTTACTATGATGGTTCACCATTAGACAATCGTAGCCAACCTGGGAGCGCAACTGAGGGCCTATTCCAAGAGTTTCTTGACACTGATGCAGTTTGAGAGCCTTGGCAGCGTGGGGAAAGCAGTGGGCACCGCCCTTCTGACAGGGCACTATGGACACCCTCGCGCATGCAGAAACTGAGCAGTGGAGGAGACCTCCATGTGAGGAATTGGCTTCACTTGGGTAGCCCATCAGCTGAACCAATCTGCAAGGCACTCCATGGATCCCCACTGTAGTGTTTGCTGTGCTTTGCTGTGAGAATTCGCTACCACTGGATCCAGTCCCAGGATACTGGGAATTCTTTGCATCACCATGTTCTTGGCCACAGCAACTTGGCAATCCAAATGTTCAAAAAAACAGTGAAACACCTTCAATATGTTGAACAATATTGAACAGCTGCATGTGCTTCTGGGTATCACAGCAACAGCAGCAACAACCACAACCGCAACAGCGACAGCAGGCAACAGGGTGAGTGGACTGATTGTGACTAGCGGGCGTAATCAACGGCTACCGCCGTGCACTGAACAATGATCATAACAATAGCATACAATAGCCGCTTTCAATTGCTTGTCTTACCGTTTCTAGAACGGAATGTGAGCCTCTGACCTGAATAAACGGTCGATTTGCGGGAATGCATTTCTACTTGCACACCTGGAAGCAACCCAGTTTGAGGTTTTTGTTGATGCCTCCATGTGTCAGAACGCTTCATTTTCGGTAGATGCACATTCAGAGATGGTCGGTTCCCTTCACTTCGGGATTCTTTTTGCCATCTGAAGACTTTGCTAAGAAACTTCCCGTGCAAGCTCAGATTCGTCCATATCCAGTTTTTCGTCGCTTCCCATGTTTGGCATCAGGATTCTTGGTCCGGTTTCCAAGTTTCACGTACTTTGGCAACCCATGACATCATTTGATGCTGTTTGATTTGTTGAGTTGCTATCGTTGGTAGCTGCTATGTGGATGGCCCGTTTGTGGTTTCAAAGATTTGAGATGATTTATATAAGCTATTCTCTTTGATGGTTATTGAAACCATCAACCAGCCACCATGATCTTCGAAACCATAACCATGATTTTTTGGTGGATTTCAAGATCAACCACCAACATCCACCAACCATAACCCTGATTATTTACCAGCCATAACCATGAACATTTTGATGGTTTCATGTGGTTTCTAAGGTGGTTTTGGATGGTTTTTTTTCGACTGACTTGCGCACAGGTGATTTCCAGGATCCTCTCGGGCCTAGAGCGGAAACTGAGGGGCGGCACTGTGCTTTGGCGCTCGTTGCGGCCGGGATGGGGGTACCAAATATGACCAGATGACTAAGGGTGAAGAACATCCCCGTGTGGTCGGTTTATGATATACAATGGTCACAATGGTTATTTAATGGATACTGCGAATGGTTGTAGTAGTTAATAAATGGTGATGGTTGGTATTGATCAGTTGATAGTCATGGTGAATCATACTGGATGGCAACCTGGAACACTCAACCATTCTTGTGTAATTGAATATGATTTAAGACCGGGCAGTTGAAATAATCTAGAGGGGTCTATGTTCCTTTTTGAGATGCGAACAGCGATATGATGTGGCTTATCAAATCATGATGATACTGTACATTGTACAGGTACCAACACCCATTGGTGCAACCAAGCATCAATATCTTTGACCCTGGTCTCGACCTTGATATGAGTTGCTGATGGTATTTAAGAGGTCGAAGAACCAAGCAACAGTTTCTAGTTGGTGGTTTTACAATGGTGGTTAATCACAGGGGATTATAAATTATAAACAACAAGAACGCTTAAACGATTACTAATTAGTCGGTGGTTTTCAAAACTTTGATTATTTTCCCCAAGGTTTAGGGATGCTTGATGAACTGCGCTAGCCATACTTTTCGGAGGTTCAGCCACCAAGCAGAGTAACTTGTTGATGAGTCACCTTCAGCGGTACAGTACCCAGCATGGGGTGTCCCTCAAAGATCCAAAAATGATGAGAGTCGCAGCTCTTTGAGAAGCCCAGAAAATGGTTCAAGTCTCTCACATGTTATCACCCATTAATGGTCGGTGTAAGCAAAAGACAAACATTTTTAGGTACCCTTATTTTGAGAAAGCACCATATTGCCTTCCTTGATCTACGTTACTAGGGGGGAGGTTAAGTCGCATCAGTCGGCGGAAGTCGCATCAGTCCTGCGTGCACGCAGTGTTTTGTAATGGTTTTCCATGTTTTATGGTTTATCTGACATTTTGGGATCCAAGACATCATTACAAAATCATGCGTGCGCGCAGCGTTTCTCACAGTTTCAGTAATATGATTCACTTTTGGTTCACATGTGCTGTGAACAAGCCTCGACACCATTCTGGTGCTGTTTGATGTTGATTAGTTGATGTTGACTATCTTGGTGCTGCTGCTCTCGTGCCTTCTCGATGCTGTTCCTCCTTGCTGCTGTTCCTCCTTGCTGCTGTTCCTCCTTGCTGCTGGTTTCCTTGCTGCTGTTCTTCCTTGCTGCTGATCTTCCTTGTTGCTGCTGTTCTTCCTTGCTGCTGCTGTCCTTTCTGCTGCTAGCTGTTGCTGGCTGTTGGCTGTTGCTGTTGCCGTTTGCTGCTGTTGCTGCTTCTCCCGGTTGTTCCTGCTGCTTCTCCCGGTTGTTCCTGCTGCTTCTCCCGGTTGTTCCTGCTGCTTCTCCCGGCTGCTGCTGCTGCGGCGGCGGCG
>VSDK01013990.1:89827-100985 GCA_009767595.1 Symbiodinium kawagutii
AGGAGTTGTGGGCAGCCGATGTGCCATTGTGATTTGCGTCTGAGCTCATGAAGATCAGTGTGTTGAAACTTTCAACATGCGTTTTTTACCACTGTAAGCACATTTTTGCGCATTTTTTGTGTCGAACCTTTGAACAAAATAGCGTCTGCTGAGACACGATGTGCCATTGGGATTTGCTAATGTTACCCTGGCAAAAACAATTTGTGAATGACGCTGTCCAAATTGGATTTGGTAATCTTGGGGTTGCTTGATTGTGTTCGGGACAGCCGATGTGCCATTGTGATTTGCGTCTGAACTCCTGCGAATCATTGCGTTGAAACGTGCGTTTTTTGCTGCTGTGCGCGCACTTTTGCGCATTTTTTGTTCAACTTTTGAACAAAACGGCGTCAGCTGAAACACGCTGTGCCATTGGGATTTGCTTGGGTGATGGGACTTCTTTCCGGGTGATGGGACTTCTTTCCAATGCGTGCTGTGCGGGGTGATGGGACTTTTCGCCGGGTGATGGGACTTAACCCCGCCGCTTGTACTTATTGCCACAAGATGACAGGTGATAGTTGAATGGCAGGTGACGATTAGATGCAATTAGCTGTTTCGCAACGTCTCCCCAACAATTGGATCAAGCACAAAGACATCAATCACCAGGATTAGCTGTTACACAACATCACCCCACCCTAGTTCAGGATGGGGATCACCCACCAGGAAACCCATGGTCGTAACATCCGTGGTAAGCCACCACCATCCATGGCAAGTTGCAACGGCTCGCCACGCCGCAGGTATTGGTGCTGTCTTTCTTCCCAGGATGGTGCATCGGCTGCGTCGTGCCTGGGATGCAGTCAACGGATGCAGCCAGGAAGGGGTGGTAATGCCGGGTTGGTAATCATAGGGGATAATGACAATAGTAGTGAAGGGTTGGTAATGTAATGAAGGGTTGGTAATGATAAGAATAGTCATCGGGTTATATATTCAGTAGGGTAACGAACAATAACGGGTGCTTAAGGGAATCATGGGGGATAATTAAGAACCAGCAACAGTGACTATTGAAGACAAAAGGGCTTGGTAATGGTTGTGACTGGTTATCGAATGTTATGAATGGTTATTCATGGTCAATGATTATTGATGGTCAAGAATGGTTGGCGATGGTCAAGAATGGTTGGCGATGGTCAAGAATGATTGGCGATGGTCAAGAATGCTGAATCGAGGCGATGAAATGTGGGTAGCGATGCCTGATAGTGGACTTATTGCCCGCTAATGCATGTCAATACTGGTTATGGAACAGTTACGTATTGCCACTAGCCATCCATAGCTCGCATGTTCATACAAGTGGCAGGGATTGTATCCAGTGCCGGTGGTGTCCCTTGACGGTTTCACCTGTTCAAACGGATATTTTTTGGATGGTTGGGGGGTTCCTGTTCATGGATACATTCATGTGGCGGTCAAAACTATTTGACGCCACACAGCGCACATCAATCCTTCAAGATGTATAAGGCCAAATCAAGATGTGCAGTTCAGGTAATTTGGTACTTGGTTTGGTGACAAAGACACAGAGAGACAGAAAGACAGGTAGGCGGCAGGCACGTAGGCAGACAGGCAAACAGACGGAAAACTGGAAAACCATATATCTTTCTATGGAGTCTCACCATGTGGTGCTGTCGTTGTTCAGGGCCATGACACATTGAACGTGACGAACCAGACCCGAGCTTTGAAGATACTGGCATATAGAGTGTTTCTTAAATTAGGCAACCCCATAAATGGTTGGTTTATTGCTATGAATGATGAATAGTTATCATACATTGTGACTCTTTAAATCAAAGTTCTTGTTTGACAATCACGGCATGTAGAATTACAGAAGGGCAGTACTGTACTGTACTGTCCTGTCCTGTGCTGTGCTGTGCTGTACTGTGTTGTTGTTGTTGTTGTTGTTGTTGTTGTTGTTGTTGTTGTTGTTGTTGTTGTTGCTTGTATTGTGCGGCTTTGTTTTATGGTTCATTCGGCATGAGGTTAAATGATTTGGTGTCCTGTATGTCCGTAGGGTCCCAGGTCCCATAGCCACAAATCCTACTGACGTGACGAGCAGCCACCTCTTGGGATCGCTTTTTCAGGATGCTTTCCCGAGAGAAGCTGCTAGTCAATTGAATAGATAGATGTTTGCAAGGAGAGAAACTGTTATTTATTAAGTTCTTATTGAAACAATACTGCTTTTTAAAACAGTCAAATTCTGAGCTTTGGGAGGCGGCCCGAGCACCGGCACAAGGGAATGGATTTCCGCTTGACAAGAGCCTAAAGGTTTCGGATTGGCGCTGCCAGGTAACTACTCATGTCATCCATGATTTGTTGTGCTATTGATTGTTTGGAGCCCCGTCCAGGCACACGGAGTAGCCACTTGTAACTGTGAAGTATCAGTCTCTATGAACTATTAGCCATGGCTGATCATATCTGATAATAACAATGATTGACAATGGTTGATATTGTTTCATGCCGGTTTAACATGGCTACGGATCAATACCCTGGTACCCCTCGCTGTTCACATCCCCTACATGAACACACTTGGCAGGCGGTTCTTTTGCGTCGAGTCTGTTTTGGTCTTCCAATGCCTCTGGAGCTTGCAGGAGCCTTCTGTGTCCCAGCAGCAAGGAGCTGGGTGACTGGGCAAATGCAAATGCTAGTGGTTAACCATGCATTGAAGAAGAATCATCCAGAATCAACCAATTGAACCAGAATCAACCAGAATCAACCATTGGTATTTGCCATATTTTGCCATCATAGAAACCCTGGTTTGAGGCTCAAGCCCCCAAATATGGGAGGTTGATCTCTAGTGAAAAATCCATCTCCACCTCAAGGTGGTCAAGACCCATCTCTCTGGCATTAACCATATTAATATTAACCTATGTTGAACCAGAATGATGTGAACCATGATTCATTAACCAATGTTGAACCAGAATCAACCGTGATTGAAAACTGATCATCATTTGGGATTGACCAGTGATCAACCAGAATGATGTGATCAACCAGAATGATGTTACATGATGTCAATAGTTGTTCATCATTAGCATCATTGATGTAAACCAACTTGGTAGCGTCCAATAAAGTGGCGCCAGTGGGAGCTGAATTAAGCCAAGGGTCCCGCTCCATATCGGGCTGTTCGATCATGTTGAATCAAGAAATTTCTAAGAGCAGCCATATGTCAACTGTTTCCAAGAACAGACATTTGTCAACTTTTTCTAAGAACAGACACTTGTCAACTGGTTTAGACGGATTGTTTTTGGAGATCCCAGCGAATCTCTACAAAACATTTGTCTCGGAGGAAGCCGCCCGCAAGCTGCGATGCGATTTTTGTTGGACTGTGACAAGCCTAACCAGTTTGAAGATGAAACTTTACCAGAAACCCAAATAATTAAGATTTAATGGTAACATTACAGGTTTTTGGGACCAACGTTACCTCCAACAGGTTTTGATAGACAATTTTTCAGTTTGGAGCATGATACCATGGACCATTGCCAAGCGATGTTCATTAGCCATTAGTGCAATTATTCACTACCGAGAACCATGGACCATTTTGCGAACTATTCACCAGTACCAACCATGGTTGCCTCTTTACCATCACCAGCAGCCAGTACAACTTTGAATGGCACATAGGTTTCCACAATCCTCCTCCTAGGCGTTTCCGCCATCCTCATCGGTATCCTGTTCTTGGACGTTGGCAGGGGGCCCAGTGCAGTTGTGGCATGGAGCATTTTGATATGTGATAAACCCAACATAGAGCAGCACGGTCACTCACAAATCACAAGGACTATGACAACGCCGGCGTATCCCAATGAGAGCGGCGAATCATTGAACATTAGATTTGACCCGAAATCAAACTCAAAGCCTGCAATTTTTAAAAGATCATTTGCAATAAAAACACGTGATGTTACCATCCAGTGGCAATGGAAGGAAGATGCGAAACTGCAGTTTTTGCCTTGTCCTACTAGCACGCCAACTTGTTGCTTCCCAAATCTCAGTTGTGGGGAGGAATGGGAGATGAGATGCCCCAAGAATGGCTTGTTGAGTGTGTCAACAGCAGGTGATGTTCTGTTTCAAGAAGGGCACTGTTGAAGTTTTCACCAGCTGTCGGCATGAATGGCTTCTGGAGTCAAAGGTGGGATTGTTTAATTTGGTTTTGCACGCTGTGCATTGGCCAAAATGCGCAGTAGTTGTTTGGTGAAGGGGAGTACGCTAGTTACTTGAAACGTCTTCGAATTCTTCAATCATCTCTGATGGCAATGTCTAACTATTAGGCCGTCAGGTCTCATTGGGGATTATCGCCTGTGGTTGTTGATAGTTGTAAGTTGATGTAGATTGTAAATTATGGACTTTATGTCACCTGTCAGCATCTTGATCGACAAACCACTGTAAAGGCATGGCACAAAGGACTGCTAGGTGCAAAGTGTTGGAATAATGCAAATTGATCACAGAGACAGAGTTTACATTTTGACTGCACGCTGAACATACAGATCATCGCAGAATGATTTCCCAACTACCTTTCTTGAAGGCTTTGAGCTGTGATACTACATGTTTTCATTGCCCTTGTGCAGTGATCCGGGTCTGTCAGGGATCTCCTGTGGGCTTTGGGGTCTCGAAGCATGTAGCTGTTGGGCTTTGCGATGGCTGAGTGAGTAGAATTAGTCACATGTCGGTCCACAAGCAATGACTAGTTCCCACCGTGGACCCTGTACCAGCATCAATTTCAATGGTTTTATTTTATGGTGGTCAAGCATTGACATTGATGAAATTCCGCATTATTCCAACCCAATCTGCTTCGCACAATCTTTGTTTCAATGTAAGTCTTTCAATCATGCTGAAGATCACTTATGGTGGTGGCATGCCGTGATCAAACCACAGGTTGCCGTGAACCCCCCACAGCACCGTCTTTGCTTAAACGCAAGATCCCAAGGGTCACCAGTTGCTAGGATCAGCGCAGGTGAATGGCAAGTACTAACCACGATTCAGGATGTGTAAATTCACACCATGCAAATCACCCACACACATATACACGCATACATGCCATGTTACCATAGCATGTGAGGCCCAAGCAAAAAGGTGTTGCCGCCCAGCTTGAGTGTTTCACTAGCTTAACGGTTTTACTTATTTGTTGGGCTATCATACCTATAACTGGTTGAAGCCTGAAAATACAGGTTATCAGCCGTCAGGTCAATTGATGGTTGTCTATAATCATTGATATGGGTTTGTCCATGAATTCGGGTACCCTTTACCGATGAATTTCATGATGCTTACAAGGAAACTGCCGGTGACTTGGGGGGCACACCATTTATGGACTAGACCATATTAAAAATCATTTTGATGATGTCGATTGATAGCTGTTAATGATGAGCTGTAGATTTGTCAATCTGTAAAGCACCGCCAACTTTCACTGCTGATGGTCTTTTGTCAAATGTGAGGTATCGGCGCAAGGATCTCCCACTACGACTCCTCCCATGTCATTGGTATGCTATATATTCTTAATGCTACCAGCCTTAGTCAACTGATGAAAAACAACATTCCACAAAGCAGTATGGTGATGAATTGGTTATGATCATTCTGACGATCAGCTGTTTGCGACTGCTTGTGCATCTAAAATCCTGACAACTTGCATTTGATCGGACTCCAGATTCAGCAAATCGCGGGCACAAGCAAGCCAACAGAAGCGGGTCAACAAGCATCCCAAGATTCATCAGCAACCCAATCCCACCGGATGGTTTGTTGCATGAGGCTATGAAGTATCTGGGATATAGGGCCCGACCCAAGCCCCAGCCCAGCCTATGTCAAATCCCAACTTTGCACCATAGCCCATGCTGACGTCAATTCACGTCCATGCTGAGCTCAAATTGGCTAGAGCTCGCTTCGTAAATGTTGGAGGGAGGTCTTTACCAGTATAAACCTGTGTTTGGATGGAAATCATCAGTCATTGATGGTAGAATTGGCGCGTGTGATTGCCGGTGAAATTCGGCTTCATGGGTCTCCCATTGGCTATCAGATCACTAGCCATCTTGGCGGTCAATGATGTAACCATCAATTCAAGCCCGTTCATCAACTACTGACAATGATGACTCTTAGCCATCAATAGCCATCCTTAGACGTCAATTGTATAAACATCACTAAAGCACGTTCATTACGCATCAAGATTCACGAAAAAGGGAAGCACCATATAACTTTGGAAACATTTCATATCACTGTATACAAGTACCATCATCCTCGGCTATCTAATACAGTAATCATTTTCCGAAAAGGACACTTTTCCGAAAAGTTTTTGGGATCATAACAGCCTTCTATTGTTTCATATAACAGTAATCCTTCTAATACAGTAATCCTTCTATTGTTTCATATCATAAACAACAGTTATGAAACAATAGAAGGCTGAAACAATAACAGTTTCATAGAACAGTTTCCCAAAACTGTTTGGGATCATAACAGTTATCATAACTTGAGAAACTCTGAGGACCCAGGGACCCAGCTGAGGGGCGCACCCTAGGCCCGCTGCTTGTTCGATGTGATCCCGACGACTTCATGTGACGTGGTGAGGATGGTCCTGGGGAGAAGTCGATGGGCGGCCGCAATCGTTATGTCACCAGTAGATTACCTATTGATTAGTGAGGTTGATTAACCATTAGTGAGATTAATTCACCATTAATCATTAACAATGGAAAATTAGCCATAATCAGTAGAGTAACCATGGATTAGTGGTGATGGGATAACTAGCCATAATCAGTAGATTAACCAGTATATAATAGATAATTGAGTTAATTAGCCATAATCAGTAGATTATCCAGTAGATTAACTGTTGGTGAGGTTGATCGATGGCTAGTCCATGGTTAATAAATTGATTAATTAGCGAGGTGAGCCATTCATTAAGCAACTGAGTTCACCGTCAAAACCCCATCGGAAATTGTCTTTTTTTGGCGGATGTTGAGAAACGGGGCGGTTTTTCCTGCGGTAAAATCAGTTTTTTTTTGCTATGGGTTGCATGGAGATCAACTTGTTCCCTGGCTGAAACGTGCTTTGGCCATGCTATTTGACCCAAGAATCCTCCGGAACGATCAAGCCAGCTTTTCCTTGGCAGAAAACGATCATTGGTTGATCGTTTTTAACACTTCTTGTTTTCCCTGGGAATGCCAACCCTGGATTAATAACCCCCTGGTTGATTAATAGGGCGCATCCCAAAACGCCTTGGGGGTTGGTTGGTTGATTGATTTGATTGACTTGCGCATATCTTTGGGATAAACTCACCACCAACGAGTGATTGGTTTGGATTGAACTTTGTCGGCATCCCAACCACCAATGCCATCCTGCTCTGCCAACGTAATGTGTCTGATAGATTTCTGTGGACAGCAAATCTCGGGCCCAAGGCGAAAGGATAAGACATGATGAAAGGTCCCAAATTGGCTTTGCCAAGGACCAGTCTACATATCAACCACTACCCAGTTATTAACCACTATTAAAACCACTATTATCCATTCGCTGCGCGGTCGGTGTGCCGCTTGGGATGGATCAACAACTAGTAACCATTCTTTTTCGTGATCAACCACCCTTATTAACCACCACCAACCGTTACTTGATGACCAGCACCAGCTGGATAGCCGTACGCACTGGTATCAAGGGGTAACACATGGGAACCCTTGATCATGAAGCAATTAGCAACCATGGAACCATTCATGATAGTATCCATGGATAAATAACATCATGGTTAATAGTGCCATGGATACTAACGGATCATGAAGGAATTAGTAATGATCATCAATTAGTATCCATGATTTGATGACTGATATCAATTAGTAATCATTACTATCAATGGCACCCATTGTTGAACATGTTTTTTCACCATAATCATAGTCCTCAATTGGATTAATCAATCTGTAACCATTATAAACCGTTCTTGTCGCATTAAATCCAATTCATGGTGATATTCCCGTGAGTTTGTGGGTCAATTGCTGACCATATCAGTTCCATTAGTTGAAAGATGAGCAAGGTCCCCTTTGGGCAGTTCTAATCAGGTGAACCGGGCTTAGGCTTTTGTTTGTTCCATGTCCCAAGTATCATCATCACCAGCTCCCAGTGAACCCAAGGCGGGTCATCGTGTCCATGAACTCCAGCATGATGGTGGTGGCCACTGGGTGCTGCAGCTGCTCAGATTGCTGCCGTGTGAAACTGCTTGGTGATACCTGCTGCAGCCCAACTTGATCCGAACTGTTCAGCAACCCCTTATAGTTGATGGTAGAAGCAACCTTATCCTGTGGAAAAACCAACTACCCAAAGAACTGTTAGGGATGAAGCCGGGGAAGAATGGTTGGGTTGACCAACTAACGTGGCAAATGACCGATCTTCGCCAATGGTGGCGAGAGGAAGGTAACCAATGATGCCAGGGTAGATTGCCATACTTATACCTCCAGAGTGACAAGCTAAACCCCCCACAGCGGTAGCTATCACCTGATTTTTACTGCAATCGCCCATGCCGGCGGTTCGTTGCGGGTTCTATTTTTAATTGTAAGCACAAAACAGCACCAAACATCAAGAAACATTGGCGCAAGCCACTTTCACTACTCAATCGCTAGAGTGTTTGATGCGGTAATGTCAACGAGCAGCCGCAATTTTTCGCAACTGAAGCGTAAACTAAGTCAATTTCGAATTTGTTGCTGGTTGTTGCCGGTCATTCATATCATCCCAGGTATTGATTCACATGATCCCAGCTAGTTGGTGGTTGAACCTTTTCTATTTCCCCACATTTGTAGGGATGGTTGGTTGAGTTGCACTGATATTTTCCACGGGGATGGTTGTGGTTCAACGACCAGACCCCAAGGCACAAGAGGAATGGCAGTGCCCACTGAGGTCAGCATTCCTTTCTTTTTTCTGGCATTCTGTATGTTACGTCTTGACCAAAGAGAGGCGAGGATCGGATCCAGTATGATCAGTCATCTGGAGCGGTATGTTGGACTGGGAGATCCCTGAAAAATGAATCAGCCTCGGCTTAAATGTTATCAGAATTGGCCAAACATGTGGGACTGGTAGATCATTAAACAATGGTGGTTTAGAAGAACTATGATTAGCCCTCCATGTTACACCGTGTTATCATAGTCTTAGATCCACAATAATAATCCACCATTGGATATGATCCAACGCTACCAGGACTGATAGACCAGCGCTACTAGTCTTTCGGACGGGGATACGCTTTGTAGGAATCTGACAACTTTTTTTTGGAACCCCCTATTAATCAACCAAGGAATGGAAGGGGTCTGTAAATCCTGCGCTGACAGTAGAACCAATCTACTTGAAAGCAGGTCCCACTGTTTGTTTCGCATGTGCTACTGGTTCAATTCGCATGGCAGGTCAGCTTGTTTGACATGGCATTCTGGTGGGGCTTTAGCTTCAAAATGGACCTATAGATACCTATAGTGTTTCTGGGTGGTTGCTGGGCGACCTCCATGGTGCCTGTTACTTGTAATATCCTGCAGTGGTTAGCTATGCTGCACCGATTTCTGATGGGTGATTATGGATGTTGGATCCATGTATTATGGCTGATTATGGTATATGCACATTGCTGGTTCTTGCACATTGTTCATACGCCCACTTTCAAACTTGTTGCGTTTTTTAATTATACTTTACTTCTATCCTCACTCATGTGAACTCCTGATTCAGGCAATAAGGCGATCAATCTTAATAGATCAGTATGTATCCTTTCCACGATAGGATGCTGATTGCTTATTCTCCCATGTTACGAAACACCATTGTGTTTTTTGGAGTGATGAATACTTGCAAGCTAGGGACACAGTTGGATTCGTAAAACTGCTCCATGCTTTTGGTTGCGTTCAGACCCCTGTGTCGCGAGTTTTTGCAACCATATTGCTTAAAACCTTTACCTATCAGACCTATCCTCTGCAAATATTGCTCTCACATCCCTTTTGTGTATTCTGCACGCAATCTATATACACGACATGCATCATATATATATATATATATATATATATTTACATACAGATATACACGGCGGACAGTACAAACACATATTCGCCGGTTTTGTGTGAAGATCTTATTCTCCTCAAGCTACAGACTCGTACTCTTGAATGTACCTTGTTCTTTGTGAAAGGTATAGAAGTAATTATATGTACTGTGTATAGGATATATGCATATATACTCAAAGACATGCATAATTATATCCATCCTGCAGTATGACAGGCATGGAATTACAATACCTACACCTTGCTATGCAAGCATTTTTAAGGGTATATACGCATCAGCATACGTACACTTTTATCGATGCATATCAACATTATTTTTGTACAAGCATTTTGAGCTTGATACATTAGTTGATGGTTAGTCATTTATGGTTAATATGAACCATAGATAAACAGCAACCATGGCTGGCCCCTGTACGCCTCGCTGTGAACCCATCCCGCCATGGCCTGTTTCCTGTGCAACGACGTTGGGATGTGAACTCCTACCGATGCTCGCCATGATATTGCCTACAATGGAACCCAAGATTTATGCAGCGATTTGATTCATACATATTGTTTCTGTTTCTTTCAATCTTCAGGTATGTTAGTGTTGATTGATATTGCAAGATTTCTGTACATAATTGATACATTAAATACCTATCATTTATCAATTTACCCATTGAAACTTGTTTAACATGTTTTACATTTTACACTCATTTCCTCACATAAACATCATGAACCATTATCATTGAAAAATATGAAATATGACAGTAAATGATTATGGGGACAGAACTGTGACATTGACAACACCATTTGCCATTTATAAGTTGAACCATGTCACCATATATTGGCGGTCAATCATTAGTTAAACATTGCTGTAACGAACCATGAACCATTAGTCAGTCAACCAGTGAGCCACATCACCATTGGTAGACCAATACCACTTGACCATTCATAAACATGTATTATTTTGCACCTTAATACCGACCATTCACATAAATCAACCGTTAATTATATTGATATCCACCTTGCCACGGACTAAGTTGATTCACCATATATTCACCATATATTTCCATCGATTTCCACGTATTTGCATCCATTTACCATACATTTCCATGGTAAATCCACCTTGCCACTGCTGCCAGGAAGACCTCACGGTCGAGGCGCCAGCCGACACCGCCGGCGTGCGGCCGCGCGTG
>VSDK01013990.1:106201-123990 GCA_009767595.1 Symbiodinium kawagutii
GAAAAGACGGACCCAAGTGACCCCTCCCCCGCCAGTGGCAGCACTGTGCCTCCAGTACCCGAGCCTTCACGTCCTCCATCTACTGCTGCAAAGGCGAAAGCTACACCTACTGAGGAACTTCAACGACCTACTTGGTGGAGAGGCCAATGGTGGCTGATGGATTCGAATGGTGAATGGATCCCCAGGCCAAAGTAGTTGAGTCTTTCTTCTTTGTGGGCGAAGCCCCTACACGCAACCTTCGCAGGTTTGCCCAGGGTTAGTTCCCAACTTCTAAAGTAGCGCATGTCCTCATGAGCAAATTAACTCATTACTTTGCCTCATAATCTTTCTTTTGTTGTGTGTGTGGGCCCTTGGTGTGGTGGAGAGCCGTCGCTCGCGTGCCAGGGAGCACCCATCACGCCGAGGGGGGTGTAAATTCACACCATGCAAATCACCCACACACATATACACGCATACATGCCATGTTACCATAGCATGTGAGGCCCAAGCAAAAAGGTGTTGCCGCCCAGCTTGAGTGTTTCACTAGCTTAACGGTTTTACTTATTTGTTGGGCTATCATACCTATAACTGGTTGAAGCCTGAAAATACAGGATGGTTGCCGTCAGGTCAATTGATGGTTGTCTATAATCATTGATATGGGTTTGTCCATGAATTCGGGTACCCTTTACCGATGAATTTCATGATGCTTACAAGGAAACTGCCGGTGACTTGGGGGGCACACCATTTATGGACTAGACCATATTAAAAATCATTTTGATGATGTCGATTGATAGCTGTTAATGATGAGCTGTAGATTTGTCAATCTGTAAAGCACCGCCAACTTTCACTGCTGATGGTCTTTTGTCAAATGTGAGGTATCGGCGCAAGGATCTCCCACTACGACTCCTCCCATGTCATTGGTATGCTATATATTCTTAATGCTACCAGCCTTAGTCAACTGATGAAAAACAACATTCCACAAAGCAGTATGGTGATGAATTGGTTATGATCATTCTGACGATCAGCTGTTTGCGACTGCTTGTGCATCTAAAATCCTGACAACTTGCATTTGATCGGACTCCAGATTCAGCAAATCGCGGGCACAAGCAAGCCAACAGAAGCGGGTCAACAAGCATCCCAAGATTCATCAGCAACCCAATCCCACCGGATGGTTTGTTGCATGAGGCTATGAAGTATCTGGGATATAGGGCCCGACCCAAGCCCCAGCCCAGCCTATGTCAAATCCCAACTTTGCACCATAGCCCATGCTGACGTCAATTCACGTCCATGCTGAGCTCAAATTGGCTAGAGCTCGCTTCGTAAATGTTGGAGGGAGGTCTTTACCAGTATAAACCTGTGTTTGGATGGAAATCATCAGTCATTGATGGTAGAATTGGCGCGTGTGATTGCCGGTGAAATTCGGCTTCATGGGTCTCCCATTGGCTATCAGATCACTAGCCATCTTGGCGGTCAATGATGTAACCATCAATTCAAGCCCGTTCATCAACTACTGACAATGATGACTCTTAGCCATCAATAGCCATCCTTAGACGTCAATTGTATAAACATCACTAAAGCACGTTCATTACGCATCAAGATTCACGAAAAAGGGAAGCACCATATAACTTTGGAAACATTTCATATCACTGTATACAAGTACCATCATCCTCGGCTATCTAATACAGTAATCATTTTCCGAAAAGGACACTTTTCCGAAAAGTTTTTGGGATCATAACAGCCTTCTATTGTTTCATATAACAGTAATCCTTCTAATACAGTAATCCTTCTATTGTTTCATATCATAAACAACAGTTATGAAACAATAGAAGGCTGAAACAATAACAGTTTCATAGAACAGTTTCCCAAAACTGTTTGGGATCATAACAGTTATCATAACTTGAGAAACTCTGAGGACCCAGGGACCCAGCTGAGGGGCGCACCCTAGGCCCGCTGCTTGTTCGATGTGATCCCGACGACTTCATGTGACGTGGTGAGGATGGTCCTGGGGAGAAGTCGATGGGCGGCCGCAATCGTTATGTCACCAGTAGATTACCTATTGATTAGTGAGGTTGATTAACCATTAGTGAGATTAATTCACCATTAATCATTAACAATGGAAAATTAGCCATAATCAGTAGAGTAACCATGGATTAGTGGTGATGGGATAACTAGCCATAATCAGTAGATTAACCAGTATATAATAGATAATTGAGTTAATTAGCCATAATCAGTAGATTATCCAGTAGATTAACTGTTGGTGAGGTTGATCGATGGCTAGTCCATGGTTAATAAATTGATTAATTAGCGAGGTGAGCCATTCATTAAGCAACTGAGTTCACCGTCAAAACCCCATCGGAAATTGTCTTTTTTTGGCGGATGTTGAGAAACGGGGCGGTTTTTCCTGCGGTAAAATCAGTTTTTTTTTGCTATGGGTTGCATGGAGATCAACTTGTTCCCTGGCTGAAACGTGCTTTGGCCATGCTATTTGACCCAAGAATCCTCCGGAACGATCAAGCCAGCTTTTCCTTGGCAGAAAACGATCATTGGTTGATCGTTTTTAACACTTCTTGTTTTCCCTGGGAATGCCAACCCTGGATTAATAACCCCCTGGTTGATTAATAGGGCGCATCCCAAAACGCCTTGGGGGTTGGTTGGTTGATTGATTTGATTGACTTGCGCATATCTTTGGGATAAACTCACCACCAACGAGTGATTGGTTTGGATTGAACTTTGTCGGCATCCCAACCACCAATGCCATCCTGCTCTGCCAACGTAATGTGTCTGATAGATTTCTGTGGACAGCAAATCTCGGGCCCAAGGCGAAAGGATAAGACATGATGAAAGGTCCCAAATTGGCTTTGCCAAGGACCAGTCTACATATCAACCACTACCCAGTTATTAACCACTATTAAAACCACTATTATCCATTCGCTGCGCGGTCGGTGTGCCGCTTGGGATGGATCAACAACTAGTAACCATTCTTTTTCGTGATCAACCACCCTTATTAACCACCACCAACCGTTACTTGATGACCAGCACCAGCTGGATAGCCGTACGCACTGGTATCAAGGGGTAACACATGGGAACCCTTGATCATGAAGCAATTAGCAACCATGGAACCATTCATGATAGTATCCATGGATAAATAACATCATGGTTAATAGTGCCATGGATACTAACGGATCATGAAGGAATTAGTAATGATCATCAATTAG
Source organism: Symbiodinium kawagutii (assembly GCA_009767595.1). Lineage (NCBI taxonomy): Eukaryota > Dinophyceae > Suessiales > Symbiodiniaceae > Symbiodinium > Symbiodinium kawagutii. The sequence goes on from VSDK01013990.1 coordinate 109,396, forward strand.
TATCCATGATTTGATGACTGATATCAATTAGTAATCATTACTATCAATGGCACCCATTGTTGAACATGTTTTTTCACCATAATCATAGTCCTCAATTGGATTAATCAATCTGTAACCATTATAAACCGTTCTTGTCGCATTAAATCCAATTCATGGTGATATTCCCGTGAGTTTGTGGGTCAATTGCTGACCATATCAGTTCCATTAGTTGAAAGATGAGCAAGGTCCCCTTTGGGCAGTTCTAATCAGGTGAACCGGGCTTAGGCTTTTGTTTGTTCCATGTCCCAAGTATCATCATCACCAGCTCCCAGTGAACCCAAGGCGGGTCATCGTGTCCATGAACTCCAGCATGATGGTGGTGGCCACTGGGTGCTGCAGCTGCTCAGATTGCTGCCGTGTGAAACTGCTTGGTGATACCTGCTGCAGCCCAACTTGATCCGAACTGTTCAGCAACCCCTTATAGTTGATGGTAGAAGCAACCTTATCCTGTGGAAAAACCAACTACCCAAAGAACTGTTAGGGATGAAGCCGGGGAAGAATGGTTGGGTTGACCAACTAACGTGGCAAATGACCGATCTTCGCCAATGGTGGCGAGAGGAAGGTAACCAATGATGCCAGGGTAGATTGCCATACTTATACCTCCAGAGTGACAAGCTAAACCCCCCACAGCGGTAGCTATCACCTGATTTTTACTGCAATCGCCCATGCCGGCGGTTCGTTGCGGGTTCTATTTTTAATTGTAAGCACAAAACAGCACCAAACATCAAGAAACATTGGCGCAAGCCACTTTCACTACTCAATCGCTAGAGTGTTTGATGCGGTAATGTCAACGAGCAGCCGCAATTTTTCGCAACTGAAGCGTAAACTAAGTCAATTTCGAATTTGTTGCTGGTTGTTGCCGGTCATTCATATCATCCCAGGTATTGATTCACATGATCCCAGCTAGTTGGTGGTTGAACCTTTTCTATTTCCCCACATTTGTAGGGATGGTTGGTTGAGTTGCACTGATATTTTCCACGGGGATGGTTGTGGTTCAACGACCAGACCCCAAGGCACAAGAGGAATGGCAGTGCCCACTGAGGTCAGCATTCCTTTCTTTTTTCTGGCATTCTGTATGTTACGTCTTGACCAAAGAGAGGCGAGGATCGGATCCAGTATGATCAGTCATCTGGAGCGGTATGTTGGACTGGGAGATCCCTGAAAAATGAATCAGCCTCGGCTTAAATGTTATCAGAATTGGCCAAACATGTGGGACTGGTAGATCATTAAACAATGGTGGTTTAGAAGAACTATGATTAGCCCTCCATGTTACACCGTGTTATCATAGTCTTAGATCCACAATAATAATCCACCATTGGATATGATCCAACGCTACCAGGACTGATAGACCAGCGCTACTAGTCTTTCGGACGGGGATACGCTTTGTAGGAATCTGACAACTTTTTTTTGGAACCCCCTATTAATCAACCAAGGAATGGAAGGGGTCTGTAAATCCTGCGCTGACAGTAGAACCAATCTACTTGAAAGCAGGTCCCACTGTTTGTTTCGCATGTGCTACTGGTTCAATTCGCATGGCAGGTCAGCTTGTTTGACATGGCATTCTGGTGGGGCTTTAGCTTCAAAATGGACCTATAGATACCTATAGTGTTTCTGGGTGGTTGCTGGGCGACCTCCATGGTGCCTGTTACTTGTAATATCCTGCAGTGGTTAGCTATGCTGCACCGATTTCTGATGGGTGATTATGGATGTTGGATCCATGTATTATGGCTGATTATGGTATATGCACATTGCTGGTTCTTGCACATTGTTCATACGCCCACTTTCAAACTTGTTGCGTTTTTTAATTATACTTTACTTCTATCCTCACTCATGTGAACTCCTGATTCAGGCAATAAGGCGATCAATCTTAATAGATCAGTATGTATCCTTTCCACGATAGGATGCTGATTGCTTATTCTCCCATGTTACGAAACACCATTGTGTTTTTTGGAGTGATGAATACTTGCAAGCTAGGGACACAGTTGGATTCGTAAAACTGCTCCATGCTTTTGGTTGCGTTCAGACCCCTGTGTCGCGAGTTTTTGCAACCATATTGCTTAAAACCTTTACCTATCAGACCTATCCTCTGCAAATATTGCTCTCACATCCCTTTTGTGTATTCTGCACGCAATCTATATACACGACATGCATCATATATATATATATATATATATATATTTACATACAGATATACACGGCGGACAGTACAAACACATATTCGCCGGTTTTGTGTGAAGATCTTATTCTCCTCAAGCTACAGACTCGTACTCTTGAATGTACCTTGTTCTTTGTGAAAGGTATAGAAGTAATTATATGTACTGTGTATAGGATATATGCATATATACTCAAAGACATGCATAATTATATCCATCCTGCAGTATGACAGGCATGGAATTACAATACCTACACCTTGCTATGCAAGCATTTTTAAGGGTATATACGCATCAGCATACGTACACTTTTATCGATGCATATCAACATTATTTTTGTACAAGCATTTTGAGCTTGATACATTAGTTGATGGTTAGTCATTTATGGTTAATATGAACCATAGATAAACAGCAACCATGGCTGGCCCCTGTACGCCTCGCTGTGAACCCATCCCGCCATGGCCTGTTTCCTGTGCAACGACGTTGGGATGTGAACTCCTACCGATGCTCGCCATGATATTGCCTACAATGGAACCCAAGATTTATGCAGCGATTTGATTCATACATATTGTTTCTGTTTCTTTCAATCTTCAGGTATGTTAGTGTTGATTGATATTGCAAGATTTCTGTACATAATTGATACATTAAATACCTATCATTTATCAATTTACCCATTGAAACTTGTTTAACATGTTTTACATTTTACACTCATTTCCTCACATAAACATCATGAACCATTATCATTGAAAAATATGAAATATGACAGTAAATGATTATGGGGACAGAACTGTGACATTGACAACACCATTTGCCATTTATAAGTTGAACCATGTCACCATATATTGGCGGTCAATCATTAGTTAAACATTGCTGTAACGAACCATGAACCATTAGTCAGTCAACCAGTGAGCCACATCACCATTGGTAGACCAATACCACTTGACCATTCATAAACATGTATTATTTTGCACCTTAATACCGACCATTCACATAAATCAACCGTTAATTATATTGATATCCACCTTGCCACGGACTAAGTTGATTCACCATATATTCACCATATATTTCCATCGATTTCCACGTATTTGCATCCATTTACCATACATTTCCATGGTAAATCCACCTTGCCACTGCTGCCAGGAAGACCTCACGGTCGAGGCGCCAGCCGACACCGCGGCCGTGCGGCCGCGCGTGTGGCACGCCGCGCAACGCCTGGGCGTCGCGTATTGAGCGCCAGGGACCCGCGGTGCGCACCGCGGTGAAGAGCTGGGGAAGTCACCGCCAGGTGTGGTGATCCAGATGGTAATGGTCAGCAACCACGGAGTAAGCTGGTTACCAGCCATTACCAGCTTAGTTTTTCAAGTAATTAATGATGACCAGCCATTATCAGCTTAGTTTTTTCTGGATTTACTAGATTAGAATTTTAGATTATAGGGTGAATCTTAGTTTTTTTTTTTGAGATTTGACGGATTAGTTGGTGTGAGGACGACAGATTAGTTGTTGACCACACCTAGCAACTAATGATTAGCAACCACAGATTACCAGCTTAGTTGCTGTGGTTGCTGTGGTTACCGGAGTAATGATGGTGGTACCACAGAGCTTAGTTTTTTAACGTTTAACAGATTAGTCGGTGTGGTGATCTACCAACTAATAGATTAACGACTATGAAGGGTATTGAATAAAGGTCAAGAGTTGTGAATGCTGCTTAATCATGGTCAATCGTTAGTGGTCAATGACAATTGAACACAATGGTTTCACAATAATCTCGTCCGCAGAACCCGTTTGGGAATTCGGAATGCACACACTTTTCCACGATATTTTCTTGGGGTGTTATACTTTTCCAAGATATACTACAGTATATATGTTCATATGTGGCTGGTTGCTTGCAGTCTGACTATACATGGTGGGTTGTTTCACCATCGCAGAAAAGGATGCAGACATTTGATGGTCAGCGGTGATTCCAAAAGCCACAATGAATATACGATTTCTATTTCTGATGCATACATTGAAGGTTCAGTGCAACCATTCTATACCTTGCCATCCATTGTAGTAAGCATCAGCGTCCATTCTCATCCTGGCATATTACAAGAATCAAAACACTGTTTGGCTGATATTTATATATATACATATTTGGAGATAGAATATATGTATGATTGTATATGCATAGCTAAATACATAGACACATACACAAATACACATTTATATTATCTAGATGTATATGCAGATGATTGTTAAATTCTTTCATTCATTTAGATAGACACTTTCTGCGCGGTTGCTGCCGTTGCACAGTGAGCTACACAGGGCCGGGCCAGTGTGGCCTCCGTTTTGAATGGGCCCTCGTGAAAGGTTGGGACCCAACCAAGCAGCTGAACAGTGCCCAATGCATGGATTTAGAGGCAGGTTGTTACAGGGGTAGCGGATTATAGCAGTTGTACCAACCATCCATACATACATACATACATACATACATACATACATACATACATACATACATACATACATACATACATTATACTACAGATAGTCTATATAGTTATTTAAAGACTGTTTAGATACTGTAGTCCCTATCTTAGCCATACGGGATGATACTAATGAACGCAAACCGTGCTGCCCAAATGTAGGTTTAGATCTGCAAACTAGAGCCGTATCAAATTCTAACAACAAAATCCAGCCCTAGTAGGACAAAGACACCTAAATAGATGCACTAAGTATGAAAATGCTGAAAATTGGCGCATTTCTGAGACTTTTGAACATTTGAAGAATTTGTTCAACACAGAGTGTGAAGGCACAAGATCCACATATATATATATATATATACATATACATTTATCAAAGGTTGGTCATCAGTTGGAACCCCTGGTTTTCATGAATCCAAATGCCAAAGCATGATGACAGAAGAAGTACAGTAAGGCTGGTTGGAATGCTTATTGCCACCCAAGTTCTTTTGACATTTGGCAGGCCAGTCCTCATTTCAAGCCAGGCTTCATGCATTGTACCCAGGGCGTATACAACGGGTCTCCGGTCCACCAACCTTCGCGTTGACGACACCGATGCGTGACAGAGAACAGACACTCGTGAGCTCCAGGAACGATTCGGAAACGACGGCAGAGTCGGTGCTTAATCGTCGATGTGCAGAGTCGTGGAATGACCACGGACTATGATTGGTTCAGGAATACCAATGGGTAGTTAAGGGCAATTGATGTGATGAAGCTAAGTAGCACCACTTGGGTTGATGAGTAGCACATTTTTGCCACTCAACCGACTGACGGATTTTGGCCCCTGTGACTTGGTCTGAAGCATTACCTGGTCATGGCTCAGTATGAGCTCCCAGTCATGGCCATGACCAAACCTGGAGAAGAGTGTGTGCATGCGGATGATATGCATTTACTTACATGAGACGTGAGACATGTAAGAAATTTTACATCATTTACAGACAGAACGCAAATACACATATACACAGACATGCACATACGTTTGAAATGTATATACATGCGTACGCCTAAAAATATTTGCAGACATAGACTGGGTTCAGGTGCACCAAACCTGGTTGATGAGACACCTGTTCTTCCGGTCTCTTCGGGCAATACCCTGAGGAACAATGACGCAGTGTGACTGGGTACTTGTAAACTTATGATGATCAAGAACGACTTAGTGGCTATTGATAAATAACAATTTGAGTTAAACTGGCTATTGATTGATATGGTGATAGTGACCAATTACATATCTATTGATGAGTGACCAATGATAGTGACCAATGATATGTTGAGTATAAACTGTTGATGTTCTTCTCATTCAAATCCTGGGGTTTTTCACGGATGTGTCACTGCATGAGCAACTGGCCCATGGTGATCGAGGAGAGACATCTCACGTCAGCCATAGCTTGCCATGGTGCTACGACAGGGTCTTCCGCTCTCCCTTTCAACTTCCTTAGTCAAACAAAGCTGAATCAATCATTGAGAGTTATATGCATCCACTAAGACTATTTTGGAAGATCAAATAGCCTCCAGGAATTCATGCTGGTGATTTGCTCCTCCTTCGATACTGTACATCAAGCTTATCCAGAGAAACTGGTTTCTGCCATTCCGATTGCATTTTGATTGCTCCAAACGACTTCAATCATGACAAGGACAAGCAGTTCTTCACCATGGTTGACGGGTAATATGTAGGGTGTTCATCAAGGGCCCGAACAATTGGTCGTTTCACTACAGGATTGGTGACCAGATTCAACAGGGTTATGAGATCTTATGAGTCAGTCTTACAGTCCTACATGTTACCCCAGCATCCCATCTTATGATTATCAGATATTATTGGTAACAGCAAAAGAATCAGTTGCCCACGGTCTCCGAGAATTTCATTGGTGATAGCAGTTGTGCCCAACTGAGTTGAATAAACGTGTGCGAATTGTCTCCACGTCACCATGCGACATCCCCTGGGGGTCACCACGGTGCCAATACAGAGGCTACACCGAGGTGACCAATGTATAGCTGTTGGGTGCTGGCTTCCGTCGAAATGACCGTCCCAGCATTTGCACACCAAGGGGGTCTCGTCCTCAAACGATTGGGGCCAGTGGTGCACAGAGATTCCCGTGTAGGTTTGGAGGTCTCGGTGTGGATTGAATTGAACTGAGAAAGAAACCCAGCGATTCTGATGAACTCTTTTACCATTTTGTATCTCGATCTTCAGGGTCCTAGTAGGGTCAGTAGGAAAGGTCAATCCAAATCATCGAATCAACCGTCGCATGTCATCGTTCAAGCTGCTTCGGCGACATCAAAGACCTCGCAACGCAATTTTGTCCTGCCATATCCTGCTGTTCTGTAAAGATTTCGTAAACACGGCAGCCTGGCCTTGAGGTGGACATGGGATGATCAGAGGAAAGGAATCTCTGTTGGGATGATGCCAATGTAATCCAATGCGTGTGTTTCGAGGTATACAATCGTATGTTGTGATCAATTATGTGAAGGAGACTTTTTGTATGCCTTTGACCGCACTACTTATTTATTGGGGGGTTATTCGGTTATTCGATTCATTTTGGCAATGGCAACTGCGATCCAACCCTTGATACTTAGTCAGCTCACTTTGGGAAAGCCAGCACAACTGTAATCCATTGTAGTCCAACATTGATGATCCACTATTTTTCAAAAGATTCATTTTTTTTGAGAGATTGTTTTTTCGGCAGGATGCGTTTTTCAAAGCTCGTCGCACAAAGGACTATGCTTTTGTTTTCGCTGGTCACCAGGGGGGACGCAGTTTGTCAACGAGCCACACATATCCGAAAATTGCCCGGGAGATCCCTCAGGAGAGTAGAGGTGAGAAAAGGCATTGATTTTGTCAGCACTCACTAGCGTTTGGCAGCATGTAGTCCACACACCTTGATGTGGACAGCAATAATCACTTCAAATACCTGCCATTGTCACGGAGATACCGGCTCTTGTCCTATCATTATCATGATTACTATATACATACTGTTTGACTATCACATGATTCTCATGATTACGATGTTTTGCAATGATTAGTGGGTGTTTCTCAAGATAGGGCAACCCCAAATCATCCAATATTTACCACTTGTAGTAATGCACCCCCAGACTTATTCTGATTGATGTACCATCAATACTTCCAACCTTCATGCTGCTGGAAGGTCCCCAGTGCCCCGCTCTGATTTTGGAGGGTCAAAGATCCACCCATTCGGCCAGGTTTCCTTACCACCATAATAATGGCTTTGTAGTTGGGAGATGTTGGGAGTGTCACCCTGTTTTAACAATAGCAAGCCGCCACATCACATCTTCAGATTCAGAAGTCAAAAGATACATGTTTCCCGCTCGTTTCACGAGGGCGTTCCGTAACTTTTACAAGCTTTCACTTAGTCTAAGAGTCCAAGAATCAGATTTGTTTCAAATGTCGTTTTTCATTTCCCATCACTCCTTTTTCATTTGTGAAGTTGAGGTATTCTGCCAATGGCAAACTCTCGTCAGCTGGAACTCAGTCTACCAAGCCCAGAGTTTCCATCTGTTGAAATAGATCAGTTGACACCTCAAGGCTTTGACGTTTTGAGAGCATAGCGTGTCGCGACTTCAATCATCACGTGTTGATGTGGGTCGAGTAGAAAAGCTCCGTGTGTGAGTTTGGCCGTCTGATCTCATGTTGCAGTCGGGGTATGAAACCAACAGTTCACTATGATTCACAATAGTTGATAGCCATAGTGATTGGGATTCTGTGTAGTTATCCATCATTGGATATGATTACAATCATGATTCCAACAAACCTGACAGAACATGTTGATCATTCTATTTTAATTAGTTCTGGTAATTGATGAAAGAGTTCCATCGAACATTGAGGTCCGGAGTCGTAACCAACAGCGAGTTACCAAAAGCCAAGACTACGACATCTACGACATTGCTGTCCGCCTAAGCTGCAAAGGTCTTCAGAATTTTGGGGAAGAACGTTGGCCATGTTCCCTGAAGCCAATCATTGACCGATGATATTGAGGACAAGCAATGGTTCATAGCCAATCATTATATAGTGCTCCAGAAGCAGCAATTACATAATGCTAAGTAACTGACCTTGATCAACATCCAATCAATTAGGGAGATTTGGCCGATGAATTTCTGGTCCAGGGATTTCAGGTTTGAGAAAATGGTCATTTAATCATCAACCATCAATAGGGAAATCTAACTCAAATTGCCATGGTTACTACTGTTGGTTACTATAGTTGGTTGCTATGATTGGTCATAGCTAGTGGGGATCTACCTATTGGATCCTATTGGTAGATTACAACAAGCATGATAACTACAGATTTGGGGTCATCACAATGACTCGTTGCCTCCAGAAGTAGAGCAACTACAGACCATGCCCATGTCGATCCCTGGTGGTAGATCCAAATGGACGTTGTCCCCAAAAAATGATCAGGTTGATCACTTGTGTGTTTTTGCTTGTGTGTTTTGGTTGATGGTGATTGGAGGTTTTTCTTGCCATCAAAGTGATCAACCATCACTTGCATTGGGCTAATTAGCGATCATAGTTGATCATCAACCATCACTTGCATTGCCATCAATAGTCATTTTGCCTGGCTAATGCAAGTGATGGATTCAGCTGCGACCATTTCCCAAGGCACCAAGGATTCACGAATAGAGAATGGGTGGCTCAGCAGGTCACGAGTGGTTTCCTCCATGGCCTTGTAGCTGTTTCTAATCGCAAGGAGCAGTTGAGACGAAGCTACAACTCAGCAGTTGAGGACGGTGCAACCCTTGCCTTTCAACATCAGCTGGTCCATTGGTACTTACCTATGGCCTATGGTGTTGAGATGTGTTGAGTGGATTCTCCAAAAACATCTCCTGCGCACAGGTGAACCCCAAGACACCGGGTAGGCGTCCTACAGGTGCCGCAAACGTGACCCATGCTCCATGGTCAAGGCGGCGTGGCCATGCCCACCAGTCCGGGCTTCCAGGCGAGCCTGTGGGTCATTGGAGGTCCGTTGAGGTCCATGACGCCCCCTGGGCAAATAGGAAACGTCCAATCATTGGAGCCTCAGATATCTTGGATCAAGTGAGATTTGCGATGAATCTCATGCAACAGTGTTCTCACTTTGGTGGGTCATCTTGCTTTTAGATGCTTTTAGCCTGAAGGTTGTCCCTTCAGACCTCTTGGATCATTTAGGGATGCCTGACGTGATCACTAGGAATACCGGAGTTTGAGATTCGATCTTTCAAGGGCCATCAGAGTGAACCTGTGAAGAGCCATCACTCGGAGTGTCGGTTCATGGCCATCGAAGTCATGAACCAGGCAGTCTGATGGTGACATTTGCACTTCCATGGGTCGACATGTTTCATCAACGCAGGGATGAGTTCGACTCTGCCAAGTCATTCCTGATGGGAATAATATGAGTTTTGGAATATAATAGATACTGGTCGTTGCTTACCTAAGCCTTTTCTATTTTCCCTAGTAACATCTCGCACCTCTTTGGAATCGAAATGATGCCCTTCAACATTTTCCAATAATTTCCCAAACATTTCGAAAACATTTGATTGACTGATACTTTTCAGGACGGGTGTCCAACCACCAAGGCCTGGATTTTTCGCCAACTTGCAGCCATGTGTTGTAGCCACCACCAAGGCCCAGGTCTTAAGGCGGTGGGCCATGCCACGGCGCTGGCGCTCCAGGTCGGAGATGTTGTGCTGCACGAGCGTTGTGAAGGAGAAGTGGTGCAAGCCACGGTAGCAACTGAGCTGCAGAGACCACTGGAGGTGAGACAAATCCAACAGATGAGGAGTCACTTGAGTAGTCACTTGAGTAGTCAATTGAAGATGAGCAGTCAATTACTTGAGTAAGCACATGATGCTTTCTTGAAAGTGGGTAATGATGGTTTACAACCACTAATGATGTTTGATGATATGGAACAACAACCAAGAACAATGGGTAAACAACTACGATATGGTGATTTCTTAAAGTCAGGAACCCCAAAGTTATGGATGGTTTATCACCACCAATATCCAACAAAATGATGAAGATTGAATGATTTTGGGGTACCCCCACTTTGAGAAACCACCACATGAGCTTTTTCAATTGAGTTAGAAATGTTGGTAAGAAGATGAGAAGTAACACTAAAGTAGTAACGGTAGTAGTTCAACTAAAAGCATGAGAGACACGTTGGTAACAAAATCAAAGTGAGTTCTTGGGCCAAGTAATTGTTTACACAACACAACTCTTGGTTACAGTTCCGGAAGATTTTACCGCACCATTTTGGATCGTTTTGGACCCGATGGTTCATTGAGCACTACCGGGATCCCAACGATGCTATTGATTGGTCATCTCAGGCGCAGTCCAAGATTCGTCCACAATTCCTGAAGGAGGCCATAGTATTTCTCGTTCGTACCTTCCGGAGATGTAGCTACTCCCAGCTTCACCACTGTTGGTTATTCAAGGTGAGTGCGATGCTTGGGAGAACGGAGCGGCCAAAGCGGCCACCGTTGGTGTTTCCAAGCAGTTGGCGGTTCAGATGATCGGGATTCACCTTGCACTTGGTGATCTATGACAGTCAGATGGCTTGGCATTCAGCTAAGTGGTAGGTGATAAACCACTACCACTAGATTTCAATGATGAGTTGATTGATTTGATTGTGACCAGTTCAACCACCAGTTCCACCCCCAGTTCCACCCCCAGTTCAACCACCAGTTCAACCACCAGTTCAACCACCAGTTCAGCAACCTTTCACCACTGATTGGAAGCAATAGATCCTCAGTTCACAGCAGTTGACAGCCTTAAAATCACTGGTTGAGACCCTAAAAGAACTGGTCAACTCTTGCCCGTTAAACCTGGTCCTTGACAAAGCAACTGCGCAGGCAGAGATCTCCCTGGAGTTTGACAGCTGCTGGGTGGAATATAAGGTGGACTCAGGCGGGGTAGGGTGCAGGTAGCGTGGGTTGATGGATATTCGCCTGTAAATGAATCAGATTGAGGTGGGCGAATGATTCAGGTTGATGAATATCTCGGTGTCATTCGCCCACAAAGAGATGAATCGAGATTTGCGCACAAGCAAGAAGAGTGGATAGTCCTCTAGAATATCAGTCGTCATCGAACAGTTGCGAGAGGGGCAGATTGCTATCATAGGCCCTGCATCAGCCCAACCTGGCAGCTCCCAGACTGGATTTCCGTCACCAACATCCTGGTTATCCCAATGGATTGATATCCCTTGGGACCTCTTTGGGCCGTTGGGGGCATCAATGGGCATTCCCCAGGGCCACGTGAGCCCAATCCAGGACGCCGCAGGGGCTTGCTACGCTTGGAGGAGTTGTACCAGCGGAATCAGGAGCTGCGGTCAGGTCTTCAATGTCTCGGGCCACGGATGATGGTTAGGTGATGATTGGGTGATGGTTGAAGGATGGTTGAAACCAGGGTTGATGTTTGTGTTTGTACAAAGATGATTGTAGAGGTTAAACCAACAGTGTGGATGATGGTGGTTGTACTACATGGGCATGTGCGGCATGGTCATCAACCAGAAGGCAGACATGCATGGGAATAACGATGCAAATTCAGCCACCAAAGTGCCGCGGTTCACCCAGCAGTTGATTCAACGGTGTTACTGAGGGGTTGCTGAGAACCATCACCCATCAACAAAGCTTCCAGGCTCATTATCCATCGATTTCTGGTGGGGACCATGGGTTGAGGTAGTTGAGGAACCATTATAATAATCAGTGGTGAATCATGTTTGATACTGTTTGATGACAAACAAATTGTTAGTAAGAATCATGCTCAAAAGTGCCCCGCCGGTTGATATCAATCGTGAATGATTAGTAGGTAACAACGAGGTGGTTGATAATGATTATTTGTGGTCAATAATGTTGAAGTTCATTGATTGTTCACAATTATCTACCATCTTAGCACATATCATGACCGCAGTGACTGTGATTGTTCAATGCTCAACCCCATTGATAATCATAGTAGTTATCAGTGATCAATCGTTGATAAACCATTTGCTTGGCATTTTCTTCACTATGGCATAGGTAACAACTCGCTGGTACCATGGATTCGTTCACCATGGCGCCTCCAATGCTTCAATCCTTTACCACCCACCACTAACCACAAATCACTGCCCACCAAGCATCAAACACCAATCACCAACCACATCAAACCACCAATCACTAATCACTAACCACCAGTCACCAACCACATCTGACCACAAAATCACTACCCACAAATCCCTCACCTTCCACCACCACTCACCAGCTAATTTGCACAAGTTCCCACCACTCGCCAGCTCTCATGGCCTAGCACCAATCACTAACCTACCACCAATCATTACTAATTAGCCTAATTTTGATCCCTTGATCCCCACAAATCCCTAACCATCACTACTAACCACCACTACTCACGACTAACCTTCCATTCATCCCTGGCCCGTCAGCTCCATCAATCACCAGGACGAGTTGTCGGATCCGGTGGCCTTGGCGGCGTTTCTCACGGCCAGCGACACGCGTCTGGTGCGCGCGGAGTATCTCTGGCAGCTCTGGCGCTCGGGGCGCGCCCTGCCCCGACGCCAAGAGGCCGAGCTGGAGATGGTGACGACGGGAGGTGGCACCGCGGGGGGGCCCTGGGGGGTGGCGCCCCAGGGCAGGGAGCAGTCAGATGAATGGTGAGAATGGTAGAAAATGGTTGGTGGATGGGATTTGATGGGATTAGTTGAGGGGATTGTGTAGTTGATGGGATTGCTTGATGGGATTAGTTGATGGGATAGTTGAGGGTTGGGTCAATCACGGTGACTTGATGTTTGATCATGGTTGGTAATTACCACATTGGTATGATGTGTGGCGTGCAGAATGGTAAGCAATGGCTATTGATTATTTGAATTAATTCTATAAATACATTGATCCATGGTGGATGGTGGTTACAGATCAGTGGGGACCAACGGAGGGATACTGGGAGATACATCTGAACTCACGAACCACCCCTAATTTTCACCACAAATAGCTGGTGCTTATCTTTGGACATTGAGATCATCGAGTAGAAAGCTGGAAACAATTAGTGCTTTGACATGGCCTGAATAACTTTCCCCTTTTTGAACCCTCCTTGCCCGTTCCCAACATGACTTATCGAATTGGGGTATTTGGGGGTTTTAAGATTGTCACATACATTCGCTTGAAAACAGAGAAAAACACATACATGTTGAAGTGCAGTGGGGATTTTGGTATTGAAAAACATATCGACAAATTGGCACGAAATCATATTGAGTTGAAGAGATGACTTCAGGATGGATCTAGGTTGCAGTTGCAGCAAGAACTGTGTAGGCTTCAAGCATACCAAGAGGTGCGAGGGTCTTGAGTGGTGTGTATTAGCCATCCATTTGGGTGCGTAGTGCGCCACGCGGGTTTCGGGTGACTATTGTAACCCATTGTCGGTTAGGATGATTATACCATCTCAACGCCACACTAGCCCCGTTGAGCTGTAGCCATTTCGCCATGAAAAAGCCAATGATAGTGATTATAATAGCCATGATATTGGCCGTTATAATAGCCATTTCAACGGCCATCGTGTTTTTTTCAAAATTATGATAGCTACTCTTACAAGTACTGCAATCCTTATTGGTTATGGCTTATCATTGCAGAGTACTGGGCTAGTTACGGTTCTGATGATACCTAAGTTTTTCTTGTTTGATTTACCTGGTTATCAGCTATCGTTTTGATCGTTATGGGAGCTCTTTCTACATCCTAAACCTCCCATCATCTCATCATAACCACCGCCCTCCCAGGCCACCAAGTCTCTGCCCTGGTGACTCACCGTGAAGTGCAGCACTGGGCGCAGCAGCGCAACGGAAGCCACGATGACGTGGCCATCTTCGCGGTGTCGCATTGCTGGGAGATGCGCGAACATCCGGACCCCTTTCGGCATCAGCTGCTGGGGGGGGGAGCCGTATGGAGCC
>VSDK01013990.1:124105-158224 GCA_009767595.1 Symbiodinium kawagutii
GACCCGTAGGGAGCCGCTGGTTGATGTCAACGGCTTGTTGATCCCCGGAACGATCGGCTTGTTGCTGACATCATCCGAGAATAGACTTGTTTGCTGAAGCAGAAGTACTTCATTATCTGAACGGTGGCAGCAATTGGTTCAGCAATTCCGGTTCACATTTTGTGAAGTAATTGCTTGATTATGACAATACCTAACCGATTGGGCAGCTCGCTGATGGAGTTCCACAATCTTTTCAGGTCAGCACCAGCTCATCCTCCATGACAACACTGGACATCTCAGTTTGGGATCAGTGGGCTGCGCACCATGGTAGGAAGCTGGGGTAATTCGGCATTGGCATTGGCATGAACATCATTACCATGATCACAATCATTTTTGTTATCACCATTGCCATCATTCTAGTCACTAACCATAGTGGGCTCAACACTATTGTTTGTTGGTGATTTTGGTATTAGATTGTTCGATGCAACTATGGTTGGTTGCTTCTGTCGCTACGTCATTGCCATTTGAGCCACCATTGGGATAATTGATGCCATCTTACAGTGATAATTGGTATCCCACAATCACTTGGCACGTCATTCTGGTACTCCCCAAGTGATATCCCACCATGGTATCCCCAACAATGCTGGGAGATTCCCCATGCAACTGCTGCATCAGCTGCTGCCAGGTTGGAACATTTGGTGAACTTCACCTCGCTTCACCACGTGGCCCATCAGGCGCGCAGCAACTGGTAGGTCAACTTAGGGTTGGTTCCTAGGGGTTCGTTGACCTGTCCTGGTCTCCAGGGGTTCGTTCACCCATCCAACTTGGGTGATTTTACCATGGCTTCACTATTTGAGGGATCTTAGGCCCTGTCACTGCAGACTAGTAGTCAGTCATAGTCAGTCATGACTTGACAGAGTGACCACCCCGACTGAAATGGTAATACGGCAATTTTTTCAGTTGCAAATGCAGCAGTTTGGACATTCACAGCCGCCAGATCGTCCTGGTCCCTTTGTCTCCACTTTCCCATTCATAACTGCCACATCCCAATCTGTCCCATCCAAGCTATAAGAGAAACAGGATGTTTCCTCGTGGTAGATTGGAACGATACCAAACCATAATTACCCATCCTACCTCTGAGGGTCCGCTGCCTAGCGGTTCCACCCACCGCTAGCGGATCCTGCCAGGCCCAGCAATGGCTTTTCTACGACTACCTCTCCGTCTTTCAATTTCAACGCGCAAGTGGCTACGAAGAGGAACCGCAACGGGGGGAAGCATCGTAGGGAAGCAGCTGATCAGCAAGTTTGGTGATGGTGCGAGCAGCTGTTGATCGAATCGTTGGGATTTTACTTGAGTTAGATGCACAGGGTGCTAAATATTGATGGGCTACGTCCCTGCTAAAATTGCCATTTACTAGCCAAATCAGCATGTTGGCTTCATGTGTGAAATCCCCACTTACCTTTTCTTCGGGGCTTTTCCCCCATGATTGCTCGCAATGATTGATGATGATCAATAATTGATACTTGTAGTTTTTTCGTGATTCTGAGAGATATCCAAAGATCAAGGACCTCCAGATAGTTTGTATTTCATGGGATATCTTTGTTGTTGTTAGTTGGTTGTCGGTTGTCGGTGGTCGTCTGCTGTTGTTGTTGTTGTTGTTGTTGTCGTTGTCGTTGTCGTCGTCGTCGTGGTGGTCATCGTTATCGTTGTTGTTGTGGTGGTTGTTGTTGTTGTTGTTGTGGTTGTTGTCGTCGTCGTATTTTGTTGTAGTATGGTTGTACTCGCAGTCGACGTCGACATTTTGGTTGTTGCTGATGATTGTGAAAGGAGCTTCATGATCTTAAAGTGGGATGCCTATGAAGCAACCTTTGCAAGAGACTCTCCCAGCTCAGCTCCAGACACTGCTACTGGGGATGAGTCAATGGGTTAGCCTTGAGCCAGCCACACAACAGGAGCGCTTTCGCCTAGCGTTGAGTAAGATGCACATGTTCTACTCCCACGCGTGCACGCGCACTTTGCGCATCGAAAGTCTAACGCCTGAGAGCATTGTCGACGAGATGACGAAGACTCAGGCGGGGGTCGGTATGCACTTTCCAGATGTCTCGAGGGGGAAACCGCCTGCTCGTGATTCAATGGTGTAGTGATTGGAAGGCCTTGCCAAGTAGGAGAAATCGACCTTAACTAGCTGCGACCAATGAACATCGCCAGCGGGTGTGTTTTCAGTCTGATGTATGATAAGACAATGTACCCACAGTTTTTGGGACCCATTGAAACAAAGAAATACAGTAGACATAATAGATGTTGGATGAAACCTGTCAGCATGTACTTGGCTTGAGATAAAGGAAAAGTGTGCACAACAGTTGTCAAACCCATACCTGAGGTGTTTGGAAAACCATTCACCTCCGCAATGTCTTAGCTCAGTTGTGGTGCTTGCGGACATCGTCCCGTACGGCTCCCGGGTTCATCCCAGCATCTGTTCCGTTGTGATGGTTGGTGCTTTGGAAGAAGTTCTCAATAAATCAATTGAAAACCTATTCCAACATACCTGGCACTGAATTTGGTCCAGCATTTGGTAGGTAGAGTCCAGTAGTAGAACTGGCCATTTCTCAACTTCGGGAGGTGCTACCATTGTTGGCTACAGCTACCCGTGTCGCTCGTCCTCGGCCCAGGCGAAGATCGTGGTGTACCACGGACCCAGCGGGACCCTGGCAGAGGTGCCTCTCTCGGAAGCCCGCAGAGTGCAGGAGCATCCCGCGCCTTGCGCCTGGGCTGAGCTGGTGCTACGAGCTAGTGATGATACAACGACCAGTGTGTATAGCAGATCACTTGACCAATAGCATGAAACCACAACTTGTTGTTGTTATTGTTGTTGTTGTTGTTGGTTGTTGGTTGTTGGATGCCGTTGTTGTTTGTTAGTTGCTGCATTAGTTGCTGTTTTACTTCTTGTTGGTTATCAGTGGCAATTTCAGGAAATGGTTGCCTTTGATTGGCAAATGATCGATCGATGGGCATTTTTCAGACTTGAACACAAGCCGCCGCGATGACAAGGTATTTCCTTGCTATGTAAGAAACCACCTTACTTGTGAAGTAAACCTATGCAACTCACACGGCTAAATGTGCAACAGGCAGGCAGTATTATGTAACTACGTACCACAAGTAATTGTATACAAATAATTACGAATATGTGTATATCATACACGCGTGTCTAGATATGACTGCATATGTTGGCAAAGAGATGGAATAGAATACACATGTATAACGAGTCTAAATATAGACAGATACATAAAGTGTGATATGATCACATCTCATCTTTTTTCTCTCTGTATACATATCATGAACATATTTGCTGAATTCTCCTCCGGAGCACCTTGAACCGCTCAGCATCCTTCGGTCTTTGTCTCAAAATATGCTGATACGACAGCTCTGCCCAGCCATGAAGCTGTGAGGTACTGAGCTTCGTTGTGGTTTCCTGCATCTCAACCGGGTGCCCTACATGTCTCGCGGCTGGTGCCGTGTGGAGTTGGAATGGTCCGGCATGCGCGGGGACCGCTGGGACCGCTCCGTACGCATCGATGCGGAAAGTTCGCAGCTACAGGAGATGGCGGAGGATGCAGGAGATGGGATGGGGCAGTGGAACAATGGAGAGGCATGGTGGTTACTAATGGTTAAGAATGGTTCATGAAGGTCAGTGATGGTGGTTAATCCCGTGAAGAACAGTGGTTAGTGAATGGCTCATAATGGTGATCAGTTAATAATGGTGGCCAAGAATGGTTAAGAATGGGAATTTATTGGGTTCATGGCGGTCACCAGTCATTGTTAGTAATGCTTGACAGTTGTGGGTGATGGTGAATGAATGTCGTTTATGATGGTCAATCATGGTGATTGATAATGATGAGAAGGGTGGTTGATCATGATAATCATGATTGATAGCTCCTTGATATGGGTAGTTTGTTGTATGTGATCATGGTCAGTATTAACAATTAATGATTAGCAGTGGTGGTTTATCATGATTGACAAGTTGGTTGATAGCTAGTCATGGTTCCCCTCTGGTAGTAAAGGATGGCAATAGATAACCTCAGCCATTGGGCGCTCCTTGTCCTTGCAAAGGCGACGT
Organism: Symbiodinium kawagutii; assembly: GCA_009767595.1. Taxonomy (NCBI): domain Eukaryota; class Dinophyceae; order Suessiales; family Symbiodiniaceae; genus Symbiodinium; species Symbiodinium kawagutii. The sequence goes on from VSDK01013990.1 coordinate 128,199, forward strand.
GGTCAGAAGTGGAAGTGGCCATGCTGACGATGCCGAGTTTTACAATTGCAGCTGGTTGCAGTTTGGAAGTCACAACTGGGCGGTGTCAAGTTGTTGGTCCAATCGTTGGTCGTTGTTTAGTTCTCTCCAATATTGGACCCATGAAAGCCAATCAACCCGCGAAATGGGTTCATGCCCACTCTTATTTCTGATGCCCAATCGTGCTCTTGCCCTTCCTTGACTTTTTTCCAAGATCAGGGGCATTCAGGGACATTTGGATGGCCAGATGCTCCCGTTCCTTCACCATGGTTTGGATGCAGCGCACTGTCCTGACGTTAAAAATGTGGAGCTTCGTGCGGCGGCAACAGATGATCATGACTTGAAGCCATCAAGGGCGGTGGTTGCATGATGTTTGGTGTCCTCTCAAATCCATTGTTGCCAGTCATTGTTGGATGTTGTTGGGTATATTCGCACTTTGCCTGGTCTTTGACACAACCTGATTGAGACTGGGGATTGTTACCATCCTGGCTCGATCGGCTGTCTATTTGCAGTATAAGGTTCCAGCCGCTGTGACAACATTCAATGCGGCTAGTTACTGGGTGCAACGTTATTGAAATGCAACGATATCTACCGTGTGCTTATGTTAGCTCGGTATAAGCAATCTGCGCTCACAAACATATTATCAGTTGAAAGGAGCGCTGAACATTGGAGATTGTCGAGCTGCCAGCTATGCAGAAATGAGATGAAATGAGTAGGTGAATATCCCAAACATACCACTCGACTACGTGGACGGGGCTCAACATGATCAAGAAAGGCGTAGGATTTTCCATCGAAACTTGTTATCTTAGATCCATTTAAATGTGCCAGCCATATTGCGGGGTAAATCATCCATCCGTTATTGATGGATATCAGTGATTAAATTGGTGGGGATTTACTAGCAGTTATGGATCTCTCATTAATCTCTGGCATCCTAGGAATATCTCTTAGTGATCCCTAGTGAATTGTGGATCTCTCATGGGTAGAATTATGGATTTCCCAGTAATATCTCCCAGTTTGTGCCTGATTTTTTAGTCATGGATCTCCGTGTGTCTTCAAGATGGACCCGTTGCCTCAGGCAAGGTCGCAATGCCACCGGAGATCTTTCGCCAGCAAGCGACTTCGGAGATGCTCAAATTTACTCACCGTTCAGACCTGAAAGCAGTGACGAAACTGCAGAAGAAAGTCTTCCTGGAGACTTGGACTTTGACATTAAGAAAGCCATTTTTTTGAAAACATTTTTTTGAGACTTGGTTTGACAATGGTGTTGTTTACTAAAGATAGGTGAACAAAAAATGGGAGACTTGGTTTGACAATGGTGTTGTTTTCTAAAGATTGGTACGGCTGGTGTGGGTATGTAACCAACCAGTTTTGGGATGGCCAATAGGGTAAACTGGGTAAACCTGCGTATGCAATTACATGAACTTGCATGCACTAAGAAATGCACATGTCGCATACATGCATACACTCATACATGCATTAACACGTAATTAATTACATGTAACTACAAGATATTGCATGATCTTACACGTACATCAATGATATATGATCTAATTTGATTTGATAATATTTAGTGATAGCACATAGGACAAAACTGAAAGGGGTCTGCAATCGATGTGATTTTTTCGAGGGACCAACAGCTTGAGCTTCTGACTACTGACTAGCGTTGAGCAGGACCCAGTGGGCAATTGGGGAGGCTGGTTGTGGCCTAGCCAACTACAGGGCCCGTTGGTTACGCTTGGTATCAGGACTACACGTCATCATTGAACCCCATGGATCGTTGGTATGGATCACTGTTGTTTCTGTATATAGCCAATATGATGGTGCATTGTCATCCAAGACAAGTATATTGCAGTATATTCCAGGAAACATTTTGCTTATAACTAAAGATCTTGATTTGCCATCCTTGTGAATTGTTGTGATTACCACTTTCAAGTCACTACTCAAAACATAAACACTGTGAATCAGGGTTTCTGACAAGCACTTAGGATATTGTGATTATAAAAATCTTGATGAACCACTATTGATTCCACATCGCTCATTGGTCATGTTTACTGAAGTGGTGGTTTCTCAAAATAGGCATACCCCCAAATCACCCTTCCGTGAACCGTTTTTGGCAATGAATCATCCATTTTGAAAGTTCTCTATTTCGAGAAACCCCCAAGTACTTTAGTTGTTCGTGTCTGACGGAGACCATAATCATTCGCGATGATGGATAGTGGTTAAAAATTACCATGGCCTATAACAATTAATTAATCGACATGACATCACAACTATTCAAGAAACATACTACAACCATTGTTAAAGATGCCTATTAATAGTTATGAACCATTTTCGTTATCATGATCACAAATTAACCAATCGCATGCTAGCACATGCAATCACCATGAACCAATAACCATTGGTAAACATGATTTGTAACCATTACCTCACCATTATCATGAACATTGATAGTCAAAGATGGCAACATTAACGATAATCAACCAACAAAAACAACTGATTGGCAGCAACTCACCATTAATTCACCACTATTCACCCACTTTTCACCTGGATTTTTCACGAAACCATTATGAAAACCACCACTTATTCACCATTAAACTCGTATAAACACCATTATAAAAGCCATTACATTCACATATATTCACCATGTTTTCCCCACGATTTCACCATTTCCCAATCTTCCAATCTTAGATCAGCAGCTGTACAGTGTGTATTTGGCCTTCACCACTATTAGACCCATGTTGCTACCCAGCTAATGGTTCCCATTTCAATGGAAAACCAGTTGGCTTTTAGGGGATACCCCCTATGATCATCAACCAGGGGTGGCTCGCGGCTCATCCTGGGTAGACATTACTGTACCTGATGTAACACCAGGTAGCTGATCAAAATCCCACAGCTGAGGGGAGCTCCCAGCAGCTCCTCCCAGCAGCACCGCTCCCAGGAGAAAGCGGCCACCTGCCGCGCTCTGGTCCAGGAGCGCTGTGCGGATCGCGAGATCCAAATCCTGGCAGCTCCTTGGCGCTGCGCAACGGGGGCAGACCTGGGGAGTCCACATGGATCAGGTGGATTTTTGGGGGATTTATAGGGGATTTATAGGGGATAGTAGGGATCCAGGTGATCATAGGGGATTTACTAGTGGATTACTCAGCTGTAGTAGGATTTCATAGGTGAGTTTGAATGGTTTTGATAATATGGTTTTATAGGGGATTTTAGTGGTTAAGAGGGGATAACAACCAATGATATGGTGAAATGAATGGTTTTTAGAGGGGATTCTAGTGGTTAAGAACAGGCGCATCAATTTCTGATACGTTGGAGGGACCAGGCATGATCTTATGTGTTATGATACGGCAAGACATGGTAAACTGACCTCTGTGTGTTATTTTTTGCGACATGGCATATACACAAATGAGCTACGGTTTTTTTTGACAGCCTCAGATTAATCTAAAAAGGGAACCAAAAATCGATTGCGTAGGCAGTTCTCATTGGTGAGAAGGAGATGCGTAGGCTTGCGTAGGCATTCTGCGTAGGCAAAGTCGCGTAGGCATCTCGCGTAGGCAACATGATGGTATGCATTTGCAAAAAGGAGCTTTGATTGGTCCCGCGTAGGCGCCGCGTAAGCAACCTTTTCACACCTACCATCCGCGTAGGCAAAACCCCTTGTAAAACTACATCGCGTAGGCACCTAGGCATTTCGCGTTGGTGGCGCTTTTTAAACATCCAAAAAAAACACGGCTCAAATGGTATCATTGTCAAGGTAAATGGATCAATTTCCAAATCAATGATATGTCATATGTCAAGCTTTCTGATGAACAGCGGTGTCTCATGCCCCAATGGGCAAGGCAATGGTTGTACAACGAAGTCATGATGGTATATCACAGGTATCCGCTGGCAACTGGTGACTTTCCAAAGTTCCCCACTGGTTTGTCATCACAGATTTCCACGACCGTTGGTCACGGAACATTCCAAGGACTGATGTGCTTTAGTAGCTTGTGTTCCTACATTGGTACCATGGCATGGTCTCAGGCTGGGTTGCATCACTACAAGAGTTTGTCCTCGCTCACTCTCCGCAAGTGCTTCTTCGAAGACGAAGGAACCGTTTGGAGCAGCGGCCAGTTTTCCTCCAACAATGGGAGCAATTGCTTCTGGGGGATTGATGAATCCATGAATGCTGCTGAAAATTGTATCCAGAATCAGGACATCTCCAGAATTTTGAGTTGAAACCCTTATCACCATAGCTAGACGGCTATCGATCGGTCTATTTATCTATCCATGTATCCAGCTATCTATCGATCGCCGTTTATTTGCCGATATTTCATTTTGTTTGGTCTGGTTGACTCAAATCAAGTTGAAACAGTAGTGGTTGTGGTGCCGGCCGCATTTCATGATATTTTTGGGTAAACATTTTTTGTTAGTTCTGATAACTTCATATGTTATTTACTAGCTTTGAAAAATAGGTTTAACGGCATTTGCTTGCTTATGGTTGCATGCATGGTCTGGGTACACTTTCGTGATGGTGCGGTGCCATGAAAATCTGAGTCGGGTACACTGGTACGATCATGCAGGTCCAATGGTGCCATGGTGCGGTGCAGAATAGGTACGATGGTGCGATTTCCGCCACTGCACCGTACCACCGTACTGTCGTACCTGCACCATCCTTCCATCGTACCTGCACGATTTTACCATCATACCACCTTTCTGATGTACCTGGTTTCAGGCTACGTTTTTGAATCTTTGTTACATGATCCATATATCTCAATGTCTCTAGATGCATATTTCCCTGTGGCCACCTTTGGCTTGACCCTTCCCACAGATCACACGGCCGGCCCGAGCTTCACCAGCCATTCCAGGAGCAAACCGATTGGGAGAGGTGCGGCATCCGAGACGATCATGTCGGCTGGGAAACTAAAACTTCCAAGTAGCTCTCGGAATTTACAGGTATGACTGCTAGTGTCTATGCGCTGTACACCTACATAATCTTATATGCGTAACATTGTTTGTGTGACCTAGGCGGTGTGTAACAATCTTGTTCGGAGAGGTTTGGTTTCAGCCTTTCAGGTGGCTTGAACTATTCAAAAAATCCTGGAGATTCCTGTGTCCCACTGAACAGCCTCGCTGAACCGATAAAAGAAACAAGATCTTGCGTAACCACCCTGACCATCTGTGGCTGAAGCCGCCTCCTGGTTACCACCTTGGCAATGGTCATGCTCCTTGGTTGCGAAAATCCATTGAATCTCAATGCCAGGTTTTCATGGGAAAGTCAGATGCACAACACATGGCCATGGGACAATATTAACCAACAATAATGGGGGATGATAACCAACAATGATACTGGGAAAATAATGGTCAATGATGGTGGAACCAGGGGCACAGGGTTTTGGCCCACACCCACATCGGTGTTCTGACTTCGTCTAAGCAGAAACAGGAGGTTTACATGACATATGTACATGATATGAGAATGCAATACACAGTGCATACTTACCAATACTGAATGAACTATGATTATATATAGTGCTGTTTGTGGAGAACGCTATGTTCATCTAATCATAGTTTCATATATATATATATATAAATGTTATTAGTTACATCATATTTATCCAAACTGATAGAGTTATAACTTATAACCATACAGTTTCATGATGTCCAGTTGATATACTCCTAGTTTTATGCGCGCAGTTAGTTTCATAAATCATAATGCTTCTTTATAAATGTTATTCGTCACACTCAGGTAAACTAACCTGGCAATGGATTTTGACCATATTTTCTAGTGAAACCCTGGGAAACTACCAATAAATAATGGATTTTCCATTGCCAGCCAGGTTAGTTTACCAGAGGTAGTAATCATAATTAATTATGGCAAATCCATCATTTATGTTCTAGTGTAACCCTGGATAACTTTACTAAATCTGTCCATCAGGGACTACCAGAGGGTACTATAGATTCAACCGATCAACAACCATTCTCATAAGCGCATTATCAACAATTAACAACCACATAATATTACTTACATAATATCTAACCATTAATTTCTTTTTCGATTTATTCACCATTAACCAGGCTGTTTTCCCTATAGTATTGTTGGTTATATTTGGTTATTATCCCCCATTAGTTCTGTCCATTTTTTTCAGGGTACATGGTTACTAATAAATATGACGTATCCATATACATTTACCCTAGGGTCATTACCAGGTTAGTTTACCAATAAATGATGGATGTTCGCAGAAAATCGAACCCTCCGCTGGACACGGGGCAGTTGACCTCGACACCGCGAGGCGCTGGACGGATCTGATCGCCTGCAGATGTTGTCGTGCAGCGAATGCCGTGGTGGAGATCTGTTCTCCCAGGTGGGCGACCACAGAGGAAGCGCCCTGCCAAGCCATGGGCGCGACCCAAAAATGGCTGGTTTATTGTGGTTTATTATGGGTTATGATGGTTTATTATGGTTTTTTATGGTTTATTATGGTTTTTTATGGGTTATTATGGTTTATTACTGAGATAAAACGCTGGTTTGTATGGTTTATTACTGATAAATAGCTGGTTTATTACTGATAAATGGTTCAGAAATGGGATGAGAACTGGGGGTACCCTTCTGACTTGAGAGTTTCTGCCACATGAATGGCCTCTGGGAACTTGGAAAATCCAACATACAGCTGGTCTACTTATAGAAAGGAGCCATTTTGGACTGCCAGATTGGTTTCCCAGAGGGTGATGTTTAATATCGATTGATGTCGGTGGCTATTTAGCATGTTTGGCAGCGTTCTATACCAGTTGGTGGTGGCTAATAGATGTTGATGGTGCTTATAGTGGCTAAACTTGCTTCATATTGGTAAACAATGGTAAATTGATGGCTAGGGATGATTCAGGGCACTATGCAAAAAGTTGCCATGATCATCTCAATTTGTAAAATAACTTCAGTGCCCGCTTGGTTTCCGTTGTCTTGGCAGACGGTCCAGTCCTGTTCCAAGGGGTCTCCATTCCAGACCCAAGAGTTGCGAACAATGGGCCCCTAGGAAAGCTTTGAATCATCCAACTTGACATGACTTGAACCTTTTTTATAGGATTAACCGTAGGATGACCCCGGGAAATCCCTTAAGCCAATTAACCATTTTTGATTTCCCCCGTAGGTATTTTGGGATACGTTGAGATGTTGTGTCCGAAGTGACTGCCCATTTTCAAGCGGTTTTCGTCCGGCTCTCAGTTGCATGTCTCTGCTTTAGCTGGTCAGACTTCCCGGTTTCGCCGACATTCCGCCCTGTGTTGGCTGTGGGATTCTCAATATCTTTGGAGCCCAAGTCATTGTCTGGGTGGGTCCAGGGGTCATGGTTCCTTAGCTGTTTTTGCGCTTGTTCCCAGCCATCCAATGTTTTTTGTTGACTGAGGTCATAGATACCCAATGAAAATGTCTGAGCAGTAGTGACTATATACAGACTTTTGGATCAAAATGCTTACTGATGGAGCGTTACTGTGTTCATTGTAAAGAGCTCAAGGTTTTGGCAGGGAAGCACCAGCAGCAGCACCAGGCTCTTGCGACGGCGCTTTGCAGCAGCTGTTCCCTGCAGCAAGTGGTGCTCTCACATGATCACATCGGCGTCAAGGGGGCAGAGGCGCCGGCAGGGACTGATACGAGATTGGATAGCACACACATTGGTTGGTTTGCAAACCGGCAAATAAAACTGATAAGTGAACATATCTTGTCACATGACTGGTGAATATGTTGCTACAGCAATGGCTGTGCATCGCCTGCAGCCAAGTTGCAATTTGTGAAGGCAGTTGTATCTGCAACTTCCAAGCCAATAGCAATGTTGTCACCAAAACTATGCATGGATTGAACCTCATAAATATGTTGTCAACAATGATATATGGTTATCCTCTATATATATATATATAGAGAGAGATATAGAGATATGATTGAAGGTTCACCATAGAAAGCCAACGTTGGTGTCTTACTCTAAGGACTACCTGGGCAACATCAAGGCTTCGCCCCAACCCATGGCACCTATGGCACTCTCCACGGGCGCGAGGCATTGGCAGAAGCGCTGCAGACCAATCGACGCCTCAAGGATTTGGTGTTGGATCACAACCACCTGGGAGCCAAGGGCGCTGAGGACGGGAGCGAAGTGAGTCATGGGGGTGGATGACCAGGGTGATGTGATCATTATTATCATGTTTCATATTGTTTCATGAAGATGATGAGGATGAGGATGAGGATGAAGCTGAGGATGAGGATGGGGAGAGTTTAGGGCATGATTTCGTTCTATTTGGTCTCAATGAATGGATCTTTGGGCGACCCCAATTCAGCACATGCACAGCATGGGCAACCCTGAAATGGTTTCGAGGTTTGAACTACTTCAACTCGTGAGTCACGAAATTGCCCTAGTTACTGGTTAAGGTTGGTTCAGCTAATCCTCAAAGTTCTGGTTTTGCATTTGTGTCTCACGTGATGATCTTCATCAGCCAATCTCAGTTGATTCACTTGGCCGTTGGTTCACTCTGCAAGTGAACAACCCACAAACACAACCAGAAATAGGCGTCAGTTGAGCTCAGCACGTGTTCTATATGCGAAGCATGTGACTGACCTTTGGTGCTTGTGTAGGGTCAATTTGCCAGTCACGCGGAATTCCAGTCATAGCTGAATGGCTCATGCAAATTCTAGTACCCAATGGCATCGGAACCCTGTTGTGGCGGATTGTCACACATTGCTCACATGAGCAGTATCAAACATCCTTCTTGATTGACTCTGCTACCGCAAGGTTGAAAAAAGAGGTCATTTGTCAAGGTTTAGAGGAGCTCATGGGAGGTCATCTCCTTAGCAGTACAAGCAGATTCCACCAGCATCCAGCAGCTGTGAGGCACTTTCCAAAGCCTTGAAGGTGAACCAGACCTTGACCTCCCTGGACCTCTCCAACAACATGATTGGCTACCGCGGAGCCGAGGCAGGGCGGGCTATGATCAGAATGTCTCAACGTTTTGACTTAAACATTTGAGCATCACAGTTGCATAGTTGGCATAGATTACTTTGCTTCAATCTTTGGTATTGTAGTTTGCTCACCTTTCCAATTTGAGGCTAGTTCATATATAATATGATGGATGCCCAGCCAGCTTTCAAGCCGCGATCCTTTCAAAAGGCTTGGCAAACCATTCACCGATCTGCCAGCGCACCAAGTGAAAACCGCGGTCAAGCTCGCAGATTGACAAAATGGAAAACCTGCGGAATCATATGTGATCTCATTGTATCTGGTAAAATTATTCATAGGCAGCAGATTGTAGCTTACAACCATGCTTATGTTTGATGCTTGATTGCCATGGAAATGACAAGCAGGACAGCAGCGGCATGATTTGGTGAGCAACAATGCCCCTACTATTAGACAATGTAAACGTCGACGTGAGCAAGTGAACATTTGGGATTTCGAAAGCAGTCAGTTTGGGAGGTGGACTCGTTTCGGCGCCAGCCATTGGAGTCGGGTGTGATGAAACCCCAGCAAGCAACGACAAACTACTACTACTATCATTAGTACTATTACTATCAATACTATTATCTTATTACTATTACTATTATTGCTACTATTACTACTAGTTTGAAGAACATCACAGAATCTCTGTCGGCGAGTCCAGGATGTGGCCATGGCGCTCACCATGAACAAGACACTTCAACGACTGGTGTTCCTTGTCGACGTTGCATGCGGTTGGCATTGGGTGGCTGGTTGGTTTGGCGGGTCAACAGTATGCACATTTGAGCCAGCCAAAAATGGATGGATGAACAGGCCCAGAAAGAAAATCCTTTTATTAACAATGAACAATTCCACAATAGTTGATGGAACATCACCAGCTATTCATGAGTAAATTGATAGTGATTTATCGATATGGATCAATCATCACAAGATGTTCCCCGTCTAATGGGACATTCGTGCCAGCTCACACTCAATGAAGCAGCACGCAATAGCATGTACGGTCAAACAATAGAGCTACAGTACCCCTTACCATCAACATATATATCAACATATCCAAGTCATTTCAACGAGTTGGGACCTGCGGACCGCTACCCCGGGGCCCTCATCAAAAAAATGTTTCGCCGGTTGAAGACAACGTGGCGCTGAGGCTGTCTTTCAACAATATCAAAGACAAGGGGGCTGAGGCGGGCGCCAGCTGGACAGGGCAGGGGGTCACTGGTCACGGCTGGTCACGGCTGGTCACGGCTGGTCACGGCCGGTCACGGTGTTGCTTGAAGCAAGGCAGATCCAGCTCGACCACCGTTAGTTTAAGCATTGATAGCTGGTGATTTACCAAATACTAGTTATCAAGTTACTAGTTACTAATTACTAGTTTGATAGCTGGGGAGTTACTAGTTACTTGTCATTGATATCCCGCCAGTGTCGCTAGCTGTGATTTTAAGGTGTCAGTTGACCGGCTCTTTGGCCAGTTGAGACATCCACTGCCGGGGTGCAAGTTGATTGCGATGGCACCTATATGATCTTGAACATCATATACCATCAACTCATACATCAAATGGTACGTATCTTAAATCATATTACATCAAATTTTATCATATCAAATCATTTTTTGAATCGTTTGCATCATATAGTATCTTATGAGTTTGAAGACATACAATACCGCCTGCTTAGTTACTTGCACAGCTCTTTGCAACCTATACTGTAAGAGCTGGCTGTAGCCAAAGATGTTCGTTGCAACATACTGGTAGGACACATAACATCCTACAATCAATCTACACAAGTGGCAGGATACATCCCTACAACCTGGTGAACGAATGTGAATGAAAAGCCCTACCATCTTCTATCATCGGTGGTTGTACCCCCATCACTACGCTCAAGCTGGTTACATCAACAGTCAGAGGCGGTCATATCCGTTGGAATGGTAGGTTGTAGCACTATCTATGATAGCAGGCAACACCCGCCTTGGCATTGTAGCTCGTTCCAAGCTTCTTATGCAAGAGCTCTCACAGCTTGTTCTAGCCGTGTTGTTGCTTACAAGCGATATCCGCGCATGCTATCCCCATCAGTTTTGGGTTATAGCTGGTTACTATTCATATCCCTAGTATTGCCTGTGACCTTCCTACCACGGCTGCTCACAGCAAGTACCGCTGGCTATATCCATGCAGTTGATTCATTACAAGAGTTGTAACTCATGTGAGTCATATCCCCTCCATCATATGTCATATTAGTTTAATGAGATCACTTACATCACTTACATCCATTATGCCCATTATATGATCATGACCACCCATCGCCATATGATCTAGCATGCAGACATAACCCTACAGCTATCCCGTCTCAACCCCAGCTCTGAACCTTGTATCAGTCTATCCTTATAAGTTTACCCCCAGCTATTGCCGACCATAGGACGGTTTCTCAAATAGGGGTGCCCACAAAATGATTGCTTATTACTAGTAATGGTCAATATTGGATGATTTGGAGGTACCCCCCCATTTTAAGAAACAAACAAGATCTAACCCGTGTGGCGCCCAAACAGGGTTTCACCCCATGATTAAAACCTTAAGTTTGCCATGTTCAACTCCATTCGTTTTGACCATTATGATGGACCATCAGTTAAACCCTCCATTGACCGTTATTATGGACCATGATCAGTTAATTAACTGATGGACCATCGCGATTGACCATCAGACAATCAGTGAACCCTCCATCGCCATGACGATCTATTTATAGTTGGCCAATAAAAACAAATTCCATGTCTGATGGTTATTTAACCAACTACTATATGTTTCTACAAATGGTTATAGATTTGTATTATAATGGTCATTTATACTGTACAGCTTTATCTAGCCAACTATATGGCTGTGGGTCAAAACCCCGTACCCCTGGTTCCCCCATCATTGTTTTCCCACTATAGTTGTTGTTTACTGTTACTATCCCCCACTAGTTGGTTGGTTAACTGCTTGACCCATAACCATTTATAGCTGGTATGTCCCCTATAGTTGGTTAAGATTAACCATTAACCATTGTTGGTTACTATCCCCTATAATTGTTGGTTACTATCCCCTATAGCTGGTATTAACCATTAACCATTGGTTGGTTGGTTAACTGCTTGACCCGGTCGCTCGCCATATGGATCCAACCCATGGCCATGGCCATGGCAGCTGCTTCTTAGAGGCTCTGGCCCGTGCCACCGCGCTGCGTCACCTGGACCTCAGCAGCAACGACCTGCGGGAAGCGGCGGCGGAGGTGGAATCCTTGGGCGCCTGCGAGGTGGAAGGCGGCTTTGGTTTTGGATGCTTGGTGGTTGGATTTTGCTTGGGTTTTGCTAGGGTTTTGGTTGGGTTTTGGTTGGGTTTTGCTTGGGTTTTGGTTGGATTTTGCTTGGGTTTTGGTTGGGTTTTGGTTGGATTTTGGTTGCGTTTTGGTTGGGTTTTGGTTATAAAAGTATATCAAAATGATGGTTCTAGATGGCTATAGCCCACGAAAATGATGGCTTGGCGTTGGTTTTGCTTGAGTTTGTTGAGTTTTGTTGGGTAGTTGAACCCAGTTGGTTTGTTGAACTTGGCGTTTTGCGGCTGGGTTTTGCGAACTTGTTTGGCTTGTTAGATGTTGATGTTGTTGGAATTGGCGTTTGATGGCTGGCTGGAATTGATGGTAAAAAATACAATATATATATATATATTATAGGCATCCAGAATATTGACAACCCCCGCAAATTTGGTGGTAAATCACAAACTATTCATGTTTACACTGGCGGTTTATTGAGAGCTGGATCTACCACTACCATCACATTGGAATTCAGCGGTCCAATGCACCGATGAGTTTGTGCTGTCATTGTCATGCTGGATTGTCAATGAATCGATGGCCAGAGTGTAAACCTGTCCCAAAGTCGACATCAACCCATTGACATCACTTGACCAACCAACAGACCAACCAACAGACCTTCCTACCTTCACCAACTAACCCTAACCAACCAATTCACCAACCCTAACTAACCCTAACCAACCTCCACCAACCTTCACCAACCAACCTCCACCAACCTTCACCAAGCCTCACCAAGCAACCCACCAACCAACCCACCCTTGGGCCAGGCCTTTGCGGTGACCTTGGCGCAAGGCCCGCTGACGCACCTGGAGCTGGGCGTCAACCGCCTGGGCGACCAGGGAGCTGAGGCGAGGCCTGGGATGCGAGGCCTGGGATGTCATGTCACATGAAGGATAGGAGATGACATGATTAGTGTGAGTAATGATATCTAATGATATGATACGCATATGCATACTATGTGTATCATGTGATGTATAGAAATATATGAGATATATATATATATATGTGAGTGTGTAAGATATGCATATATCATGTTTGATTCATATGTAAGATATATGTGATTGTATGTCATATATTTCTATCGTGATGCAATATGTAAGACTTTTATTTGACATCTATAATTTGTAGGTTTGGGTTTAAATATACCTTGTACGTCATTGAGATGCTGACAACAAGCACTATAAAGTCCTATGATGTTTTATCGTATTTACATGTATTTTGTCAGTGTCATGTCGATGATATGCGCAGTGGGTCAATGATAACTGAGAGCTTGCCGTCCGGTGATGTAAATTGCGGGGTGCGAACCACCCAAAGCATAGATCAAACTAATTGGTAGGATGGTTGGTGGTTAAGGGATGATGATAGCGGTAGTAAAGGCTGATAGTTAATGATGATTAATGGGGGCTGATAATCTCATTAACTACCAATTGAACCTGCTTCAACTACTTGAATTCCATGAGCTAATTACATGGATCTACTGTTGCACACCTTGCTTCAACGACTTGACAGCTCATGGAATTCAGACGGCCCCCAGAGACTTGCCGCTGAGCCAGGCTTTGGCCCACGCCTTAGGGGTCAACGGCAGCCTGCTGCATCTGGACCTGTCGCGCAACGATGTTCGTTGGCCCGGGGCAGAGGCGGGAAGCGCGATCGCGGCCATGTGTGTACCACTGGGATGAATCTGTACACGAACCATTGATGTCGTTGAGGATTTGTGGATGTGAATGGATGATGTGGATCATCCGGTATTATTTGATGGGTAATAGTAATATCCCATGTATCCCATGTAGATTAGCCCATGGTCAATCGACATTCATGGGATTCTGGGGGGGCCCCTATCGATCACCTCCCAAGATCACCAGCTTTTTACCAAGGCCTGAAACGGACGGCCCATTTCTACATGAGGTTGTCCGTTTTGGGGATGGGGTCACTGTATGGATGGGCCAAAAACGACAGTGATCATGTCATCGTGCCACCTAAGTTTCTCTTTAGGACGGCCAGAATAAGTTATCACCATCCCTTTCTGTATAGCCGGCGTTTCCAATTTGTTTCTTGTACTTGTATGCAAACCAGCCGGAAAGTTAGGGTCAAGATGGGTCAAGGCAGCTTCTGCATGTTACCTTCCCACCCCTCACTCTTCACGTTTTGTAGCGCTGAAAGGGGTGAGTCTGTTGGTCTATTGGTGAAGGGTGGTGGATCTACCAGACCGTCTATAGAATCTATAGATACCGTCGACGGTATAGATACCAACACACTGATACACCCATCAGTTTCTATGGTCTACACTGGTTGGAAGGTGGTCTACACTGGTTGGAATGTATTCTCCAGACACCAACACCCCTCACCAGTCGCCCTATCCGTTCCCATGGCTTGCCCCTCCAGGCACTGGCAGAAGCGCTCACTGTGAACCGGACCTTGTGCCACCTGAACTTGGCCCGAAACGACTTGCGCCAGCGTGGTGCGGAGGCGCCGTGACGGGTTGGTGGAGAATGATGCCGGTTTATGGTGTGATGAATGATGTTGGTGAATCATGATTTGTAATGGCCAAGTATTAACTTGTGTAAATGCTGGTTTATAAAGGTTCGTCAATACTCGATGGTTATACAGTGGTTATCACATGATGGGAAGAATAGCGATGATGAATAGTAATCATGATGAATGGATTGCACCATGTGATTCTTGGTGCAACCAAGCATAACAATGTTATTCACAACCAAGTTCGAGGTTGATTGGTGATAACTTGCTGATAGAAGGGTCGAGGATGCTGGTGAACGGTGAAGAATGGTAGGTTGTGAAGTTGTGACGGCGATCCCACGGCGAAACTGACCTGAGAACAACTTTGATAGAACAGTCCTTTTAACATCCTGCATTTTCCACAAGAGGAGTCATTTCCAGTGATTTGAAACGTATACCGTAGATTCCCTTCCACCCCTAAGAGGTTTCTACATAGGGACTTCAACCGAGCTTTCACATAGATTCATTTAGATTTCCAAATATCTTTTTCATATGGACTACTTGATATAGTTTCAAGACTAGATCTCCAATGATCTCCATATCTCTAAGAGGGTAAGGACTTCAGCTTCTGGGATGAACTTGCCGACCTAGGCCTTGGCTCGTGCGTTGCTGGTGAACCGTACGCTGTTGCACCTGGATTTGGCGGAGAATCGCGTGGGTTTCAAAGTCGCCGAGGCCGCGCCGCTGTGGGAGGGACGGTGGGGCTCAGTCCCCATAGGCTTCAGGCTGGGTTGTGGTTGGGAGCGAGGCCAGGAGCTGAGGGTATCCCGTTCTGGCCCTTTAAAGGCGGAGGTAGGGAGCGACCAGGAGCGGCCCGACCAAATGGTAGCAGGTGATTTCAACATGGTTTCAACATCGTTTCCAGTAAGCTGACGCAAGTTTCTAGGCCCAAAGTTTGAGATTAGGAAGTAGGAGCCTCACAAGTGGGCATTGCCACTCATAAAGGGTGCTTCCTTTACGGGCTTATCCAGAGCCCATGCAGATTCCACCACCAAACCGATCGTGCCTAGGAGTGGCCCGCTAATCCACATGCCTTTGTTGATGTTGACTTATAGCCATTTGTTTAACGATGCAACTGATGTCGGCTGATACAAGGTGCCAAGTTTTCTTGCGTCACAGGGCCAAGATGTATTGGATTCACCCTCCCGATTCTACACTGACCAGGGCAAATTCTACCATGTTGATCGGCTTTTGTGGTCTCTTGTTTGTCAAGAAGGGATTAATTACTAGGTTAGACAACAAGGTGACAATCCTTATTAGGAATCCTAGGTTAATCCTGGTTTATTCTCTTGTTTGATTCTAGGATTGCAACCTGGGATCGGCAATGATATTTATTCACTTTGTTAACTTTACCGTCAGAATCTTTAAATATCTTTAAATGTTCGAGAATGTTCCGATATGTTGCCGACTGCACCATCCATGAGGTTGGTGGTAGCCCCGAACCTCGAAATGGCAATTTCAAGAAGGAAGCAGCCTTTGTGAGCAACGGGTAGCGACACCTTGAATGGCATTTACGCACCTGCCATCACATGCCCATAGAATACAATCAGTACGATTTTTGTGGCTATTCTCCCCAGTAGTTGTTGCGGTTTCCAACAACCATTATTTGCATCAGTACATTCCATGCATAAATGGTCCAAATAACATTTATCCATGCCACATCCATCCATATTTGTGGCACAACAACGTCTCTGTATATTCCATGCATCAGGCTGTGTCCATGCTTCCCGCTGCTTAAGGCCGTCGCGGAAGTGCAGAAGGTGAACAAGGAGGCAAGCAACAGTGGGTTTGTCGATGGCGGTAGGTGCACCCCGAAATGCTTGTGCCTCGGTTAGCTATAAAATCTATAAACACATAAACATTTCTAAAAACCACTAAAAACCTCTAAGGACTTATAAACACCTTAAAAACCTTATCAAGACCTATTAAACATGTTTGTTTCTGGTTGGTTAGCAATTACTCTTTGGTTTAGCACCAGATTGGTACACCCAAGCAATGAGAGCGCCATGGATTGAAATTCTGGAGGTTCCGTGAGTGGCAGATCACTGGGTTTGTGTATCTAAGGTCCTACATGACTTGGGTCACACGGTGTGTTCCCAAGTCATGGAGGGGGTGATTTGTTGGGGCCCCCTTGGGGTTGACTTCTGCCATGCTTGTTCGCTCTGGAGATAGCAAGCCTCCGGTAATTTGACATTGGGAAAATTTGCCTCCGGAAGAGGGGCAATGCTGATTTGCACTTTGGCAATGCCACAGAAATATATTTGCAAAGGCGGAATCCATCTGGTCGAAGTCATGTCCGCTGAGTCTATTATATGCATCTAGGTTTGATCCTATGATATTCTCTGGAGCAACGATTGCCTGTTGCGCTGAGGTACTGAAACACATTGAAATATAACCCCAACGTTTTCTATCGCCTGTTGGTGTTGAATTCTTACAATCACATTTTTCGACAGATCTGCGACATGGCTAAGGATTTGTGTGACATGTTTCACCTAGACATTTGATTATGGAGGCTGAGGATTCAAAACCGCAATAGGTCAATGTTTTAAGTTTTAAGGGCACTTCAAGGTATTAGATGACAAAAAGCGCAGCGTGGTTTGATGATGGTTTTGAACATTTGTTCCCTATCATGCTTGGATGATTTGATTGGCTGAAACCAGTAAGACGTCTGGGATGCCCTTAGAACCCCTATATCTATAAGATAATGCCTCCCCGAAGCCGCTGATTACTTCTCAGCAGCAAAAAACATACTGCAATTCGGGATTGTAGTGTAGCTGTGAATAGATGTGAATAGCTTACTTGGCCATTTGTTTTGAAAAGCATTGGTCCCAGAAATTTCGCATGGTTGCCAGTCATCAAGAATGCCTACTGTACATGTTTGTACAGAAATTGGCCATCGATATGGCTGGTGAATGAGCAGTTTGTGAGTGGTACTGGCCTATGGTAGAGTGACCCAGGTCCATTTGACTGATCAAATAGATGCTCAGTGACCGACCATAAATAATCATCATCAACCAAATGGCAATGGTAAACCACTGGTATGCATCACTTGGGTTCATAGAAATTCACGCCGTGGATCCCGTGGGTGCCATGATCGTCAACCAATGGTAGCCGCGCCGTCAGCTGCAGATCCTTGTCAGGTGGAAGTGGTCTTAGAGTACGAGGGCGACTTAGAGGCGCGCGCAGGGCGGCGATTTTCGCTGGTCCCATCGTTACCATCACTGGGTCATCAGTGCCGATCCACCGCGGTAGTCGGAGAAGCGATAAGCCACAAGGACCGGGGATGACCGACAACCATCCACCAAGATCAACTACAGACATCAGGAATTGGTTGGTGTCACCATTGGTTTTCTACGGGGTCAACATCGATTCTAGTTTGGCCATGATAGCTTGTGATTTACAAGAATTTACTGCTGGGATAAATAGATAATATAGATAGCTTGTGATCAATGATGGGCATAAATAGATTTTACAACTGCTGGATCCCCATCATTACTTCCATGTAAGGAGTGCAGAAGGTACGCTCCGTCCTGCTCCGAGGCGACTTCCACTGCGAGCGATGCTGGTACTTCGGTGCGTTGCAAGGCACAGGAGTGGATGGAACCAGGAGGTACCAGGAGAACCTACACAGTTGGGCAAAACCGGGAGCATGATGCACAGCTTCAGTAGTTTGGATCCTTTTTGGCTTTGAAACCTGGATCCTGGATCCTTACCAGGGACATGACGAGAGACACTTCAAGAAGCTTGGAACGAGTTCTGCGAAGCGATCCCAGAAAATTTTATCAGCCGTAATCAGGAATCGATATTCTCATCCCACTTCGGGGGAATAGGAAGATTGGTGGCGCTTGTGATGCTAGTATCCTGCAGCTAGGCATCGCCAGACAGGGTAGAGCCAGCTTACGACTAGTGACTAGTGGTCCCCAAGCACCAATCCACCATTGCTGACATGCGCAAAGGAGTTGTCCAGCAAAGAAAAGTCGTTGGGCCAAGAAGGTATTTTGCCAAGCATACGTATGCTTGTTGAAGATTGTTATAAGAAATGACATCGAAACACGTAGCACTCACCAAAAACGAAGTACGGAGGGACCCATACGATGTCGGTAATAGTAGTATCCACTTGCTGTTTTGTTTACCTTCAACAGCATTGCTTGTTGGGTATGATGCACGGCACCAAAAAAAAAGGGGACAGCAACAACGCTGGCGACCAAAAACATGTCACAACACCTGTCAGGAACAAATGTCACACTAACAGCCCTGACAACAGATTTGGTTGAAGAATGTTGAAGATACCGAACTGACAACAGTTCATGTTGAAGATACCCAGCTCTTAGAAGTCTTGGTTGGTTCATCTTCTGGCTGGTGGTTTCAAACATTTTTTATTTTCCCAGCTGTAATTATGAACAATTGGTTGGTTGACTGGCGCATATTTTTCATGACGGGGTGGCTGTTCGCACCACCAGTCATCGACATCTTGGTTGGTTCATTCTCCTTATGGGTGTTTCTCAAAATAGGGGTACCCCTAAATCATCCTTTATCACAGACATTCATAGTAATAAGCCAACCATTTTGGGGTGGTTGGTTTATTGCTATAAATGACTATTAATGGATGATTTATGGGTACCCCTATTTTAAGAAAGCACCTTATGATTCCTCGCGGTTTTCACGTCACCGGTTGCCAGGCGCTGGCCAGCGACCTGCGCAGCGTGGCCATGGTGAGTAGCTTGAAGTTGTCTCGAGACGAGCTGAGCGCCCAGGGACTGGAGGTCGGGGCCCCGCGGTGGATGAAGGGACCGCATGGGTAGCACATGGTAGCACCACGACTTGGGATGGAAAGCACTTTGGTGGATACCACGAGTTGATGGAAGTGCTGGTACCAGGTAACATTAATTCTGTGGCGTCTCCTAAGTGTATATTTCTGCGTTTTCGGGAGCCTTCAAACTTCAAGAGAAACAGAATCCAGACATATGGCTGTGGGTCAGTTCACCCTTAGTCCCCCTGGTTCCCCTATCATTGTTTTCCCTACGAGTTTATTGGTGAACTCATCCCCCATGAATGGGTCAGTTAACTGCTTGACGCAACTCGCTATGTATAGCTGGTAGATTCCCCTTTATTGTTAGCTATATTCCCTACGTTTGTCGAATAACCAGATATCATTAACCATTGGTTGGTCATGGGTATCCGTGGTTCAAGTGATTATGAACCAGCTATTCTTCACCATTGGTATTGTAAACTCCCAATGGGTTGTTAACCAGTCAACATCAACTGCTTGGTGGTTTCAAACATTTTTTATTTTCCCGAGTAGTTCTTGAAAAATTGGTTGGTTGCCAAGCGCATCTTTTTCATGACGGGGTGGCTGTTCGCACCACCAGTCATCAACCTCTTGGTTGGTTCATTCTCCTTGTGATTCCTCGCAGTTTTCACGTCACCGGGTTTTCATGACGGGGTGGTTCAACCACCAACCAGTGAACCATTGGTGGTTGCCGCATCTCGATTTCTGCGCGTGGCGAGGCCCTGACAGAGGCCTTGAGCATCAACACCTCGGTTCGCAGCCTTTGCTTAGATGGCGCGGAACTGGGCGACCAAGGGATCCAGGTGCCGCCAGGGGTCACGGGGGTGGCGAAGCATGGGTGGCGCGTGGGTTTCAGGGTGGGCTGATGATGGCTGATGGTGGTGGATCATGATGGTTGATGATGGTTGATGGTGGTGGCTGATGATGGCTGATGATGGTTGATGTGTGGATCATGGTCAGATGATGGTCGAATGACACTTTTCATGGATGGTTTCATGCGGGTCAATGGTGTTTTTTCGTAGTTAGTCAGAGGTGATAGCAGTCATTTTTTAAGGGAAAAATATGATGGTTGATGATTGTTGGTGATAGCCCATGATGGTAAGCCGTCCAAGTTCCACAACAATTGTGCTGATGAGCAAAAGGGTCCAAGTCGTGGCCCGTCATGGTGTTTCACCTCCGTCACCGCGAATGGTCAAAGACCGCTCCATTTGTCGCTCTCTGATGAACTTATTCCGTTCTGTTCCCCAGCAGGAAATTTATAGGAACACAATAGGAGCTCCTATTAGGCTCACAAATTCAGTGTGTGTCTTTCTGAAGCAAGAAGATCATGGGAACAACGAATCATCCAGGAGTTGATAGCATAGAATACCTGCATGTTGTTGTTTCATCAAGGTGACATCCAGCCTGCCTTGCCACTTTCGATGTCAGGTGCTTTCAGAAGCTTTGAAGAAAAACAAGTCAATCAGGCTGGGGACTTTACAAACAGCTGGGGTTCCAATCCTTGCTGTGGCGCGAAACAAGCATTGCAGAAACTGTAACAACAAGCTTGATTTGGAGGTATTTTCATGGACTTTTTCTAGGGCTTGTGATACGGGAAAGTGACCAACATTTGTAGAGATTTGATGAGAGTTATATAGACATTTGAAGCATGCTGATGGGGGTGACTAAAGCTTTGAACCGCGCTCGAGAATCAGAGTTCTGACTGTCAAAATTCAGATTCGTAACATGATAGACTCTACTGATGACAATATACTTACTGTACCACTGTATCTTGCTTGTCAACTGATAATCGTTGATATTCACGATTTAATCAGAACACCTTTCCCCCATGCCATTTTGCAGATCCCAGTCACATCTCCGGCCCGTTCAGGATCCTGAACCTCCGGGACAATCTGATTAGTGACCAGGGGATCAAGGCGCCGGTCGGCGATGGCAGTTTCCCAGACTGAGTATTTCAGCAAGAGCAACGGGCAACTGTTGCAGGTTTACAGTATGAATATGCTGGCAGTCTTGTCTCAAGGTTGGCATTTTATGTCAAATTCTACAGTGTGAGTGTACTGGTAGTCTATAGCAGTCGTGTTTTGAGGTCGGCATTTACGACAGAATATGGGTCGGCTTGAATGCTAAGACGTTCAATGAGTCAGGTTGAGATTTCCATCCCAAGCCTTTTGTTGGAACATGGTGTCAAGAGATAAGATGTCAGGTGGGTATGTGCCGAAATAATGGCACCCGTAAAACCAATGGTTTCCATTCGTAAAATGATCATTTTTTGGTGGGTTGTTGGTTACCCTCTGGCTTGGCACAAACCCAGGTGTCAGCAGGTTTGTTTGATTCCTTTTGTTACTGCACCCTTTGCAGTCGAATGAACTGTGAGAACCCGTTGATCCCCTCACAGGGAGCAACTCTTGGATTGGGGGCCAGCACTGTTGGAACATTTCGACCACAAAGGTGCGCCCATCAACTTTGCAAGGCTGTGGGTACCCCCTTGCGGTTCACGTTGTATCACCCAACTACTTTGGCTTTTGGGATGTTCATCTACCCCATGGTCGATCCAGACCCAGCTGACCGCCCCGCAGCCCAGCGGACTGCGGGTCAATGGTCTGCAGAGCATGTGCCACCACCAGGATGTACAAGGTGCAATATACAATGAATTTATAGAATTTATTGGGGTCATCATCTTCTGAATCATGATGTCTACGTGTCCGAGCCCTGTGGTGGCAATTCAAATATCCAGCTTTCAAGTAAGAACAAATCCTACATTGAAACCCACTATCTTCAACCTACGGTACCAACAAGGTTGGGGCATCAACAGGAATAAAGACAGAGTGAGCAAGCATCACCACGCGTGCTCCGACCATCACTGTGGATTTCAGGACTTGGATTGTAACTTGAGGATGTCACTCGTTGTGGTCATCGCGTGTCTCCCAACGCCAGAAGTCAGGCATTGGCGGGTGCACTGAAGAGGAATCGCAACTCGGCAATCTGTTGCCGCGATGGAACCTGGGGTTTTGGGGAGTAGGGGATTATGCTGGGAGGGTTTGTGGGTACCCTTTGGTAATCCCCAACCTGGCAGTGGAAATTCCACCATAGAAATAGCTGATTTCCTAGGGTTACCAGAAAAGATTTAAGTTTGACTTCTCAGGTCAGATAACCGGAGCGCAGCATATTTGCAATTCAATTCCTGCGCAATGTAAATGGGATCAAATGGGCGTAATTATGATGTGAACTTTGTGACGTAATTGTGAAGCATTACATAAGTAGTACGTGAATCACATTGAACGACATTAATTAATGACATATTCTGAAGATTTCTGAAGTCGAGCGATGTCGAGTTGCAAAGGTATCAGTAGATATATTTGAAAGACCGGATGCACATCTACTGCACTTTCCACTGTGACTGTGACTGGCTGCTGCAATGCACCCTCTGAAATATGTTATACTTTCCAGATCTAGCAGAGTCATGTCCCCCTCACGACCGTCATCGCGATTGGTCGAAGTGAACCACCAATCGTTCATGTCTCGTAGGTAATCCTGTGTTTTTTGGTTTGATCTCCACATCTATTTGTGGTATGCCCTAGTCCCACATATTCTTTTGACGTTTCAGGGTTCAGGCACATCTGCATTGAGGGTAGCACCTCCGAATATTTGGAATTCTCTTAGGAATGCACACTTTTCAATGGTTGGTACCCTCATGGAACGTGGACAGGAGGTTTGCGTTTCTGGATTGCAGATCTGTTTCCGACAACAACTTGACCAGCCTCTTGGTACTTAAGACTTAAAGCAGATATCGAACCAGCATCAACCAACTGACTAAGTAGCAACCAAGCCAATCAACCACAGGGCTTTTGGCATTGGGCCATGCACAACCTGGGGCAAACTGGAGATGTCTCTGGGACCAGCGATCAGGCAGCATCACTTTGCTGAAGCTGGAGCTCAACGAAATCGGCGACGAGGGCATCAAGGTTGGGACAGCTTCGCACCATTTGGATCCACTAATTTCCCGGCAGAAAACTTCCAGCTCTGCAGGATCCATAAGAGTTGGTTCCAACAGTGTAACAGTACAGGTCCAAGTGCCAGTTTGGGGGTGCACAGAAACAGCCTCGCTTCAACAACTGGATGCCCATGAGCTGCTGTAATGGTCATGCTACACATTGTCAGTGATGAACTCATAAATCTGACGTCTTTACATGTGCACACATGTCTTACACATTTACATACAAAATATATAGATGATTACTACTATGTGCTTACATAGTCATAATCTGTAGCACACCAGTTGTCTTATTACTACTATATATAGATTATTACTACTATGTGCTTGCAGATCTACCAAGCACTCCATTTTGAGAACTCATTCCCTGGACGGTCCCGGTCGCTTCCATGGAGCCCACCGAAACAGGCCTTGGCGGAGGCCCTGAAACTCAACCGCTCAGTCAAGACGCTGTACCTGGGAAACAACGAGATTGGAGACGAGGGCATCAAGGCAAGATTTCTTTTCGGTCATGAAGTTCCATAAAGCATCATGATTTAGCCACTATTCATCACTAACCACCATCAAGTACTAATCATCATTATCATTAAACTAGCATTCAACCATGGTTTATTCATTAATGATGGTTGATAGGATGATTATTAACTATTAAGTGGTCAACAGTGAACAAATGACCAATTCATGATTAACTTGGTCAATAATTAACTATTAATTGGTCAATATTTAACTATTAATGATGGTTTATAGGATCATTGTCCTTTCACAAATGCCATTGGTTCAACTATTAATTGGTGATTTGTTAATGATTCAAATCAGGAAATTTACTCGCAATGATTGCTAATGATTTGGTGATTAATATTAAAAATGGTGATGGTTAATAATTTGACCCATTTTTCACCACGGTCTGTCCGAAATCTCGTGCCAGGCCCTGGCCGAAGCCTTGAAGGAAAACACCTCAGCAACTCGCCGGTGGATCGTGGTTCCACCGTGGTTGTGGAAGGCCGTTGGGAACCGACCAGAAGCCACCTTTTCAGCACGGGTGAAGCTGGACGACTGAAACATCTTGAAAGATTAGCAGATAAGCAGCTTTTGGAATCTTTAGGATGTTTCAAGATGAAGATATCGTGATTAGAAGCTTTGGTCATTATGAATACATTGTGATGTGCTGTGAGTATCCTACACAGTTCTGATCATTAAAACGTTATTGTCATCAACTCATTACCTCAATGAACATGATTTTGCTTAAGCTGTTATTGTCATCAAGCATCATGATGAATAATAGCCATCAGGATGTTCATCAACCTATGATCAACCAGTACTGCCATTGGCCATCCATGATGAACCCATTGTGCCGGTGATTTGCCCATGGGATTGGCCTTGCTCAGCCATGATGCTGAGCTGTTGGTTCCAGGTGCTGGGCAGGTGCGGCTAGCATTGGCTGATGTTTGGTACTGGTATAATAGTGTTGACCATTTAGGTATAGCACCAATGATCAACCAAAGATCAGCCAATGATCAACCAAAGATCAACCAATGATCAACCAAAGATCAACCAAAGATCAACCAATGAGCAACCAAAGATCAACCAATGAGCAACCAAAGATCAACCAATGTTAGTTATTGATAAATCCTACGTTCTGATTTACAGCCAGTTTCGGTGTTTCCACATCCTTGATGGAAGTGTAAATGGGCGCCGCAGGAAAAAGAAATGCTTGGGAATTAGCACATTTGCACGAATGACACGAGCAAGGTAGAGCTCTATTCCATGAGAAAAAGCAGATTTCTTGGGTGCATGTGCAGTAACTTTCAGACACATCAAGGCTCTATTGGATGACAGGGGCTTGGAACACACACGACAACTGCCGCAAGCAAATCACAATCAATTACTGCTCTTGACTCTTAACCATCACTTTCCACTATTAGTCGAAAATACCAATCATATTCTTTGTCGAGTTTTATTATGGAACCAGGCCTTCCAACGTTGCTTGCTTGTGGTGGGCAACACCCTTAGGTATTTTTCCCAAAACACATCAACTAAACACCCATGATATCCAAGCAACCCCTCGGCTGTGATTTTTCGGTGGCCCTTCGGCCATGCTGAGGTAACCACCTTGGGCATTCGTGGCAAGAATATCCTCCGCATCAACTCGGCCGTGAGCACTTTGTACCTGGTGCACAATGAGATTGGTGACGATGCCATCAAGGCACGCCCACCATGCGTTTGGGGGCCGGCATTCCGAGTGCAGCAGGCACCAAACAGATTGGCATATGAGGCTTGACAGACAGAATTGTTGACCGGCACATGAACTGTTGAAGTTAGTTTGAGAATATGTTGTTGTCGCTGCTGTTGTTGCTGTTGCTCTCGTTACTCATACTCTTGCTGTTCTTGCCCTAGCTCGGGAGAGAGTCGGAGCAGATAAAATGAGAAAACCCATGAATCAATGCACCCGAAATACACTAGTTTCAAGTAGGGCAAAGTTATCCAAGCTGAATCACAGATATGGGACTTTGAGGGTCAGTATGTTTGGGTGGGCAGCAGTCTTATGCTTGTGCACTCGCACCTTTGCCAATCTCCAGAGTGAACCATCCGTGAAGTTCTAATATTGCTACAACTCGACCAGTTTTGCTAGTTGATTGCTGTTGATTAATACCAGGACACTAATGATCAAAATGAGAACGTAATTTATACATGTTTACGTGAATGCCATGATTCTGTATGGGATGCAAAGCCTCAAATTCACCAACCAGAGTCCGCCACGAGAACGGCTTAATTTTGATGCTTCCGTGGTGAAAGCCGGCACCATTGGTGCTGGTTCAACATGATACAAGCATAGCCAAAACATGCCAAAACTGCATTCTTGGATCCATATCCTGTTTGGTTTTCCATCCAGAGGAGGGGAACCTGCAGGTCTTGTTTTCGGAAAGCAGCCCTGCGCACCAAATAGTTGTTGCAACACCCGGTTTTCAGCTTAGACCCCCTACTTCAGTGGCAAGAGCTATACGGGAGGTCTTTGGTGTTCGTCGCACCAGCATATTCCCAGAGGCTGCGCGAGCTAACCTCGGTGTCAGGGTCCACGTGCACAGATGAATAGCGCCATCGCCTCCAGGCTTTAGCTGAAGCGTTGAAGATCAATACCTCCGTCACGTGGCAGCTCGTAGTTGCTGGAGATTCTGGAGGTTTCGCTGGTGGGTGGTTTTAACCATGGGGAAGAAGGGTTAATGATAGGGTTTGAACCATGGTTGATAAGGGTTAATCATAGGGGAAAATAAGCAACAATAATGCTTGAACAACTATCGGTTGGTGGTTTGATTGACATTTTTGATATTTTGCCGAGTAGTTATGAACAAATGGTTGATGATTGACACATATTTTTCATAGGGGTTGAAAACACCAACCAGATATGGGTGTTTCTCAAAATAGGGGACTCCCTAAAGCACCCATAAATGAGCATTTTTTAATCATAAACCAACCACTTTTTGGGTAGTCCGATTTTGAGAAACCACCATATATAAAACATTGGATATTTGATATTATTGTATATTACATATGTGCATGTCCAAATTATCAAATTGCTTCCCGGTTATTCCCTTTCACTCTTCATATCACATATTGGTTGTTGCCATGTGTGTTACAGGTGCCACAAGGGTTAAGTTGAATGACCAGCACATGGTCCCCTACCAAATGAGCTAGTAGTAACTTGTTTACCTCTAAAGGCCCATGTTTGTCACCCATTCAAACATTTTGGGTGGTTCAGATTAAATATTAAAATTAGGTGCATCATGCACGCATATACATGAGTCAGATGCATATGTACAATTACACGTGGATACAATCAACCAAGAAGCATATACATCCGTGAAGCACAGATCCATGTTTCTACACGTATATCAGTATATCAAAGTATTTCACTATACTTCTATTCATAATATCAATCTATTTATTTATGTGTTTATTCATTTGTTAATCTATTCATCATTATTCATCTATTTGTCTACCTACCTACCTACCTAGGTACCTACCTAGCTAGGTACCTACCTACCTACCTACCTACGTATCTATCCTCAAGCTTCGCACGCGAAAAAATCGCGAGCAACGAGGTGAGCCAGCTCTATTTGGGCGACCATGACTTGGGCGATGAGGGCATCGAGGCGCGGTGATGAGATACACAAGGTGAACGACCACGGTGGTTAATGGTGGTTAATGATGGTTAATGATGGTTTAATGGTTAAGCGTAGTGGTTTTGATGGTTAATGATGGTTTATTGGTTAACCATAGTGGTTTAATGGTCAAACACAGTGGTGAATGATGATTAGTGATGGTTCAATCTTGATACACAATGGTTGATGGTGAATAATGATGATTAATAGTAGTTGGTACACGATGGTTCAATGGTTAACCCTACATAAGTCAATACTAGTCAATAATGGCTGTTGTCAACTTATAGTGGTTGTTAGTGGTCAATGATGGTTGATACGATGGTATTAATTCTGGTTAATGACGGTATAAGACGTGTATCGTTGACGTGGGTCATGATGATTACTAGTGGTTAATGATGTTTTTTGATTGTGATTAGTGACAATTCATGATTTAGATAGTGGTTGATATTGGTGTGCAATGGTTGACAGTGGTTGTCAATGATGTATAAGGGCTGATAGTGGCTAATCAGATCAATCTCAACTAATCTGGTCGATGATGACTGATTGTGGTTTTGAAACTACATACCCTTTATGGCATGCCTTTTGTAGAACCATATCAGCATAGACCTCTACGCATACATACAGAGAGATATGCTCCTGATAGCATAGAAACATGTGGCTCAAGAAACAAGGCCTGGGACACGCTTCGTCTGCTTCACCCCATGGCTTCCGTTTGCGATGATGTCTTGGTGCGCGTGACAGAGCTATCCGGCAAGGAGCTACAGGTGACTCTGAATTGCGATGAGACAATCTTTGCGCTCTGCCAAAAGGTCAGCGATGCCATGGGCGTTCATCGGTGCAATCTCAAACTGCTCCACTGCGGCGATATCTTGAAAGAGGGGATGCTCAAGGACTTAGTGGATGGCGACTCTGTGGATGTCACGGCTGTTCACATGGCGAATCCGGAGGCCTTCAGACGAAGTCAGAGACTCGTGAGGGCCTTCAAAAATCCATCTGGCAGTCAAGGAACATGGATAGATGATGTCTGGACCTACTGCAGCCGGAATTTGAAGTTGATTGAAGCTGAGACTCCAGCCATCAGAAAGGGCGAAGTCGACTTCAACTTCCAAGGTGACAACTTCCTTGAGCTCGTCATCAGCAACTTTCCAAAGTTCAACATTGACAAATACGTGAATTTGTTGCTGACTTCTGGGGCCTCGTTGAACTCACCATCTCGGGATGGCTACACACCTTTGCTGGCCGCATGTGCCAGGGGCTTTGGTCAGATTGCAGAGACCTTGCTGAAGTATGGAGCGAATCCTGACGCCACGTACAAAAAAGCCGATGCCTTGCTTTCTGCGTTGAAGTTCTTCGAGGCCTGTGTGAATGCGAGCTCTCACAAGAGGACTGAAGACCTTCAACTGGCCAAATTCTGCTGTCAGCTCAGAGATTTGAAAATCAAACGAGTCCTTCCAACTTTGAGTCCGTTGGGGCAAGCACGATTGAAACTGTCGCAGTTGGCACCGAAGATGGCAGTGCTGGCATCCCCCGGGTTTGAACTGTCAAAGGCGAAGGTGTTGGAGAGGAGTGGACTTTCTGAGAAGGATGCTGAGGATTTCGGTGCAGACTTGTGGGCTGGTTGGCCATTAGCCTTCTTGAGCTTTGAGTTGGACCTGAAAGAAGGTCGTGATTGTGACAAGTACTTCGTCTATGCAAGGGCTAGAGTTTTGAGAGTTTTGGTCTACCACGTCCCCGAGAGCTTGAAAAAACCGACGAGGAACGAATACCACCTTGATGACACTTCTTCGGAGGCTTGCTCTGACTCCAGCTATCATTGCGACTGCCCAGTCTGCTGTCCTTGGATGTACGAGTCCCTGGCGAGCTACTACGAGACCTACAAGGAGCAGAATCGCAAGTGGCACACAGCAAAAAGCAACCACCGCCGCAGTCGCCGTGTGCCAGTTCCCCTGGGCTCCAAGCGCGTCCTACTCCTCGCGCTTGGCCAAGAAGATGCCGGCCGCCTATCGGGGCTTTCATGTGGACCGAGCTCTCGGCCGAAAGGGAGGCAACTTGCCAAGCAAATTCCAAGTCTTGAAGCAGGAGATGGATTTCGACCTTTATTGAGTCACCATGAGTCACCTTTGCTGAGCACCAGTGGGACATCAGCTGATGCCGAAGTCGGTGAATGTCCAACAGATTTGATATCACGCAGGTTTGTCCGTGCAGGATGAACGGCCCGTAGTGCTTTGTACAGTGTACAGTTCAACACCAGCTACTGCTGTCCTGCTTTCCCACCTCTGCCTCGATGGCTT
>VSDK01013990.1:158236-202236 GCA_009767595.1 Symbiodinium kawagutii
CGTCCAGCAAGATGCTTGGTGCCCCCCCCCAAAAAAAAGGAAACATGTGGCGATATACCTCGCCGTTCAAGTCCTGTATATAGTGAAAGGTTTTCAACATATCGGACGCTTGACAAACAAACAAGTCAATTACCCACACATTTTCTTGCGGATAGCCCTCATTGTTTTTCAAATGTTTGGTATTGACCCACATCCCTGTACCCAACAAATGCTATACTTGGTTTGGTTATGCCCTTAATGACTTACATTGATCTTGCCCGGCAACTAGCAACAAACCACGTACTGTAGTAGTTGATTATCATCAACCAATACCGGCACTTGTTTAATGTTATCAAGCACTATCAGCCGTTACTGTAGCAACCGCTATTAGCTATGACTAGCTCTCACGGGCCATTGTTAGACGCTATCAGCCAGTACTAGCTGTCATGAGCTGATACCAGCTTTTACTAGTCATGGGGGTAAGCATTGTTAAGCATGTTTAACCATTGTTTGTCAGCCGTCATTAACCCCATCATCAACAATCATTCGAACCCATCATAACTAATTATCATTCACTATCAATCCTTTTCAACCGTCAATTACAACTACGGTATCAGCCGTTTTTCATGGCCAAGCACCATTATTGTTTCCCTTTATTCTCCGCGTCAACCAGTATCAGCCACTATCAGCCACCCATCTACCACCCATCTACCACCCATCTACCACCCATCTACCACCCATCTACCCATGCTTATTATTACCACCCAACTCATCGCCATTCCCAGCTACCCAGCCGTTCCGCCGTGGCGGAACTGAGCCGTTTCGCCTAGGCACTGGAACGTCTCAAGGAAGAGAAGCAGCGGCAGGGCCAATGCCTTGCGCCTTGGAACACGAGCGGAGCAGTGACGGTGAATGATGGTGGTTGATGGTGGTGGTTCATGGTGGCAACTAGTGGTTGATGATGGTTAGTGGTTAATAGTGGTGATGGTGAATTATGGTTAGTGATGGTTAATGATGATTGATAATGGTTATTGATGGTTGCATGTTGATACGCAATGGTTGTTAGTGGTTAATGATGGTTGATTATGGTTTGTTGATTGTGATTAAGAATAGCACACAATGAAACTTAATGGCACACAATGAAACTTAATTATAGTGTTTCAAGATTATGCATCTATACATATATAAAATGGTTGCATCATGATTGGTACGTAACATGTTTTAGTGATAAGGTGATTTGAATTTGTCAAAAAACAATATATGTAGCATTATATTACCATTATCAACCGATAAGCAATGTTAATGATGCTTACTAACGGTTGATCGTGGTTGATGATTTTAGACAAAGGTCATTGATGATGTTGTGTTACAATGGTTATAACAACATACACTGGTTAGTAGCCTCATATTCTTAAAACATGTTCGTTGTTCAGGTCACAATGTCTTGTTTTTGCTTATTCTCACAAGTAGACAAGTATTGGTGGTTTATTTTCAGGTTGTGAGGATACTTGTTTTCTGGGACGTATTCATTTATCATTAATCATGATGAACCATGACTAAGCATAATGAAAAATTTGCCACCTTTCACCATGTTGAATGT
Source organism: Symbiodinium kawagutii (assembly GCA_009767595.1). Classification (NCBI taxonomy): domain Eukaryota; class Dinophyceae; order Suessiales; family Symbiodiniaceae; genus Symbiodinium; species Symbiodinium kawagutii. The sequence continues at coordinate 159,816 of VSDK01013990.1, forward strand.
CACACTTCATTCATTGATTCATTTATCACCAGTCACCTGACTAGTCACTATTATTGGGCTTACCAACCGGCACTAGCCACCAAGACACATTTTGCCCCCAACCGTGAGCAAGAATGATGCAAGAATGGACTGGGATGGTTGGAATTCCTTCATTTTCTTCTCATACTACCGATCTACTATATGTCTGGCAAACGATTGCATCATAGGACCATTCCTGCCAGCAATGGTGACTTTTGTATGGCTCAGTTTATTGGAATGATTATAGATGAACACTTGCAATGGTTCGCTAGTGGTTCATTGCTGATGGTTGACGTTCATGGTCTCAAGTTTGCTGCACTTGGGAGATGGGAGCCCCGCGGCTTGGAGGAGTGTCTGACATGGTCATATTGCCACTTCAAAGGTTTTGTTTTGAGACCATTGTGCTCTGTTTTTTGGGGATACGGGAGTTTCTCAAAATAGGGGACCCCCCAAATCATCCTCTATTACAGTAACCATGTATCATAATCCAACCATTTTAGGGGTATCTGATGTGTCAGGTTCTACTGTCATTCAACTTGGCATTGGGGCGGAACGGCTCACGGGAAGTGCCGTACCAGTGGCCGATGGCCCAGCGCTCACCGTTGGTTCAGCGACCCCAAGCTTTGGAGTTTTTGCCGCGTTGATGGTATCTTTGCTTGGTACTCACCCGAAAACGACGACAAGAAGTGCTTTTGTTGCCGGTAAGTATCATCAACCATCAACCAGTGAAGTACATAAGCCAGTATTAATGAATCATCATACATCAACCAGGGAAGTACAAAAGCCAGTAGGAATCATCATCCATCAACTAGTCACAAATTGATACCAATTGGCAGTGGGTCAAAAGCCTGTACCCCTAGTTCCCCCATCATTAACCATTGTTTTCCCTGTGAGATTGTTGGTTATTAACCCCTATCAGTTGGTTGGTTAACTGCCTGACCCATAGGTTGGCGAATTCGTTTTGGGGCACCGACTTCGACCGGTTTCATCCGGTGCTGTGGGCAAGGTCGACCGAGGATTGACGACCAGTCGATTGGGAGATGGTTCTTGCAACGGTGGGTGATTTCTCACAAAATGGAACCCCTTCAAATTGATTGGTTTGTTTATGGTTTATTAGTATCAATGGTTAAGCAAGGATGATGACAGGGTACCTCTCTTTTGGAAAAAACATCCATTTAATTTATCTAAAATAAGTGCAGGGATTTGGAAGGTGCGGTGCATCGCTATGTGGTGTGACCAGAGGGTGCAGAGGATGGTTCACTGCTGTACATGCCTTTTTTGTAATGAAAGATCCATAGTTTCAAGATAGAAATATCATGACATAATCCTCGTTCAAATAATCAGTACAGAATTGTTTGACCTAGATTAGATTAGCCATAAACTGCTACAGGGATCTATAGGGGATTGATGATCCTTTCGGGATATGAAAGATCCATTGTGATCGATGATGATCTACCATTGTGTCATGGGATAGGATGCATTTTGGGAATTTTGGCTCTCCTGAGGTTTTGGAGTACTGAGCAGCAGCGCCCCCCATCAGTGATATGCCGTCCAGATGTATATATCTTGCGGGAAATCCATTGCTTTAGCGAGCACCAAGACTGCTAATATAGAAGAAACGATGATGACTTGTAGAAAACATTATTGCTCATGGCCCGGTCGTGCCCTTTCAATGCCCATGCACGAAGAACCGACCAATTGATCAGCAGATGGGCCGGGTGGCGATTCTCTTTAGCAACTGTGGCAGTTTGTTGTAGATGCACCGGCTTTGACAATGTAGGAAACACTCAAAGACCATGACCCTGTCAGGCAAAGCCTCGCGGCCCAAGGGGTGTTGAGAGATGGGAAGGAATGAAACCAAGAGCTAATCACTGGACCCGACCCTGAAGATAGGAATTATCCTCAGATTTGCTGGAACTATGATCCTAGTAGAATCTTCGCTACGTAGGTGGTGGTTGGTATCCATGTCGAGAACTATTGCAACGACTGGGAATCTACATTACCTTAAGTGGGTGATACTTGTCGTTACTAACCACTCAATGAGTGTGTTCGCATCCAAGCAGGATCTCGCTACTTTTTTCCGACCCTGCTGGGTCGGACGCCGACTTGGAATTCAACCACTCGCGAATTCGATGCCATTTGCAGATCCAGCGAAGGAAGGGGAAAAGAACCCGGGATATGATCGGGTCCATCAGTGGTCCCCCCAAGTGACCGGTTTTTCACCAAGTCTGGCCGTTTTAATGGGATGGTTGAGGGTTGATGGCCATATGCAAATGGTGACCACTCAACATATCTTAGAATTACCACTGAAAATGACCACCACGAAATGCAAAACATTTCATTGTCAGCGTATACCACTTGTAAAGCTGACACCCCCATGTAATGTGAATTGCTGAAGATGTACGACCAAGGGAGGTGCTCTCACAACGTGGAGCCGAGCGCCTCATTCTTCCTGGTGGCTTTCCAAAACATTCCTGCAAAACAACTGATTGCTGGCAGGAGAGTGTTCTGGCATGGACAAATCCTAGTCCTTTGCACTACAACGGACAATCCTGGTCATTAGCTAGTCACTAGTCTTTGAGTACTTTTGGAGGAATCATTTCGTGTTTGTTGTTGTTATTCTTTCAGTGTTTCAACAGAAACATCATCACAGGTGCGTTGTCCATTGCTATGTTGGACCACTACAAGATCCCGTACCCAGCTGTATCACCTAGCAGGATTTTCGTGTAGCGGACTGGATCGGCAGATGTCATCAAGGAGATTCTGGGAATAACCAGTGGCTTATTATTGCTGATGATTGTGAATTGATTGCTGACATTTATAGTAATTACTTTCTGTTCATCAACAACATTCAATCAAGATATTCGAGCTATCAAGAATAATCCGTCGACAAGAAGCAACAAAAGCACATTGCCAGCAATTTGCATTGTAAACAACAACAACAACAATAACAACATCAACAACAACAACAACAACAACAACAACAACAACAAAAACAACAACAGCAACAGCAACAGCAACAGCAACAGCAACAACAACAACAACAACAACAACAACAACAACAACAACAACAACAGCAACAGCAACAGCAACCAGCAATTTCAGACTATTGGCCCCTATTGGCCAAGCCTTTGCCTTCATGAACAGACCCTCACGATTGACACACCACCTCCCGCAACGTCATTGGCTCACCAATCCCGGGTGAAGTCCCCTCTCGAAGCGAACGGCGCCCCACGGTCGCTGTCCGGATGCTCGGTGCAGAATGAATGGTCTCCATGGTTTGTCCATGGCCATTCTTCATCACCCTTTAACCATCAACACTAAACATTCTCAACAGAATTCAGATTGACATCACAATAAAGATCGCGACCAACATGATCATCACCAACCATTCACAGTATTTTCATCACTATCCAACAGATGCATCGCCATCAGATCATGGCACCAACAACCATGGCACTGGAGCCCTTACTTCCGCCGCGATTGGAGGCCTGCTGACATGGCGTGTTGCGACGAAACGGAAGTGCTGAACGCTGGGAGCAGAGCCTTGGCGGATGATGAGTAAGACCAAGTATCGTGTAGATTGGTGTAGTGCTGATGGTGTTATCAAATGTTATCAAATGGCTATGGGTCAATATTTATCATCAAGTTTATGGCTTATAATGACCAACCAAATCATAGGGAAAACAATGGTTAATGATGGGGAAACAGGGCTACGGGGTTTTGACCCACAACCAAATGATCATGGGGTTATCTTAAATGGTAGCTGATGGTGTGAGTCACAGCCCCGAAGTTTTGGTTGGTTTATTTCTCAAATTTGGTTGGATGTGTTGGGGCTACTCTATGGCGTAAGAAACCACCAAATGAGTAGTGCTGGTGATGAGTTGTTTTGCTCCTGTAACGGAGTATGTTTCCACTTTGAAGGTTCAGAGTTGAAGACTGTCCTACATCGTTGGAATGGTGAATGATGGTGGTGAATGAGAATGGTTGGTAGTGCTGATAAGAAATGACTGGATGGTAATATACTCATGGAGAGTAGTGGTTGGTAGTGGTTGGTAGTGCTTAGTTTAAGTATGTATATACAAGTGTTGGATATTGGCTAGATAGTGGCTGCTAGGATATATAATGACATTCAATTGTGGTTGATATCAGTTCATAGTTCATCATGGACTAATGATAGGGGATAGCCCGGCAGACATGATTCGAACAAAATAGCATCGACAGGTGCCAAGGGAGAGACATTACATTCGTGGCACCTTTTCAAAGCAGGATGGTTTAGCGAAACAGCTCAGCTGGGAGGGGTCATCATGATAGGCAACAAGATAGGCACAGTGCTAGGAGAGCCAGCGATCATCCACAGTGGTTCATCAGCATGCGCCAGTCGCCTGGTGCGTTGCTGATGGCAGTTAGCCAACTGTGTTGGAGCCCTGATCCAACATGGCAAGAACCCTGCACTTGATCACAGGAGCAGTTGGCCGCCACTGGTGAGTTCTGATGTCATTAACGATGGGCGATGGCCCAAAAAGCGCAGATTCCCAGCAGAATCCACAGTCCAACGATGTGCCAAGGGTGGTTTGCTCACTTTGCGATTTTGTTTGTCTAAGTCAACGGGGGACTGAATGATTGGCCTTGCGGTCATAGGACCTCAGAGAGGTCGCTGGGAAGAATGATAATTGTAGTTTGGTTGGTGGTTTTACACAGGTTTTTTTTTCCCTAGTAATGATTAACAAATTGGTTGGTTGACTAATATTTTCTATAGGGCTTGAAGCCACCAACCAGTAATGATCCAAGCCCATTCAACTTCATCCAACCCCCATGAAGCGCCATATCTTGATTCGGTCGCCGAGCCCAGGATATACCTACGTGGGTTTGATCCTTGGAATTCGGGCTGCTGTGTCCAGCAGACCCTGGTACTCAGCCCTTGATTTCCGCGGCGAGCGCCTTTCTTGTGCCAGTCTTATTTGGACATTTCGTTTAGTCACGTCTAGTTGCACTATTGCAATATTGGACTACTGTAGATGATGCTATATTGCGTCGCAGAATGCAATATGGTACAAACAGTGTGTTTGATATTGTTTGATTCTATCATTTTTTGTCCGCAAATAGCATTTGTCTATAAATATCGTCAGGCCTGCATATAACCATGTATATACACACATACGTGTATTCATATGTGTATAGTCACATTGAACATCTATATAGTTTTAAATCTATATGCACACACACTAATATGTGTATCTATATATTTTTATGGTATCATTTAAATTCTTTATATATAAAGCAACTTCATGCAACTCCATTCACCAACCATGCTTGGCTTCTTTACATAACATTTTTATAAAGCAACTTCATGCATGCCACTGCCAGGTCACTGCATGGCTCAGGTCCAAGTGCTGGGGCCTATGAACAGGTCACCGAGTTGAAATACGTGGGCGAAGGCGCGGCCGTTGGGGGATGGTTGGTCATGGGGGGATCCATGCTTGGAACCCTGGGGGATCCCTAGGGAACCATGGTTGGAACCGTGGTTGGAAGCCTAGGGATCTCCTGATCTCCTTGCATGATTGATGGTTCATGAGGATGGTCAATGCTTAATGAACTGTTGGGAAGCATAGGTGGGTATGATTGTATGATTTTTGTTGGAGAATGATGGTTGATAGTGGCTGATAGTTGATATTGATGGTTAGTGGTGATTGATTTTTGGGGATCATTATATAATGATGGGTCGTAAGGATGGTCAACGATGGAAGCATAGGGAACCACAATCTATACCACAGCTTAGCTTTCTGGAGAGATCCCATATGGACACACCAAAGATGTGACGAGGCAAGTGGCTATGCGCAGTTGTTGGTAACAGCTGGGTATTTTCACCAACTTGATGTTTGCCGTTGCTGATCTTTGTCGGAGAAACGGCTGCATCAAAAACATGTTTCATCTGGTGTCCTGATTCGTTGCAAGCTGGTTGCGTTTGCCGATGTGCGTGATCTTTTGCGTCCAATTTTAGTGCTATCGACTGGTGGAACCGCGACTGGCAGGACAGGGTACTATCGCCAAGCACGAAATCAAGGAAGCGAAAGCCCCTATTCCTTGGGCACTCTGTTTCTTGGCATGGCGACGGTGATGAATACATGGGCGTTGCTCAAGCCAGGACTTCGGGTAGCCCAAAGTTATGGTTGGTCTCTTTACTATAAGCGGGGATTGCTATTGGATAATTGATATGGTTTAAGTACTATAAATGGCTACAAAACTGGACGATTTTGGGTGTTCCCTATTTTGAGACACGCCCACATGGGTGACGTACATGTCAAACAGGTTTTATTTTTGCCAGTGTTTTTGCTGGTTGGTTCGTTGCTTGACTAATTGACAGGCTTCGCATTCCGGCGAAGCCCTAAGGGCTCGGAGCAATGGGGCGGGCTCAATATGCGGCGGTCAAGATTAAAGCAAAAATGCGTTGGAATAGCAAAAGCTGACCAACTTTTCTGTTGGAGTCAGTGTTGTTAATGCAACAAAAGTGCTGGAAACTCAAAACCTGACCCCCAGGATTTTTTAAAAAATTTGAAAAAAAGGGGGGGTCAGGTTTTGGCGCGAAACCTAACATAGGCAAAATGCATCAAAACAAGCTTGCAAATTTCTGCACTCCCAAACCTCAAAAAACCCTGCTATTTACGACGTTTCGTCCACCTCAGAAGCTCGAAACACCGTAAATACCGATGTTTTTTCACACCAAGGTGCTCAAAACCACGGTATTTACGACGTTTCGTCCACCTCCGAAGCTCGAAACACCGTAAATACCGATGTTTTTTCGCACCAAGAGGCTCGAAACCACGGTATTTACGATGTTTTTTAAAAAATCACGGTATTTACGATGTTTTTGCATACGAGCCTTCAAAAACGTCGCTATTTACAGTGTTTTTGCAACGTTGCAATTCTTTTTTTCCATATGTCAAATTTTACAAAAACGCTGTAATTTACAATGTTTTGCGCCTAGCCGGGAGGTTAAGAAAGCCTCAAAAACGCTCCCAAAACCCATCCAACTTCGACTCCTGTCCGGGCTTGTCCTCCTTGGTCAATTTTTTCCCGATTTTTTCGATTTTTCCTTGTCTCCCATGTCGCCGCAAAACAACACCGTATCCCCACCCAATTTCCAGTTTTTCGTCGATTTTCCTCATTTTGCCTTAAGACGAATTTTTCCTTCCGGCTGGGTCCAAAAACGGATCGAAATGCAGACGAGAACGTCGTTTTTATAAAAACACGTTAAAAAACCTCGAGTTTTTGGGGTCGGCGGCACTTGCGCGACCTGGGATAGCAAGCTAGGCTTGTCTATGATCATGGCACGGCTTCGCCGGATAGAATGTGCCAACGCCCAGGTGCCGCCGACCCCTGTTCTTCTGGAGGGGCAGCGCGGCGCCAAGCAGCCAGTGGGAGTCGCTGCAGCTTTGTCAGCTCAAGAAAAGAAAAGCCGTTCACCTCTTAAGTCTGTGGCCACCATTGTGGCCACCACTTGCCGTCAAAACGACGGCTGGACGCTCTGCCATGGCCAATCCATGGCCATCATCACCTGCCGGGAGACGTTTGTAGCCGCCAAACGCAAGGATCGAAGGCTTTTAAATCACAATTGCACGCTTGGCCTGGGCCCGTCTGTGGCCACGTGGCCACCATTTGCCATCAAAATGACAGCTGGGCACTCTGCCATGGCCAATCCATGGCCAACACTTGCTGGGAGGTGTTTGTAGCCGGCAAACACAAGGATTGAGTTACGCCGCGCCATGGCCAATCTATGGCCAATACCTGCTGGGAGGGGTTTGAAAGCGGTCACATTTGGATGCTTCGCCTAAGCCCTTCTGGGCCGCAGCACGTGTGAGGGTTCCACGCCTCCGGCGGTCCCAGGCGCTGCCCCTGCCTTGGCAGAGGCAGGGGACGGCGGATATTTTGGGTATGGGTTGTCACCACCAACCAGGGGTGTATTTGTGCAATTACATATTCAGCTAAGAAGGAACGGTTGGAGGGTATTGCTACGTATGCAAATCAGCCTTTCCTCATCTACACAATGTAAACACAACTCTTTGGATTTGTTGCACCGTACATCATTCAGGGTTGGTGCCCCCAACTTCCGGGGCCGTCCCTTTATACCAATGTGCCGGAGGGATTGGTCAAAAGTGACATGGACAGCCTCTTTCAGCTGCAAATGTTGCCACCAGCAAGGATGGCTAGTACGCACGCCATTGCCCACCAATAGTTGACGGTCATCCAAGCGCTTTCAAGGACTAATAACCATATGGAAGTTTTGCGGCTACTTCATCAAAGTCAATTGCCCGCTTACCAAAGTCACATGGAATTTTTTAAATAGTTTTACAGCCAAGCCAAGTAATATCTGCAATTACCCTTTTACCAAGCCGTGTAAGGACCATTGATATTGCCATAACCATATAGGGGATGGTCCTCCAGTCATGAAGTCAACCACAATGGGAGTCCACAGTTACACCGAACGGGTTTGCGGTCTGTTCTTGGACTGGGAAAACAAGTCATTTCAGCGGCGCCTGCTGAAATGTTTGGTGGTGAAGAATGATGGGTACAGAATGGTTACGGAATGATGGTTATACACTTTGATATACGGCTATATGATGTTGTATGAATATATGTGTGTATATACATATATATATATATACATTATATATATATATATATCTACGATTATTTATGTATACACATGGTTTGTTCAACAAGTCACCTCCTGCTTCCCTCGATGGCCCGGTGCGGCCCAGCGCGGCTCGTTTTGACCATCAGCTGAGGCCTTTGTTTCGTCGCTTGGTTGCCATGGCCGGAGATTGGATCAGTGGGTTCTCTAGAAGGAGGGAGCTACTGTCACATCAGCAGTGTCATGATCAGCAAATACCATCATCATCATCATCATCATCATCATCATCATCATCCATTTCACAAACCATTGGGCATCCGCCGGTTTACTGATGTACTTGGTTGAGTGTCACATATTTTTTGGCTGTCATCACTGGGCCATGATGACCAAGCTGCGCTAGCCGCCGTTCACCGGGTTGGGATGTGCCTACACATCCCATCGCGAAGCTTCTGAGGTGCCACTGCTGTTTCTGCCGTTCCTGCCCTTCTTCTTGACGGCACCCATCCGTGGCCAAGCCGATGTGGAGGTAGCCCCTCCGGTCATCGTCACCACCAGCCCCAAGCCACGAGAAATCATCATTAGGCGCGCGGCTGAGCGGTACAGCAACCTTGGTGGACAATTTGCTGCGCCCGGGCTTCATGATGATGGGATATCCCTGGTTTAGTATTGAAAGAGATGATATCCCATGCTTAGTATGATAAGTATCATGATTGATGATGAACCATGAATCTTGAAAGCATCAAAGACATCGTCCTCGCTGCCCACGAATCCGCGGAGGTGAGACATTTATTGGGAACCCAAAAGTCTATCAAAATGGTTGGTTTAATACCTATAAACAGGGGTTGATGTTGGATATTTGATATGGTTTAACTACTTAATTATAGATGATTAATATTGGATGATAAAGGGGGTCCCCTATTTTGAGACACACCCAACTGGTATCCGGTCGCTGTTCCTTTGAAGATGCAGGGACTCCGGGCTTGTCCAAATTAAACATTTGAGGAAGGATTTGTGGAGTGCGCAACGAGGAACCAGTGGTTAGGACCCAATGATACTCTTTCACTTCTCCATGAGTTGCTTGGTTGCAATCTACGCATGATTTGGATCTCCAAATGGTCGCTGATGTGTGCCAACAGGGGGTGCCCTCAAGACTGCTGACCGTTTCCGAATGGTTTTTCCAGGTATTTACTGGCTTGGGTTCAACGTGACATGAGTCACAAGCAAGTATCACCCACCAAATTGGACATGTCCTTGGCGAAGTTACCTATTTGGCTTCTTTTGCGGATGTTTGTTTTGCCCAGATCTTCCTACTATCCCCAGCTTCAGTAATCGTTTAGATTGGTGGATACCTACTGGGAGTGGTCCTACGATTGATACCTCGCCAATTCAACACGTGCTTCGGAGTTGATGGAAGTCAGAGAAACTTTGATACAATTGCAATCATGGATGATCATAACATGCCATATCCAGCATGAACTAACCAGGTTGATGTGGCTTGTCGTTGGTTTCTCGTTGGTCATGATAGCCTAGCCATGGTGGAACCAGCTGCAACACTCACAGCTGCGGTCAGGCATCATGTGCTGCACCGAGACAAGGTGGTCCACGTCAGGGTGCCTGTACCAGGGGCTCCCCATGTCGTTTATGACAAGGCGGTCGGTGCGCTGCCACGGGTGCAGCTCTGACTAGGGAGTCTGGTTAGAGTTGAAGCTTTGCAGTCTTCAAACCTGGAACTTTTCAATGTTTGGCTCGTTCACTGCCAGTTCCATATTCCATGAATGTGTACATGGGCGAACAGCCTGCGATTGTTGGAGACTTTCACCCCTTGATGTTAGTTAACTCATGTCAATCAACCCTATGAGCAGTGGTACAACATGGCCAATTAATTGTTTACATGGGACGTGTGTGAATCATCAACAAGACTTGTTGACAAGCAATAATTGACCAAAAGCAGCGAACCCGCATACAGGAAGCAATAAACGCAGCAACAGGAACAACAAGCGAACAACCACGGCAACAGGTTTTCGGATTTCATCCTGTGTGGCAGTTTTGACACCTTTTCAGTGTGACATGCCACCACAAACACCACAGCCCTGCTGGAAGCAACGGTGCAGCGGTTGCTGAAATGGAGGTGTTCGAATTTGTGGGTACACCAGTATGGATAATTACCACAAGTGCCTGTGTACCAATATACGGATACACCAGTCACCAGTATATGGTATACTGGTGTACCGCAGCAAAACTTTTGGGGGTAGACCTACACACCATATGCGGACTCCTCTTCAATGCTACCAGCCCAATGATCACAATGCTGCACGCAAAGCCAATGATTTTGGTCATGAAAGAGTCAGCTGGGATAGACTGCAAGTCTAGAGAGCCGACCTGGGATGATGGCCTACTTGTCGATGACACAAACATGTTCTGCCATACACTGACTATAGAGCTGGAATGGTTTGGGGGTTGAGACATCCTTCCAAGGTAGCAGATCATGGTCAAGATTGGGTTTATGGTGAACAGCGACAGCCATGTAAAACATAGTCAGATGCCAGACAATGTGGTAATGTGTGATGTTGGGTGTACAGTATTAGTTTGAAAGCCCAGTGAAAAGGGTTGTCGCACTTAGGCACTGTGCGTGGGCGTGCTTTTTTTACCAAGGTTGTCCTTGTTTGTGTCGACTTTATTCCCGAGGACCTTTAGGAGTGCAGAAGCGATGGACAAATCCTGCACCGGATGCTGTTTCATGCAGGCAGCTAGTTGGTGACTTCAAACAATCTTCATTTCCAAGCAGACCTGTGGATGGTTTCTAGTTGACTTGCGCATATTTTTGGGGTAGGGCAACTAAGCACCAAGCAGTTCCCACTGGAAAGCTCGCCTTGGTAAAAACACCAGGGATCTCAGCTTGGTATTTTCGCATTCAACTTGGCAGGTGGCAGCTCCACATATGCACTACAGCTGCATGGACGCTGAAACCTCTGCCAGCAAGGTAGCGATAGCATGGGGAGCTGAGCTGTCAGCTGGGGTGTTTTCACCCGCGTCGTGTGATGTTGGAGAGCTACTTGGTGTTGCGGATTTCATCATCCTCCATTTCTGCGTGTCAGTTTTCCAACCAGCTCAAAAATAACCGTTGTTGCACCTTTTTGACCGATGAAATGAAGGCGTGGCATTGCGCATCCCATAGATTTGGGTTGTTGCACGCCTCTTTGTTTGTTTGTTTGTTTGTTTGTTTGTTTGTTTGTTTGTTTGTTTGTTTGTTTGTTTGTTGATTGATTTTACTTCTTGAGAGTATTTTGCTAGTCAAGGATCCCACGAAGATTGTTTATGGGACCGGGGTTCATGACTATCGCAAACGAGGCGTACTGGCGTCCACCAGCTTATTGGAACTGCTGGTCCTGTCCAGGTCTAACAAGGCCACGCAAGCTTCAATAAGCTTCAATCCTGGTAAACCCCTGATATTATGCAAATCTATTGAGTCGTTTTTTTTTCTCGCATTCTCTCTGTCTCTCGTTCACACAAATATGTATGAACATAATTTAACTTAAAGTATACAGTATGTATACATATCGTATGTGTATGTTGCAACCCCCTGAAAATGCTCTCCACGTTCCCTGCGTTCTTTATCGACCGGTGGTGACTAACACATCGGTTTTTTTCCGCCAGGATGGTGGTACATCCTACAAAGTGGATAGTTTAGTTATAGTAGGGGTGACAAACACTCCACTATTCACCATTATTGGAACCATGAACCAAAAACCAAGCAACAGAAGCCATGACACTTGGAAACACCATCATCGATGAGTAGCAATAACAACCAGAAACCACCAACAATAACATCAACAACCATTCACAATCATACGGGAATTAATGTTTGTTCCGTTGTGATTGGGTGAGTTTTCGCCACCAGAGGAAACCAACACTTAATCTTTGCAGCTCGATGCTCAGCCACCCAGGGGGGATCAGGGACCAGACCTGTAGCCAGTGGCATATGTTTGATTTAGCCGTATTAGACCCACTATTTCCAGTATTAATGATACCATATTTATATTAATTACTACTGGTCAATAATGGTTAATACTGGTAATAATTGGTTAAATGAATGATACCATGAATGGTAATAGGGGTTAATAATGGTTAATACTGGTTGCTGTAATCAAAACCACTATTGCCATTATCAATCACTACTTAACTAATATCATCACAAATCAGTAATAAAGATTTATGGTTCATTATCCAGCCATCAGCAACGCATCACAAATAAGTTCATAAGAATCCGTTGTTCACCATGAATCACTTCTACAGGGTAACCATTATTCACCATTATCAATTCACCATTCTTATCAATTCTTAGCCATTATTGTACAACCATTCTTATCAATTTTTAATCGTTATTAACCATTCTTTGTGCCCGCTACTTATTGCTACTGGTGCGCTTTCCGCGGCTCTTTCCGTGGGCGCTGCCAGTTGTGGAGCCCGAAGCACAAAGCCTGGTGCTGCTGGAAGATGAACCTGGCCTGCCCAACCCATGTGCCTTGGAGATGGGGCCACGGATGGCCATGGATGGCCATGGATGGTGCGTGGAGAAGTTGCAAAGACCTTGATTCCATTCCTGGAATCGTGGGAGCACCTAAACAAACGCGTTCTGGGAAGCCACTAGACCTGAGCAACAGGCTGCCCTGCATGGCCAATTGGCTGAGGTGGTCACCCGAGACAAGTACATCCACGTCACCAAGACCCATGCTGTGCCAGTCCCGTTGCTCGTCCCCATTCCTTTGGAGCGACGACTGACGAGACGTAGAGACCTGATTTTACACACGTTAGCTGTACGTTAGCTATGTGGCTATGTGCATTAAGAAGATATTAAAAATCCTTTATCATGAATATATTGCATATGCTTACTTATACAATGGTAATTATTGGTCTGCATAAACCACAGTATTTCAAGGCTTAACTCCAGGGTATTGCAACAGGCCAGGACCTGGGCCATGGAATCGTGAACAGACCAACTGACGGCATTGGCACACTACAACTGCTCCCAGGCAGTACCACAAGGTGTACATCCCAGCAGAGGTCCGGGGGAGTTGGTGGCCTTCGCAGCTTCGCAGCTGCGCTGCATGTTTTGGCGCTGGTGGTTTCACCAGTGGAGTGGTTTACTAATATATGATTAACAATTTCATACAATTTGTTCATGGTTATGATTCAGTTATATTCAGTTATGATTACTTACGTCTTTATATGGTTAAGCCAATGGCTATCAAGTTTGATCAATCTATGGATCATGGATCTACCATCCATGTGTGGGGCCCCAAAGTTCATCCGACACGATCGTCATGCAAAGGAAGCGAGCGATTTGGAGGCAGTATCATCGTTTTAGTGAGTTGTTTGTTCTTCCCAGGCAAATGCGGATTCGGTCAAATGGCTATGGGTCAATATTAACTAATTAACCAATTTTCTAGTATAGGGAAAACAATGGTTAATCATGGGGAACCAGGGGTACGGGGTTTTGACCCATAGCCAAGCATGTTTTTCTGTCGAGTTGAATTTGGCATATGTTCACCGACACTTGGTCATCCAACTATTGCTCGCTTGCATCCTAGCGGTACTTGGTTCATCCCCTTGCTGGTTGGTGGCTTCAAACATTCTTTATTTTCCCTATGATCATTGACAAATGGTTGGTTGACTAATCTTGCCATAGTAATTGATCATAACTGGGTTTTACCCATCATTAACAAAGTAATTATTCACAGTTGACTAATTCTTTTTCATATGGATGGTACATTCAACCACCAACCACCTGGCGCTGTTGCTTCCAAGCCCCCTTGAGTTTTTCAGTGGCAGGCGGGGGGGGCGGCCTACAAGAAGATCCCAGTGCCATCAGATCCACTGCCACCCAAGAAGGTCATGGTGCCGGTGAAGGTTCCTGCTCCAGCACCGCCGCCCATCATCCACTACAAGCCACTTGGCCTCAGTGGTTCGCACCACAGGTGAAGCGTTGGATGGGATGGGCTATCGTAAATCGATTTTTGTCAAGTGGTTGAGTCAAAGGATCCCAGGTTTTCTGCACTTTTCGACAATGAGTGGTTTCCCAAGTGGTTTCCCACATCAATTGATGGCAACTTGGAACGATGGTACGTGGCCAACCCGGAGTTGCCTTACCGCTAAGGTACCTGGCAGTGGAGAAACCCTACGATGTTCCTCACACCGTATACGACAAGAAGGAGGTGCCCGGGACGGAGAGTTGTTGGGTCACTTGAGTCCCAACAAGTGTGGGTGTTCCAAATCTCTGCACCACTACATAAGATTGGAATTTTCTTTACATACTTTATAAAGTTATATGTATTCGTATAGATGGATATCACGGGGCTCAAATATGTACAGTATATATCTACATATATATATATATGTGCACATATTTGATTGCTTGAATGGAAGCTTCTTTCATGCATTCTGCCTCTATGTCACGCAACATTTCTTCAAAGCAGGTATCCATCCTGCCATTCCATTTGTGCCATTCACAGACTTGCGTGTTCGTAGAGGGGTTATGATGCATGATCCTGTGGCTCAGAAGTCAGGTGTAGTAGAAATTCGCGAAGCCGTTGTTGTTTGGTGATTTTGACCTACCAGAGTCTGGAGACATTTCCCATACCCATCCATACCCACATATGTATATATATATATATAATATAACCCACAACCCAGGTAGGTGGGGGACCTCGCCATCCAAGAACTTGCTTGTGTTGTGTGTTGCAATCCCTGACTGTTGAGATACTATTGACATTCGGTAAGTATGGGACATTATCAACCTTACCATTCCTAAGTAATTCTCAATACATCTCAATCCCAACCTTGGTGTTGATCGAAGTGACATTCGGTTGATGACTCGAGGCAGCGCCACCCACGACTCGCCCTTGATGGTTAATTGTAGATGACACTGACAATCAATGATAATTTGTGGATGACGATAGTGATAGTTGAACATGGGCCATCAAATGATCATTATAGTAGGAATCAGTAATTGTGGAGGATGACTATTTGATGATACTTTGAAGTTTTATGAGCTATACTAACTTGGATGATGGCTTCCAATGGGCATGCGTATTTACCACAAACCACTACTGCATGACAAGAATCATTGATGATTTGGGTCAAGCCACAAAACGCAGTGCGCTGACAAGTTCGACACATGGACAGAACTGGATGACATGGACACTGGATCAACCCATCATACTAGACACATTCAACGAACACATGCGCTCTCATGGACATGCCGCTGGCGACACGAGGTGAAGGTGCCTGTGATCGTGAAGCGTTACGTGAAGGAAGAGGTCCCTCAGACCCCAGAGGCGCGTGCAGCAGATGGTGATGGTTATCTATGCTTGTCTTTGAGCGTAGATCAACCCTCGAAAGGCAAACTAATATGATCATTTATGATCATTGATGATCATTGATGCATATAAGTCATGTTGTTGATATCGATTTGCTTTCCGAATGTAGATATTGATACGCATCATGTTATGAAGATATGTGTTATCTCATGGTGTATGTGTTTTACAGGGGAAATTTTGCACTGGTAAATGATGATTAGGTCACTATCATTAGCATTCAAAAACGATCATATGATTATACGAATTATTAGGGTACCCGTTCAACTGAAGTCATTTCCACAAGGCTCAAAGATGGTTGATGGTCACTTAGTTTATTTATAGGGCTTCAGAGATAATTAAGCAGGGATATGATGGTCATTTACTACATTTGTAGGACTATAATCAGGGGTATCATGAACCGTCTGAGGGTCACATCATTTTGAAGATCCACTTCGTCATATCGATATCATCATCTCACCTGACCTCACCTGACCGCGCCTCAGGTCATTACCAAGACACAGCACGTCTTTGTGAACGAGAAAGGCTATGTGCCTTGGACGGAACTTCTGAAAGCCGTGCAGCAAGCAACGTGTTATGACGGGGGTCAGGTGTCTAATCCTCGGGATTGATACGATGATGACCAGTGTTTATTCCGGTGGATACTCGTGGTCTATATGGATATACTAATGGTATGTACTTAAGCAGTTTGACGTAAGCAGTTGCTATGGATATACTAATGGTCTACATGCTGATGTATGCTTGGAGATACTTGGAGACGTTTGCACAATTGAGATGTGGTTGACTGTAAATGTTACACTTCGCTGGTGAAGTATTGATTTGACGTTCCTTTTGTTTCTCTCTTAAATGTCAGTGTGCGCACTGCAGTTGGCAGTGCAAGTCCGCCGCCCGTTGGTTGGCTGATACATGGATTATGTTCTCAGATTCATGGTACTTGTGTATTCAATATATATGTACCTCTACATACACTTGGACATGTCGTATTAAAATGCATGTGTAGCTGCTATTTATGAAGATGATGTGTATAGATATCGCATGTATCAGTTTTAAATAAGCCCATGACCTTCCCCACTTTCGGCCAAGGATTGCGTGGAGGGCTACCACAACTACGAGGACTGACGTCTCGACGGTGCACATCTCTCGAGATGTTGGGCTCGTGGGGCCCATGCCATGGGTCTCGCAGGATCTCACGGAGTGTAACCAACGGAACTAGTTGGTAACCAACAATGAGGGTTAAACTCGACCATGTTGGTTAACATGATGGTTAACATGATGGTTAACATATGTTAACATTATAGTTAAGTCGAACCATCATTGGTGGTTAACTATTAGTTAACCAATGTTAGTTTATCTCACAATGTTGGCTATATAATGTGAACCAATGTTATCGAAAATGTGAGCGCCATGTTAACCAACAATTCAACCATTGGTGGTTACATTTTGGTTGAGCCATTGGTAAACCCTAAAACTATATTTCTAGCCAACCATTGGTTGGATGTCAGATGAAATGTGGCTATGGGTCAAGGCTTTAACCAACCGATAAATGGGGATAATAACCAACAAACTCATAGGGAAAACAGCCTGGTTAATGTAACCAACGAGTGATAGGGCAAACAATGATTAATGATAGGCGAACCTGGGGTACAGGGTTTTAACCCACTGCCATATGCTCAAGGCTTGTTAAACTAGGACATAAATAGATCTCACTAAGGGTTGTTAAGCTATTGTTCAATGCTTAGCTGCTACTGTTCAAGAGCCTGCTTTCCTCAAAGAATCAAGTGCAGCTGATCGGTTGATCCTTGAGCGGCTGGCGACTGCTGTTCCAACATGATCCCACTTCCACTTGTTTGTTCCTTGATAATTTACTAGGGATTTGCATGATTGGAAAAATCCAACCGACGCTGAAACGATATAGCCTGACAATCTCCACTCTCAGCACTACAAGAGATTTGGGTGAATCAAGAAGTGTGATAAGCAATAGGTACAAATGAAATCGCAGTCGATTCAAGTGCTACAGTACTGGAATTGATATGTTCGCAGGCTTCTGTGGCGAAGATCGAGCTGTACCAGTTGGTTCCAGCAGCCAATGAAGATCTATCCGAAAATGTGAACCATGCCCATGGCAAGAGCTGCTTTCGGAGGCTTGGGGTATGGCCATGTAGGCACCAAGGGTCCAACTAGTAAACTGGTTCGGTACCTTGCCCAAGTTGTTGCCGATTACCAACCATCATTCACCTGCCAAGCACTTCAAGCTGTGAACCAACCATTTACCCTTTGGGAATCCAGGATAGCAATGGATAATCCACCATTTCTAGAGGGTTTACCTATTGGAATGCCATTTGTGCAGTGCTATGTTGGATTGCCAGGGTAGATACAGGTAGTTGCCATCAACCGTGGCTTTGGATCAACCTATGCACCAACCATTTGTCGACTGTTAGTTCCACTGAGGGGCAAGGGGGGCAGCGGAACCAGCGGGAGGGGCACTGCGATGAGGAGCTCTGGACTGATGATCAGAAGAGGTGCCAACGGACAGGAGAAGTGACATAATCAATGGGGACACCACTGTCAATGTCAGCTGGTTGATGTTTGGTTGATTGATAATGCGACGGTTCCTTGATGCTTGGTGTGCTGTTGTCAGTTCATGGAATGAGTCACTTGATGGTTCGTCACTGGTTGTTCATGCTGACTTGATGGTTATGTGAAGATGCCAATGTTACAAAAGACAAATAATCATAGTTTTTGATAATGATTAATTATCAATATTACAGATGCCATTTCATCAATCATCATTATTATTCACAGCAAGACAAGGGGCCTACTGTACTTCCTATGGTTTTTGACTTGGGCGTAGTTTGCATACCGGAACCACAGGTAAGTGGCGGACCGTGTCGCGTTTCTTTGACGTATCCGGACGGACTGATTGCCCTGACATGGATATGTCACGAAGTGTGAGAAATGATGTAGAAATGATGTAGGATGTGGCTCAAAGCATGGCAACCCCACGTCTGTATGGTTGGCAAGCTACCATTGGGTTTTGGAAATCACCCACCCGAGCCACCTGGGCCACCTGGCTTCACCACACGGCTCGAGGTTTTGCTGCTGGAAGCACGACCGAGGCTGCCCCAAGACCGAGTACAAGACCAAGACAGAGGTCTGGTGCGCTGCAGCAATGCAAGAAGTTGGAGCTTTCTCAAACTTGGGAACCCCAAAGTTATGGATGCTTTATGATGGTTTATGGCTGAAAATGCTTCATATTGGATGATAACTCGGAGTGCCCCCAGCGAGAAGCCACCATTTACAAAGATTCAGTGGTCGACATTAATCAGCTGACAACTGGTGAGTAGCTCACGTCCCAATGGACAAGCGTCATTTGTGGGATTTGATAGCTGGAGTACAGGGTATTGACCGACAGCCATATGTATTCATTCATGGTACAGTTACAAGCAGATCATTTGACAATTCGTTTCGAGCATCTTTCTAGGCACCGGCCCAAAATGACTCTCCATGTTCACAAATGAGCAGCCTCGTTTTGGGCCAACATCATCTAACTGAGCCATTTTGGGCACATCCTTTGATGTCAAGCTGCATCCAAGCTTTCTCAAGGGTTTCCCTTTCGGTGTGACTGGCGTTTTGGCTAGACCACCATGTCGGATCGCCCCGTCACGTTGAGGAGGGCTGCTGGTGGTTAGTGATGGGAATTCTATGTATATAATTTCTATATAATTTGTTGGTCAGTTGTGTTGATTGAATCCTGTCAATAATGGTTGATCCTGGTAGTAGTAGTGCTTCTTCTTCTTCTTCTTCTTCTTTTTCTTGTTGTTGCCGTTGTTAACATGTTTAGCCACTATTAATTACTCACCATCTAAGGATATTAATTGAGCCTTATGAACCATCAACCAACAACTGGTTTTTGTTGTTGTGGCTGTGGGTGTGGCTGTTGCTGTTGTTGTTGCAGTTCCATATAGTGCGATGGCACAACCATTTGATCAGCTGAAGAGTCATGGTCAGTGAGCATTGTGATGCCGAGGCACTCAGCTTACACAAAAGTGCCAAGCAATCACCAGCTAAGGTCCTAAAAGGTAGCGCAAGGCAATTTAACTATTATGTAATGATTATTAGCGATTGCTGATTATTAGTGTTTATTAGTGATTTCACCATTAGGTGATAATGATAATAATCACAATTATTAGTCATTATTAGTTACATAGTGATTCATCATTGTGATTTAAGCCAAGCAATCACATCATTATCAACCACAGCAGGTCCTAAAAACAATTCAAGGTGTTTTACTAAAGTCTGGTCGCAATAGTTGTTAAACACGGAGCTTTGATACCTTCAGTCTTGCCATCCAGGTGCTGAAGTATCTGGAGTACAATTCCAAAGTTCTTGAACAGAAACCAACCTTGATACTGATCAAGTCTTTTCAGCAGCTTCTGGGCTCCCAACTGTCGGGTTGGAATCACTTCCAAGTCGTAGCTTCAAACAATAGGACTTCTAGTTCTGCTTCCAGGGTGGCTTCCAGGGTCGCAGTTGCAACACACCCATGGGTTTACCACCGGAGGTTTCTGGGCTGCGCCGATGGCAGGTGAAGGAAAAAGTGAAGTACGTGGATGTCCCAGTGCCATCGCCCCCGAAGATCGTTGAGCGCAAGGACAAGCTGCAACCGCGTGGAGTTGGCCCCACGAAAGTGAGCGAAATCGATGTGTCTTTTTTGGTGAAAGGGAATGAAAATGAATGAACATGAATGAAAATGATAAGGATTGAGCGCTTTTTGTTGCTAGATCTCCACAAATTGTGTCGAGTGCATTACTTTTGATTGACAATCCTGTTGTCCAATGGCTAAAAATGGTAGTCTCCAACAGAACATGGTTTACCGAGTGCGGTGGGTTGATTGACGGTATGATTTGATGCATGAAAAACCGATGTAGCATTTTTCTTGATCATGGCACCGCGTCACATAGGTGCCCGACAATTCCTAAACTCAAACCTCCTAAGTTGGGGTGTCAAAGCGGATAAAGAACATGTCATTTGATTAAGCAAACCCTTTTGGAGAATTTCTCATGACACTTGGGGCAACAGAAAACCGAACGGTTGGTTGGTTTTGCCAACCTGTGTTATTCATCAAGGATGGTTGATGATGGTCGTGTTTATGAATTCTGCACGATTACTATGATGACGCTGGTAAAACACATTGATGGTCACGATCTGTCACGATGATCACTGCCGATGACACATCACGATTATGATGAGACATGATGAATCGGACGATGAATTGAACGATGGTTAGCTAAATGTACAATGTGTTATTATCATTTATCATCATTCAATTTGGCTAAATGGATCATTTTTCATGATCAATCCTGATAAATGAATGATGCCTGGGCGGGTTTCAGGAGAAATTGACTCACTTCGACTGCGACGAAGGTTTCAGCAGCTCGGCCGTGGCAGTGACCGAGCCGAGGGTGACGTTGTCCTGTGGGACTGGCACATGCCAAGTGCGAACATGCAGATGTTATCCACACAGAGAGTTTCATGTGCACTGCTATGGTGGCTTCTCAAGATGGGGTTATGATTATATATAAAGGATGATATCTGGGGGGTAGCCTTACTTGAGAAACCACCAGAATATCCATACAAGTCATATGTTGTAATTATGTATGATTATGTATCAACATCGAGAACATATACTCAAATAGATATACACACAACAGATGCAAGGTCAAATGTTAGGTGCCATCGGATCAGCTGGGTTTGGACCACTCACGTGGGTGGCTAGCTAGATCAGCCCTTGCTCGAATTCCAGACACTGTTCTGCAAAAAGTTCTGCAGGAACACCTTGTAGTTGGTGATTCAAATTAGCATTTCCGCAGATTTCACCATCAACAAACAAGTGATTCATAAAGAAAAAATCTATCACAAGAGATGCTTCCATTGTTTGCTGGTTTGCTGTATGTTTGATCGACTTGTGGGCAGTACGTGGATTTGTGGATTTGCTCGCTTTTGAGGGATTCTAACGAGGCTTGTTGTATAACGATGTATTTATAGGTGTGCAATAGGTATTCTAAATCCTGGTTGGCAGTTTGTTTAGTTGTAGATGGTCCTCAGAAATTTCTTTGTGAACCAATGTGCGAAAATCAAAAGAGGACGTAGGGTGGTCGTTGTATTTTCAACATGGTTGGGGTGGATAGGACCCATAGTTTTTGTGGGTGCCCCAGCAGCTAACAATTGACACATGTGCTGAATTACTGAGGCATTAAACGGTAAAGCTGCTGAATCCAGGAATCTGATTTGCAGAGATGCAATGATGACACAGAAACCGGTGGCGATGAATTAGTTGTTGAATTGGCCAAAACAGAGCAGATTCGCAGTGATTTGCCCAAGTCTAGGCTTTCCTTGCCAACACATGGGACGTGTTGGTTGCCATCCAGGTGAACGCACCGTTTATCAGGAGCAAGGAATGTTGGGGGATGTTGGGGGTATGTGGCAGCAATGGAACTTTGACTTTGTCATACCCAAGGCCACCGGCTTTCTGTGTTCCTTGGGTTGTTGGTTATGACCAGTCCCCAGCGATTAACCGCTTATTGATTGATGATGGTTCCTTCGAACCGTTTATAACCACTACCAACCACCAAAAACCAATAGCCAACAATTTGAATCAACCAATGTATTTCTCACAGACTCCGATCAAGTTGGATCAACCTGCGAGGCAGGTTGCAGAGTATTTCCTTTTTGGATCACCCGTGGGTTCGTCCAGTTCGCCATGGTGTACCGAGCAGCTGGATGGTTAGTACCACCATGGCGGGCGCCGCGAGCTGCAGTGAAACATGGCGATTTCAGTTGATGGTGATATTTGCCCGTTGGCTTTATCTGGCAACATAGAACCATAGTCATGATCCGAGTATTCATACCAACGTTTAGTTGCTATCAATCATGTCATTTTTATTGATACCAGATGATTTTGATATTGATATGTGCAATGTATATCTAAGTCTTCACGATGTCTTATTCAGCAAACAGTTGCATTCAATGATGCAACCGAACTATCTAGGAAATCATCGATCGATCAACCATAAACCAAACATTAGCCACTATAGCCAACCATCACCCACTGCATAGAAGTTTCACAACCATCAACCTAGCCATCGCAAACCAACCACAATCCACATGGAACCACCCTTGCTTCACCATCAACCTCTGCAGCCATTGTGGGTCTGAGGCAATTGGTACAAAGGATGGTCGCCACTGAAGAAGACCTACTGCTGCGCCCACGAGATCCCTGGCTGAGCGAATGGAAAGCTTCACAGCTGCGCTCGGGTTGCCGCAGGTTCCAGCGGATGTTCTGTTAAGGTGAAAGGATTCTTTTTGTCGATGAAGCTGGAATCCAAAGTGAGTGATTAGTGAAATGTGACCGAAAGTTCTCTCAGCACTGCTTGATTTTGGTTTAGAGCTGATGTTCTCAGAATCTTGGTCAAAATTGGTGACCTAAATAGGTTTGTTGAAGCAGTTTTGTGACCCTGAAACAGGGTTTTAAGGCTACAAAACACGGACTCTCCAAAGTTGGTGGGGCCCATGTTTGCCAGGGTTTTCGTGACTGCCAGAGATTGGTCATGGTAGTGGCAGTGGTGAAAAAAGATACACCTCATAGTTCAATGTGGTCATCCACTATGCCATATCATTGCCATACATTACATAAATCGATGACAGAACATCGTCTAATTGGCGGACTTTTTTTGACATTTGTTGTTTTCCCAAATAGTTACTTGGAATAGATTGTTGATTGATGAATATATTTTTCAGAAGGGGTGAAGCCACCAACCAGTTGTGGCTGTCGCTCCTTGTAAGGGTTGCACAGTTACAATGGTCCAAACTATTTGGCTCCGAAAACAGTGAAAACAGATTATCGATCCTTACAATGTTTACAGGATATGTTTGGTCATTTGGTCTGCAATGAGCACACTGAGCACCAGCAAGAAATTGTCAGACATGTCCGAACGCTCGTTGCCCCCATACCATTAAAAGTTGTAAAGCGCAAAACGCAGACAGTGTGAATCACTCATCAAGCAGCATCCACGCCCTTGGTGGCCCCAAGTGCTGCTGTTCTCGTTGATCTGGCTGAATTCGCTAGTGGGATCCAACCTCCATGGCTAGCTTCAAAAACCACCGAAGCGCCCGGCAGTGCCAATATGGAAGCGCTGAGGGACAGAGGCTGTCCTGGCTCCTCCCATGGACATTGGGTGTCTTGGCTGGTGGATGGGAGCGATTGGGAGCTGTACGAGGTCACTACCAGGAGTGGCCACCAATGGTAGCTACAGAAACTCACCAGAAAGTGACACCTGAAACACTGATTGTTGATCGGTGAAGGGCTAGTAACGGCTTCAATGGTGGCATGCTTGCTGTCTCTGAAATCACTAGTGCGGCCGGATCTGCAGCGACAAAGCACAGGTTTCCATCGTGATTGAACTACTTTCTTGCGACCCAGGAATTGAGGAGACCTATTAACCACCGCTATCATGGTTGGTTGTGATTGACTATACTCTCGTATTATAGCCACTGAACCAATGATCACCAGCCATGACTGGTTCGTATTGGAATCCCCACTCCCCAGCTGACACGATCTCAGGAAATGCATGGTGAAATGCATGCTGCAGCTGCAGCTGCAGCTGGAGGTAAAGCCACCGGCAAGATCTATGACTCCTGGGCAGCAATGCTTCAATTGTACGGTGTGGTTACTTTATGTTGGTGGTGGCAGCAGTAGCAGCAGTAGCAGCAGCAGTAGTAGGTGAAGGTTCAGAATGTGCTGAAAAAGCAAGATGTTGGGAGATCGAGGCAGCTTGTTCAATTTATACACAATCCTGGATGTACAATTCCTGGACTGTTGCTCCGCCACATTGTTGTTTGTGCTTAGGTCGCATCCTTATGATATCTATATTTCCGGGGGGAATGAGTCAACATAGTTGGATCCAACCCCATTGAAAACAAGTGGATGTTCACCAGTATGCGATGGCAAGCCTTACAAGCAGCATCACACACACACACAGACACCCCGCTGTTTCATACGAGGCTTGACCTGCCAAGTAGTTGTTGTTTTTCCTCGCCATAGATGATCAACAAATAAATCGCCGTTCCAGGGGGATTAAACAACACCGACGCTGCCCATGTGTCGTTTGTGTCAAAAACAATCCCCCACCTTTGTCAGCGACTGGTGACACGGGAGAAACATCTGGGGCACCACAGGCGACAGCCAAAGGTCCCAAGATCAGTTGACCATGATGCGGAGCATGAATCAGCATCACTAACCACGACTGCCAGTGGCCACCAACCAAAATAAGCCATCATTAACCGAAGCATAAACTCCATTGGAGGTCAACCATCAGCTTTGCATCAGAATCCTTCCATTTCATCATTGACGCCGGCAGAGTCATGAGTCGAATCCCCATCAATCCCCAAAGGTCCAAGGTCGCATCACCTGCCATCGTTCCAGTGCCTCAAATCTCTCGCTTCCGAGGATTGCTCAGCAGGCTTTTCCGATTGGCTCCAAGGCGGGCCGGGGCCGTTGCGCAGCGTTCCATGGCGCTAAGCAGTGCTTGGATAGCTTAATTAGTGGCTGTAGCCTAATGATTAGGATGGTCTAATAGCATGGCTTCATAGCTCCTGATAGTGGCTTAATGGTGGTTTGATAGCTATTGATAGCGGCTTAGTAGTGGTGCCAATCGGCTCAAAAGTGGTTACAGCTCATGGTTCATGTCAATTAGTGGCTTAATCATGGTCAATTGTGATGAATCGTGGTTTAATCATGATAATACAACAGCAACCAATAGCGGCTTTATAGCAAGGTTATTGCTGATGACTACTGTAATCAGTTGGTTATATAATGAAATTGCAAATTACCGTAATCATCAATGATCAAATCATTTTGTGATTGATTTATAATGGTAAATGGTTTCTAGTGGTAGTTTTTGATGATGGCGGACATATATCCAATGATGGTTATGAATTAAGCAACTGAATGGTTGATGTTGCCTTATGATTCCTTATGACCAGGATCCACAATCCAATTGTTTGTCACTCAGGGCAAATTGTGATGAACACTTGTTCACTATGTTGGTTGTTGATAATGATGATTGGCAGATCAATGTCAAATAATTAACATAAAAATCACACATTTTTAAGATGGCATATTATGTTGGCCACACGAGCCATGAACACTTCTTTGCCATGACCATTCTAACTTTATAGCCAGTTTTCATGAAAAAAATCATCACTTGAATTGATTCCATGTCTTGGCTTGGCAACTGCCATACATGGCATCCATACGAAGTAAGCCCACCACGGTGTCACGGTTGCCAGGCGTCCAGAGGGGCCCCCCATGCGCCACGGTGTCATGATCGCCACGTTGCCAGGTTGGTCAGACTCGAAGAAGAGTTGGTGCTGCAGCAAGGAGCAGAAGGGCTGTGTGAAGCACCACTGCTTCACTGGAGACATCTCTGCGTGGGAGGAGGTGCGAAGTGGTGGACAAGAGCCACCAGGGAGGGGAGGTGCGGATTGGTTGATTGGTTGGTTGGTTGGTTGGTTGATTGGTTGGTTGGTTGATTGGTTGTCATTGTCGTTGTCGTTGTCGTTGTCGTTGTCGTTGTCGTTGTGGTTGTTGTTGTTGTTGTTGTTGTTGTTGTTGTTGTTGTTGTTGTTGTTGTTGTTGTTGTTGTTGTTGTTGTCGTCGTCGTTGTCGTTGTTGTTGTTGTTGTTGTTGTTGTTGTCGTTGGAGAAAACATCGATCCAGGTTATAGATGATGTTATACAAATATTATCTATAGTAGCCACTATTTACCAACGTGAACTTGACAACCAACATGTTCTAACATCAACAGGGTGTGTGCATCGCATGATTTACCCTTCAAGAATGGGTGGTTTCCTTATTCTGTTTGGAGGCATCACTTGATGCATAGCCTGTAGTTAAGCTGAAGGAAAGAACAAAACGTGCGAACCAAACGAACACAAGTGAGATATGGGTGTTTCTCAAAATAGGGGACCCCCCAAATCACCCAGTTTATTGAAATTTTGATACATTTTGTAGTAATGAACCCGCCATTTTTGTTGGTTCCCCATTTTGAGAAACCACCATATGGTGATGGGTCGATATTTACCAGCCAAATCAGGGTAGATGAACATCCCAACAGCGTTGAGATTTTCACCAGGGCCCTTGACCCATGGGCCAATGGCCATGCTGAACACGGAATTTGTATGACCATCTGGAGCTTCCAGTGATGGTGGGGACCGTTGAAAAACCACGGCTTTGAATAGGAGACCCCGCAAATCCCCGCAACCTTGCGTGGAGTATCCGCATCAGCTTCACCAGCGACACCAGCAGACTTCCTGTGGACAGGAATCCACACCTGGCTAAGCTCAGGAACTAAGTATAGTATAGAAAACGGACCTGTGCAAAAAATCCTCGCCATCAACCAGTCTCTCTTGTCACATCCATCAGTCTTGTCCCTGCTATTTTGCTTCATTTGGTGACAAAGTGACAAACGATTACCTTCAATGGGGCCGTCATATCGCAGTTGTCGATGGAATGATTGCCTTGGTAATTGGCTGACAGCATCCCAACTAAGAGGACAGTGATATCCATCCATCCATCCATCCATCCATCCATCCATCCATTCATCCATCCACTGGAACATAGAAAATAACCCGTTTGAAGCCTCCTTCCTGTAGGACAAGAAGGACTGGTGCTGCAGTAACTACCAACGAGGTGCAGCGCGCTTGTGTTCTGAGAGAGGTCGAAAGCCAAGTCCTGAGGTGAGTCTTGCTGGATGTTGGGTGATAGTTTAAGGGTTTGATGGATAAATCACGCTCAATCATGTTTAATCAGCTAATCCAAACAGATACTACAGCCAATAGATTGATACTTAGCTAAATCAGCCAACAGATTGATGCTTAGATTTCCTGTTTAACGTACCTCAAGCAATCCAAGAACCAGATTTCGATGTTTCGATGGCCAGCTCCAATCAAGCTTGATTCACGGATCATCAAACGAGCTATTCAGCCCTTCCGCCCTTAATGACGATGTGGTCAGGTCACCCCCCAAGCCCGCCCGGTGCGGTGAAAACCTCTCAACCAGCATGGATTCCACCAGGGGGCACCAACCTCGGGCCCTGGTCAGGTTGCGCACACACCACTTTGTCACCCTTGGGCTGCAAAGCAATTTGCACCCTGCATGGCGAAGCTTGGCCGGTGACAGGTCAAGATTGGCAACGGACTCCTTTGGCACAGCAATCTGGGGGTTGCTTAAAACAGGGAAGCCCCCAACTGATGGGGGGAAATTACTACTATAAATGACTAATGATGTATAAACTGGATGAAACTCCGGGGTCCCCATAGAAATTTTGGATGTTGGGACACCAGATTGGCAAAGCCGCCTTTGCCGCTGCCCAGGAGTCCTCCACTTGCCACGATCGCATCCACTGGGTCCAGCACCACATCTTCGGAGGCCGAGAGAACAACTGCGCGTTGGCATACAGCCAGGCGCGGCGGGGGCTATGCGACTGAGAGTGTTGATCTGTGACTTCGCAAAGACCCCACCGTGCTTATCCAAGAAGATTACTTCACTGCTTCATGAAACCAAATTCTGGGAATGCCATAGTGGGGATCCGGAGCTCCATCATGTCGACTCTATAACATTTCTGATTACAGTTCATGGGTCAGTGTAAGTAACACCAAATACTGTATGACACCAATTTTAAGCAGTGCTACATCCATCAATCGTACTGTTTATGCGTATTTGTTGGTTGTTGTTTTTTATTATTGATTCCACTTGGTACCCCCACTATATAGTTGTTATTATCACCATTGTTACACCATTAAGCTTGTGTAGCATTGTCACACCCACTAGTTGCTACACCAAGCCATCAAAATTCTTTCACCATCATCAATCACTGTTGAAGAGTTGCCAGGTGCAGGTGGATTGCGACGTATGCCGCGCATGCACCATCCAGGCCTGCGGCGTGGCTGGTGGTCATGTTGTTCGGTCAGGTTGCTGTTCAACCAGGGCTAGTTGTGATCAGGGGATCATGGTGGTCTAAGCCAGATGGGACAGACTACTAGGTTCTGTGGCTGTGGGTCAGTTCACCCCGTACCCCTGGCTCCCCTATCATTAGCCATGATTTTCCTACAGTTTGTTGGTTGTTACCCACCATTATTGGTTGGTTAACTGCTTGACCCATAGCCCTGTAGAAGTTGAAACCACCATGGTGGAAAGAAAGCCAGGTCTCGAGTGCGAGAGTGATGGAAGGAAGGTGGTGACCAGGTGAAGGATGGCGAGCCTGGCGAGTGACATTGGGTAAGCAACAAGCTTGTTTTTTTTGCTGAAACCAACAGAGGTTGATGATCACTAGTGGTGATAGAGCAACAACTAGATTGGGAACTGTTGGTAATAACGATTGCCATACATATTGGTAATAACATTTGCCCTGTAGATCCTTACTAATTGAGGTAGGAAATTGTCATAGAGCTTTCTCCGCGGCGAATATGACCTAACGAATGCATTGTCAAGTGGCAGGGTTCATAGAAGGTGTCGGAGAATCCTAAGCCGGCACTAACCAGTCAAGAGAATGTATAATAGCTGCAATTGGTGGGCGGTTTTTTAGCCATCAACCAATAAGCCTAGGGCCCAAACAGAACCAGGGCATCTCGGGGGAAATTATTTAACAATCACCTATGGCAACATATGAACAGTACAACTGTTGGGAAATATCAACCTGGCCAAATGCAACCAGTACAAAACTAGGAACTCCACGACTCTTTCAGCACAAATAGTTAAACTGCTAGTAATCTAATTAACTAATATAATGACTAATAGTACTGCTAGTAATCCAATTAGTCAATGGTTTAAATGGCCAGCTCCTACCACGGGCGCATCCGGATCCACGACTGCTACAAACGGCTTCAGGCCATGGCTTGCGAGGTGGCTGCCGGGGCTGCAAAGCCTGCCTTCGACTGCAATGCGGCATTGAACAACTTTGCTAGGCTGGAACCAGTGGAACCATCAGCAGCCAGCGCCATCCACCAAGCATCTACCGGGTGGCTTACGGTTGGTTATTATATGGTATTATCCCCTAGTATCAGCCATTAGCCGCCATATTAGCCCATGGCAAAACCTCCCAGCCATCCCTGCTGATAATTGTTAACCAGTGCCAGGTCGGTGGCTGTCCTGACGAGCATCCACCAGTGGCTATTCAGTAGCAGAGGTCAGTGGTTGTCCTGAGCATCCACCTACTTATGAAAGACGATTCTTCGGTGGAATTTGTTTTCAACCACCATTTATTGACAATCAGCCAAGTGAAACTGATATATGTAATGAATATGTGTATGGGGCATAGCTCACCATCCAAAGAACGAGTAGGTGAACATCCCAACAAAGACTAGTTTGGTGAGTCAAGTAAGGGCTGTTCACCAGGCTTACCAGGGGACCCACGGCCATAGAATGGTTACAAAACACCCACTATCAACATCTATGAACTATTTCTATAAACCCACTGTTGACATCTCTTCACCACTATCCACCATTTAAACCACCATTGAACCATTGACTATTTCTATAACCCATTTCTATAAACTATAAACCCACTATTCTCTCTATAAACCCACTATCCACCACTACGGTCTATTAAACCACCAAGGGATCCCTCCTGTGCGTGGTGTCTTTTCTGGGGGCCCACAACGGGATCCATTGATCCATGGCTTCAGGGCATGGTCGCCGCCCAAGAAGCCACTGAGCTGCAGCGCCACAAGCCGACAAGGGACAACGGTCTACTATACAGCAGGGTATTTCTCAAGCCATGGCTCCAGATCTCCAGAAAATTCGTCACAGGACCTCAAAACGTCAGAGTTCTCCATGTGGTGGTTTCTCAAAATAGGGGTACCCCTGAATCATCTTAATGTTAACTGTTAACCAGTTATAGTATAATCAAACAATTGATTTTGGGGTCCCCTATGGCTTGAGAAACAGCCATGTCAACTTGACGTCCAGCGCAACCAGCGGGTCCCCAGCGTCACCAGCGCCGAGGCAATGGTGCTGCGGCAACCAGGGCAAAGGCTGCGAAGGCAACTCCCCACCCAGCGTGGACCCGGGCTTCGGCATGCAATGGAAGCACGTGCAGGCGCGGCACGTTCCCCGCGCGGCGCGCAAGGCACGTTGGAGGTGGGTTTTTTTCACCATGGTCGGTGATTGGCACCCGCGATTGGTGAAGTTTGGCCATTGTCATGGTTTGTGAGTGTCGATGGGAGGTGCATTTTAAGAAACTACTCGTCAGTTTTACCTTTTGATCTACGAAGAAATTTGCTTCTCCTGATCTCTCATTGGCAACTACAATTTTCGTAACCATGGTGTGTAGTTGCAGCATTGCCTTTGCTACTCATGGCTGATCATGTGCATCATCTCTACCATTCTACCCATGTTGATCAATCAGGGTAGTAACCATGTTTCATCATGATGATTTAGATTGCGACTGCCGGGACGCAAGCTGCCAATTTTTACCAGCCATGAACTAAATCGACCTGGTACTTGCGGTGTTTTTTTCTACCAATCTAATTGGAACACAGAGCAACAAAACGTCTCACCTACACAATGATCATGAGTCAACTACAATCATTACCTCCAGATGATTGGTTCGATGATGATAATGCTGTGATTATAAGGCAACTGGGTTACCAAATAATAATGTAATGAACCCATTATATGGTAGTTTCTCAAAATAGGGGACCCCCAAATCATCCAATAGTAGTCATTTATAGCAATAAACCAACCATTTTTGGGGTACCCCCATTTTGAGAAACCACCATATGAGCTTAAAGGGGTTTTATAATGTTTTACCTCCAAGGACAAGCTTTGTGATAAGCCAACCAGCCGGCAAGCAGCTGAGTCATGTCAGCGACACGCCATCGTCGCCATTTGTCGTCAGTTGGCAAGCCCAAACGACATGTCATGTAAGCCCTTTGTAGCTGGTATGTATCAGTTGTAAAATAATTAATCCGTATATATTTATATATATATACATATAAATATAAATACATATTTATTTATAAATCAGATCTGGTGTCAGCCCATCAGCAACTTTTCGCAAACATCGATCCTGTAGTGCCGCTGTTTAGCCATGTGGGCCCCTGGTACCCTTGGCCATCCCCGAAAATCGTCGCTGTTGGGATTGGTTCACTACTACCCCTGGCTTATGTATAGCTGATGGCTTCACCCATCCCCATCATCGTTAATTCTTGGTGGCTCATCATTCCGCTATCATCAGTTCAGCTCATGATTCAACATGCATCAACCATCATTAACACTTCATTCATCGGTGCTTTCTTAATGGCTGGGGGGTCCCCAAATCATCCAATCTTAGTGCTAAACCATGATAACCCTCAATCAGGATAAGAACCCTCAAACCAACCATAGCTAGGGCAG
Source organism: Symbiodinium kawagutii (assembly GCA_009767595.1). NCBI lineage: Eukaryota > Dinophyceae > Suessiales > Symbiodiniaceae > Symbiodinium > Symbiodinium kawagutii. The sequence goes on from VSDK01013990.1 coordinate 192,292, forward strand.
CTAGGGGGTTCCCCTTGTTTCCAGAACCCCCCATATATTCAACATATTGATTGGTTGGTAGCGCCAGCAGCGCCTGGTTGCGCTAGCCATGAGCCCCAGAGGTGAGTGGCTCCTGGACCTGGGTGGCGGTCCACGTGGAAGGAGCAGGGCATGCGCAGCTGCTCAGCAAGCACTGTAGGGACCAGGTTCCAACGCTGATCCAGGGATCAGAGATGGCTATGGATGGCTGGGGATGGCTATGGGATGGCTATGGATGCCGCACTTGTATTGGTTGGCCATCTATAGTTGAGCATCATCGATCCGAATCAAGATGCGAAACAGATTTATTTGAGGGTATACAGTGCATGCGCTATACAAGAATCCCATTTTTTTTGCCCAGGGTCCCTCAGATTCTTAAATTAAATAGCGCTGGATTACATCATGTGTTGAGGGTCCCTTAAATTCTTAACAGATTCTTGTTTATGTAAACGGCGGTGACCATCATGAAAATCCATTGGTTCTGGAACCTGGGACGGCTTTTTGGGGCTAGTTAATTTTTGAAGGGTGGAAAATCAAAAAAAAACTTTTCGGAGCCTGAAAAGTTTTTTTTTGATTTTCTGGTGGTTGGGGGCTCAACTCCCCCCAGGTACCCTGAGGCCTGCCTGTGTTGTTTAAGCCTTATTTCATGCTCGAGGGCTTGCCAGGTCCAAAATCCATTGGTTCTGGGACCTGGGACGGCTTCTTGGGGCTAGTTAATTTTTGAGGGTGGAAAATCAAAAAAAAACTTTTCGGAGCCTGAAAAGTTTTTTTTGATTTTCTGGTGGTTGGGGGCTCAACTCCCCCCAGGTACCCTGAGGCCTGCCTGTGTTGTTTAAGCCTTATTTCATGCTCGAGGGCTTGCCAGGTCCAAAATCCATTGGTTCTGGGACCTGGGACGGCTTCTTGGGGCTAGTTAATTTTTGAGGGTGGAAAATCAAAAAAAAACTTTTCGGAGCCTGAAAAGTTTTTTTTTGATTTTCTGGTGGTTGGGGGCTCAACTCCCCCCAGGTACCCTGAGGCCTGCCTGTGTTGTTTAAGCCTTATTTCATGCTCGAGTGCTTGCCAGGTGCAAAATCCATTGGTTCTGGGACCAACTGCACCGCCAGTAATAACTAGACCATTGTTTTTAAGAATTTAATCCCCGAAATGAGGGTCCCTCAAATTCTTAATTGAGCAGGGGGAAGATGCATACACACATATAAGGACGGAAACATATCGAGCCCCTCAAATTCTTGTACAATAGATTCTTTTACAGTATATGGACTGTATGTATAATATGAAAGCTGTGCATGCCGCCAATGGGACGGACTGTTGACCAAGGGAGGGACCACTGGATGGCAGTTAGGTAACGTACGGATGGGACAATGAACAGCTTGTTGCCAGTACGTGTCCCAGGTGCAGGTTCAAGATCTTTATTTTATGGTCATTTTTGAAGGAAAGCATGGAAAGCGAGAGACGGATAGGGTAGATATGGCTATGGGTCAATATTAATCAACCAACTAATGGGGGTTAATAACCAACAATAACAGGGGAAACAATGGTTAATGATAGGGGAACCAGGGGTACAGGGTTTTGACCCACAGCCATATGTCAATCTCCTGGTGTCATGCCGTGGATTGTGTTCGCATGAGGTTCATGTCGAGAATATAACGTCTTGATCCCAAGCGGTGGCATAGATGAATATTGCTGCGGGTCAATACCCTGCACCTCTGGTGAACATCTATAAGTGACCAGGCCACATGTTGGGAGGGGGACTTGTTGGTTGGTTAAACTCTTGACCCAGTTTCCCATATCAGTTGGCCCCCCCCTGTTGTTGCCCCCCTTGTTGTTGGCTACTATCCCCTGTTCCCAATCGTTAACCAGCTAGTTACTGTAACCATTGGTTGGTTTCTTACTCTTGACTCTTGACCCATATTACCAAATTCTGATGATCACATCATTCACTCATCATTGAAATGGCTGCGGGCGGATCACCACAAATCGTCCGTAAACTGGAGAATCCTTGAAACATCGGATGGTGTTTCTCCGTGAAAAATGATTGTTCACAATGGTAAAGCCAACGGAGTCACCAGACATGGCCAGCCAAATCGTACAGTTGTGGCAAGATTAAGAACACTATATGGCTATGGGTCAAGCAGTTAACCAACCAATAATGGGGGATAGTGACCAACAATAATAGGGAAAACGATGGTTAATGATAGGGGAACCAGGGGTACAGGGTTTTGACCCATTGCCATATGACTCTATACTCAATTGGGTTTACTTTTGCTAATCCACCCTCAGGCCTCAGTGTTTTGGTGCAGGTTCCCCTATGATTGCCATGCTGGCATGGCAAATTGGCAATTGGGCTGGTCTGAACCGTCTCTGGGACTGCACTTGGTGGTGTGAGTTGCTCAAAGGCTCTGGGTATTCGTAAATTAATCAAGAGTGGTCAATGATTCTCAATCAATGATTCAAGTCATTCTGGTCAATGATTCACTTACGATTAACTTTATGGTTCACTTATGGTTAATCACATTGATTCAAATCTATCTTTGGGCAATGATTTCTGAAGCCACGGAAATCCCAACATACTCCAAGCAATATGCTTGACTTATTTCATCTTGAAAGGGAATCAACCTTCCTTGTGAGTCTGGGAGTCGTGGGGTTTTGCATTTCCAAAGGGTTATGCCATGACCATTCCTTACCTCATGATCAGCACCGATGATTACATTGTCCATTTTTCATGTGTTGGATCACAATGTTTTTTTGGGGGGGAGGGATCTCAATTATCAAAGCCATCCTTCACATCTAACCATCCCGATGAAACCCTTTAACGAACACCATCTAACCATCCTTCCTTAAACCATCCCCATTAACCATCCCCATTAAGCATCCCCTTAACCATCTAACCATCTAGCCATCTAGCCATCTAAGCATCATCACAAACTAACTAACTAACAAACCAACTAACTAACTAACTAACTAACCAACTAACCAACTCACTAACTAACTAACCAACTAACCAACTAACTAACTAAGTAACTGACTAACTAACTAACTAACTAACTAACTAACTAACTAACTAACTAACTAACTAACTAATTAACCATCCAACCCATCCAACCCATCCATCTATCCCACCATCCAACCCATCACTAGTGCCATTTTCCAGGAAGAAGACCTGGTGCTGCGAGAATCAGAAGATCAACTGCCCCGGCTGAGCGCGGCCGGCCGATGGCACAGCGCGTGCGCCCGGACCTTGTCGCCCGAGTCTCACCCCGGTGGTTGTGGCAAGTGCACCATGCCACCGACCCATGGAAACCAATGGAAACCAATGGTTCAAGAGTTACTGTCACGGTTGATGGCTAGCCTGGCTGGTGGTTCGTTTGGGTTGATTTGGAGCCGTTCAGGGCATCCACGTAATTCTTGTTTCATATCCCTTTAAAGGTGGAGAAATTTGGAGCTACCAGGAGTGGTGCAACCAAATGGTAGTTGCTGAATGAAGATGTTTTGCACGGTCAGTAATATATGATAGGGGGTTGGATTGTCAATAATTCTTCATGATGGTGTGCAGAAATCATTGGTCCCTTTGGTAACCAGTTGTTCAGCCATATGAACAAAAGGGCATGTATTCAATTTTTAATCAGGAGCTGGTTATTATTCACCAGAAGAACTATCATGGTCACCAGTAGAATTTTCATTATCGATGGAAACTCAAGTTTAATCATCATAATTCACCATTATAAACCATTGACTGGAGTTTCATTTTGAGATCATCTTTAGGTTCAATCATTTGGTGCTTTCTCAAAATAGGGAACACCCAAGTTATGGTCGGTTTGTTAAATGACTATCAAAATGAATGATAAATGGGGGTACCCCTATGACTTGAGAAACCACCATTTTTGAGCCATCCGTCTGACCACCTTATCAACCACTAGTCACAGTGAATAAACGGAGACCTAACCATTTATGAACCATCACATCATTATCCCTTATTGATCATTATTCACCGTTAATTTCCCCCATAAGCAACCATTCATTTAGGAACCTTCGTCAACGTCCAGTGGTTTCGTTCACCCGATCGACTCAAGGCGATACGATACCGGGGTCTCCCCTTCCATGCTGGAGCATCATTCACCATGAGTCGTATGGCCTATGATTGTGGCTGGATAGATCCATGCTATTATGGGCCATGGTTATTTTTAATCCACCATAATGGCTGGGTATCATGGATGAATGGATTATTAATTAGGGGCCACTTAGGGATATTATATAAATAAATATATATATATATATATTGAGATTAATTATGAATTAAGACAAATCCATATGTCTATGATTCATTATCACCATCTATGAGTATTGCCCATGATAATGGTTATCAACCATTATTCAACATTGACTACTGTATGACCATTTCTAGTCAGCAGCCATTAATCGAAACCGACAATGACTATATATGTATTCACAATCAATGCCTTTCTGGGTGATTTTGCGTTCAGGCGTCGAGACACAGGTTGGCAGTCACAAATGATAAATGTCACACCCAGCAACAAATAATTCATAGCTTTTGGCACGTACAATCAGTATCAATCAGTGAATCAGTCTGCATTTGAAAGCATTGGCGTTTGCCAACATGCTCTTTTGTACAGCCAGGATCATCGAAATACAGATAAAGGAAGATCAGGGAAGAAGGGTCACCGGGTGGACCAGTCGTGTGTGCCATGCATCACTTGTGACAGCTTTCTCACTATCAACCACAGCTTTTACTGTATCAACCATGTTTGGCCATTCAGAACGCTTGACAACCACATGTTTAGCCATTTCAGCCATTAAAACCAGTGACAACCCTTCATCATCATGCTTTGTTGTTAGGGCGATAGGGAGTAGTTGCTATGAGGCATGTCACTGAGACGTCGTTGCGTTACTGACACACGAGCTTCAGGATGAGTAGCGACTCAGAGAACTATGCACAAGTGTGGATATGGTGGTTTCTTAAAATCGGGGGTATCCCCAAATCATCAAATATCAATTGACCACTTATAGTAAGAAACCACCATTTTTGTGGGGGTTCCCTAAGGCTTGAGAACCCTTCAACATCAAGAACATACTGGTTGGTGGTTTCAAACATGTTTTACATTCCCAAATGTATTACCAAATTTTTGGTTGGTTGACAAGCATATTTTTACAGGGGTGGTTCAACCACCAACCAGTTAAGCAAATCGAGCAACTATTTTTGGGCCCTCAATTTCCAGAAGCACTCACATGGCATCATGCCTTGAGATTGGCTTGCTGGTTTGATTGATAATGTTTCCCGATATTTATGAATGGTTGGTCCATTGACAAGTTTATGTTTGGGATAGTTTTAACCATAAATCAGAGATATATTTAATGTGAGACAACGATGATGACGAGAAACAATGATGATGACCAGATAGCGATGATAGTGAGACATCGAAATCTCATCATTGTTGATTCTGAATCACCATGATGGTGATGACTCATGATGATGATGATGATGATGATGATGATGATGATGATGATGATCATGATAGTGCTGATATTGAGCATGGTGAGCTCATCTTCACTGTGTTTCGGTTCAGACCCTCACTGATATATCATGGTATGGTTGCCACCATGAGTTTTACCACCACTGAATGGTTGGGTTCAGATCGTGAGTGGTTCGCGAGTAGTAACTGATTTCTATTTGGTGACTGTCTACTAGGTTGACAATCAAGAGAGGAGTTACTCGTGACCAGTGAATGCTTCAAATATTACTCCAGGAACTGATTTCTAAGCTTTCGCAAATCCTCCTGGAGCCTTTGACACACCTTGTAGCTGCAGTGGTGGTGACAGCCGAGGGGGTTGGTCCACTGGTGGTTTCAGCTGTTCAGCTTCTATTTTTCTAGACTTGGGATGATAAACCAATTGGATTCATGGTTGGTCCACTGATTGGTAGTTATCAGACTTGGGAAATTGAGACAATTGGCTATCATTGATTCATTGTCAATACCAACCAGTATCAACATTTATCAACAACTATCAACCACTGACCAATTCTGAACCAATAGAAGTAATCAACATTGATCAATGGACTACTATTGACAACTATAAAAACCAATGAACTCTGTAATCATTATCAAGTGGTGTCAACCATTATCAATCATTCTTTACCAAGTGTGAACCAATTTGAGCAGTTCCATGGTCATAGATCCGGACTATGGACAGCTTGGCAAAAAAATTGAGCGATTGGCTCATGGCAAATGCAACGCGTTTATGACCAGCAAATGTATCAAAAAGCTGGGATTCTACAATGGGAAATGGAAATGAATGGCTCCTATCAGTGAATCTCTGCCTTGTGAATTATGAAGCTGATGTCAATTTCAGCTTCTGTCACCTGCGGAACTATGACGATAGAGCAAGAAATCATGGGTATGAGTATTTTCCAGGGCGACTGAGATGGTCGTAGTTAGCACCAAACCTTTGGAACGGTTTATCGGGATGGACGAGTACCATGACAGTAAGAAAGATAAGAAAGCTCAGAATCTCATGTAATCTTCATTTTTACTGTACAAGCTCACAGCGCAAAAAAAACTACCACCGGGATATGGCATGGCCAGTGGCAGATTCATTTGGAATTTCCGTGACGTGCCTGACTTCGTGGAAGTTCATCAGCGATTCGGGTTGAAGAAGCGGCTTGCCGGTGGTATGTCTCCACGGCGTCCCTAGTATTCTGGGTGCTGATGATCCCTTTTGATTTACCATTTGCAATCATTGACCAAGCAATAATTAGTCATAACTGACTGTTTGTTGTTCATTGTGATCAATACCTCAGTTTGCCCGTGCCTCTGTCGTCAGCGTGTTGGAACGTCAAAAAACATTGGTTTTTACGGGACAAAATGCACATGTGTGATATGAAGCATATCTTGACGGCGCGCGCAGGTCCGTGACATGTGTTTTGCTTGCATTCTGGAGACATACAACCCTAAAACCCTAAAACCCTAAACCATAAACCCTAAAACCCTAAACCATAAACCCTAAAACGATAAACCGTAAAGCCAAACACCTAAAAACCTTTGAGAAAAACGATAAAACCTTGAAACCATAAACCCTAAAGCCCTAAAACCATAAGCTCTAAAACCCTTAAACTATAAACCATAAACTATTACGCGCAAACCCCCCGTTCGCCCTGTGGGCGAACTGGGGGGTTTGCGCGTAATTATACAGTCATAACTGACTGTTTGTTGCTCATTGTGATCAAACCTCGAATCAAAGGCTGCACTTCATCAGTAGCAATGACCATACATCACCTTTATTTACATGAACCGTTGACGAACCGTCGGCAATCTGTTGTTAATTCCTACTGTAACCAGTGCCATCAGCCTGCTCCTCAGAGTCACCACGCTTCCCGCTGTAATTAGTCCAGTGGCCTCGCAGTGCAAAAGCACCAAACAGCGAGCAGGCCCACGTCGATTTGGAAAGAGGTCGCCGGTTGAACGGAGCCATTTGATGTCACTAATGTCTTTGCAAAGATTTACCCACATGGTACCCCAAACATCAACGTTTTCCCAAGATGGTTGTTTTGCTGCAAAAGTACAGTACTTGGAGCACAAAGTGGCCATGTCATTACGAGAAAGTAATCAGAAAATCTCTTGAGTGACTCCAGTGGCAACTCCCATAGTCTACAGCTTCGTATCAGGAGGAGGGGATCATACCCAAGAAGCTCTAGGGGTTGGACCTCTCGTAACAACCGTCCTGGTGAACCCCCGCGAAGCCGTTGAGAAGTTGGTGGCCGTCTGACAATAGTACTGTGGGGATGGCTCAATAGCACCCATCAAAAACGGGGTAGGTGGACATCCCAAGAAAGACAGCTGTGACTAGTCATGTTCTGTAGGGGGTTGACACACAGCATCCCAAAGCCATATTCCAAGTCGTTTTCGCTCCTTTAATCATCGGCAATATCGGAATGTATTCAATCATCTGGCTTCCTTTTTGGCGCCACTGTGCATTGCCTGTGCTGGGTTCAAAGCCACTCTGCACACGGCTGTGTGTTTGCCTCGTGAAGTTTGACCAGTGAAACTTTCAAGGGGAAAATAAGCATTTAACCAGTGTCCAAAACGCCGGTGGGCAGTTTTGCTGTATTTGCATATCATAACAATATGGCGGTGGTACGAACAACCAAGAAAGTGATGACAGATAATGACACAACGTGTGCATATCCATGATAGATACTATAGCTGTCAATGATATATATATATATATATTTGATAGATGTCCCAAAGAGGAGTAACACACACACACATACAGGATATACACATAGTCACATGCACGCAATTTCATGACGAACTATGGTCCATCTCAACCTGCAGAGGTAGCTGTACGACTTCCAGTGGCTGAGAATTGCAGCTCCAGAGACATCCTGCCAGCAAGCGATCATGACAGGGTAACTGAGGTGCGATGGTCATCAAAGTTGCATCACACCTGATGTTTGAACTGCCAATTCTTAGTGATTTGATGTGGTGATATCACCAGCAATCATAGCACCAACGAGATTAGACGACAGGATCTTGTGGAGCTCACAAACATTAGAGCCCACCTGGCGGGCTGAGGTCAGAGTCGAATGCCAGATGGGCATCCAACCGAGTATGCATGACCATATTTACGGCGAACAGTACCACCTCGGACAATTCCCATTGGTATAGCAACAATAGATGATAGGATGATATACCAATGGTAAACAATAGATGATAGGAGATACTAGCAACAATAAGATGGTAGCATACTGATGAGTATACTACCAACAATATGTATGGTAACTCTGATTCTCAGTTGGTAGTATACTAATGTTGGTAACTAATGTATGGTAACACTGTTGTTGGTAGTATATTACCAACCATCAAACGGTGCCTATCAATTCCGGTGTTTACGCCGGCGTGAAGCAGAGCCGGTTGCTGCTCATCCGCTTCACCCCTTGGCTCTCCATGGATCCGGCAAGCGTTGTGCACGATGTGGAAAGCTGACACATGTGTTGTGACACGTATTGACCACAATTGACCACTACTTATCACTATCAACTACTAGTTTGTGGTTTGATTGCAATGATTAAGCATTGTTAAAAGCCAGCACCACAATTCACTATTGCCCCCGACTGATCACAATTCACTGTACAATTACATGGTACCCAGGGCCGTCCCAGCTGCAAAGGGAATACAGCAGAGAATTAATGCTTATAATGCTTCGTCATCGCTGCCGATGCCGCGATCCACCCGGAAGCCCCTGCGGCATCATGGGAACGTAGAAATCTTTTGGATTTTGGACATAGAAATTGATCAGTCCTGATCCTGAAAAGTGCAGATCACCAACTATGGATTCTTAGGGATTGTGTCTACTGATCTCTTGCCAGTACCCGAGTGCTTATGATTTCTTCACGGTGGACCATTCCTAAAGGTATCCAGCTGCCGCCATCATGGCGCCCTGCTTATTTGCTTCGCGGAGAAGGTGGGATGGGGTTTTTCCCGGTGGGCTCAAAGGCTCAATTGCCACCCTCAGCCATTAATCGGGGGTTGTTGACCATTGATCAACTGAAAACGGGTGGCATGACTATCAATGGTTTGAAGCTAAGCCACCAACCACAAGGAAGTTTGAAGTGTCGGAAATATGGTGAAACAGTCCTAACATGTCCTACCTGTTGGTTAAGATTCAACGTGGTTGCGAAGCTGTGAGGTAAACGTGAACACATCATGGATGGACCAGTAGTTACCAAGACAATTGATAATAGGCAAATCTAGTGGTACAGTAGCAGTGGTTGCTGCTGTAGGTGTTGTCCATACTTGTAGTTGCAGCAGCAGCTGCAGCAGCAGCATTAGCTGCAGGAATGGTGTAGTAGTATATAGTAGTGGTAGTCGTAGTAGTCGTGGTAGTCGTAGTAGTTGTAGTAGCCGTAGT
>VSDK01013990.1:202280-216296 GCA_009767595.1 Symbiodinium kawagutii
GTAGGTTGTGCCTGGTTCGAGTGTTAGCCGTAGCCGTCGTAGTCCTCGTAGTCCTCGTAGTCCTCGTAGTCCTCGTAGTCCTCGTAGTCGTCCTAGTCGTCCTAGTCGTCCTAGTCGTCCTAGTCGTCCTAGTCGTCGTAGTCGTAGTAGTCGTAGTAGTCGTAGTAGTCGTAGTAGTCGCAGGAGTCGTGGTAGTCGTAGTAGTTGCAGTAGTAGTAGCAGCAGGAGGAGTAGTAGTAGAAGTAGAAGTAGAAGTAGAAGTAGAAGCAGTAGCAGTAGTGGTAGTGGTAGTGGTAGTAGTAGTAGTAGTAGTAGTAGTAGTAGTAGTAGTAGTAGTAGTAGTAGTAGTAGTAGTTGTAGTAGTAACAATAATAATAACAGTAGTAGTAATAATCGTCGTAGTCGTAGTCGTGGTAATAGTAGTAGTAGTAGTAGTAGTAGTAGTAGTAGTAGTAGTAGTAGTAGTAGTAGTAGTAGTAGTAGTAGTAGTAGTAGTAATAGTCGTCGTAGTCGTGGTAATAGTAGTAGTAGTAATAGTCGTCGTAGTCGTGGTAATAGTAATAGTAGTAGCAGTAGCAGGAGTAGCAGTAGCAGTAGCAGTAGCAGTAGCAGTAGCAGAAGTAGAAGTAGAAGTAGAAGTGGTAGTAGTAGTAGTAGTAGTAGTAGTAGTAGTAGTAGTAGTAGTAGTAGTAGTAGTAGTAGTAGTAGTTGTAGTAGTAATAATAATAACAACAGTAGTAGTAATAATCGTCGTAGTCGTGGTAATAGTAGTAGTAGTAGTAGTAGTAGTAGTAGTAGTAGTAGTAGTAGTAGTAGTAGTAGTAGTAGTAGCAGGAGTAGTAGTAGTAGTAGTAATAATAATAATCGTAGTAGTAGTAATAATCGTCGTAGTCGTGGTAATAGTAGTAGTAGTAGTAGTAGTAGTAGTAGCAGCTTAGTAGCAGTAGCAGAAGTAGAAGTAGTAGTAGTGGTAGTAGTGTAGTAGTAGTAGTAGTGCTAGTAGTAGTAGTGGTAGTAGTAGTAGTAGTAGTAGCAGCAGTTTAGTAGCAGTAGCAGTAGCAGTAGCACTAGCAGAAGTAGAAGTAGAAGTAGCAGTAGTAGTAGTAGTAGTAGTAGTAGCAGCAGTAGTAGTAGCAGTAGTAGTAGTAGTAGTAGTTGTAGTAGTAATAATAATAATAACAGTAGTAGTAATAATCGTCGTAGTCGTAGTCGTGGTAATAGTAGTAGTAGTAGTAGTAGTAGTAGTAGTAGTAGTAGTAGTAGTTGTTGTTGTAGTAGTAGTAGTAGTAGTAGCAGTAGCAATAGCAGTAGCAGTAGCAGAAGGAGAAGGAGGATGGGGCGGAGGAGGACCCACTGCATTGGCTTTTCCACCAAGGATCCTATATTGATATGGTTCCATGATATGATTCATGATTTTATGATGTGATTGATAGCTTGATCAACATGTTACTATCTCCCATGTGTTGGCGCTTGGCCAGTGGTGAGAATGTCTTGTTCTCAGTCAGATTCTCCATGTGGGCTGGTGTTTTTGGCCAGGGCCTTGAATGTTTGAAACTGCGGAAACACCCCAAAAGAGGTTTGCGGTTTGCGGCGTGTTCGCAACAACATCTGCTCATGCACACCATTGCGCACCGATGCGCCCTTGCTGCTTTTTGTGACTCAGATGATTTGATGTTAAGCAGCGCCCATGAGGAATCTATTCATTCAACATCAGTGCCCATGCGCACCCCCATTGTTGATTGAATGATGTTTCTTTTGCGCCTGGGCCCTGCTGCTTTGCGTGCTTATCCGGCTGTCAAGCCCGGTGGTACCCAAAAATTTTGGGGAGCATGCCAAGCCCCGGAGGAGCGCAGGCCAAAGAGGTAACCCGGAAGTGTTTATGAGTGATCAATCAAAGCAGCAAGCAGTCCCTTGGAAGACCAGAGTGTAGAAAAAACGGGGTGGAGAATGAACTGGCTCGCAGCTCCTGGCCTACCAGTTCTGAGGCCTGAAGCTTCAGCTAGTGTGAGTTAGTGGTTTACCATGGTTTCTTAAAGGTTGATGGTGCCGAGACAGCGAAAAGGTAAGCGTAAGTTAGTGGAAGTCAGTGGTTTACTTACCATAGCGTCTTAAAGGGTGATGGTGCAATTGTATGGAAATCATGAGACCTAGACAGCAAAAACAAGAAAAGGAACTGGGGCCATGGCTGGAGTCGCCGACTACGGGTGGGCAATTCCACGAGCCTACGAGAACGCGAGTGCGCAGCCCGCACCGCGCGAGCTGCGCTATGGGCAGCAGAGCATCCTGCCAAGGTCATTGGGCCTGTTTGGTGACGGTTGGCGGGCGGATTGCGCCATGCTGATGTCCCATTGGATTTGTTTCATTCTATCATGAACGTTCATAATTGGGCCAGCCTGTTTGATGATCGTGATGCCGCATTGGATGCATGCCTTGCGGCTTGCCTCAGAACCGATTGTGTTCTTTTTTGTTGTTGGTTTTTTTTTCTCCGTTCTGCCATGGATCCGACGGGCCCCCTGCCATGCTTCGAGCTGCGGCCAATGACTTTCCAAGCCGTGCCATCAGGCGAGACGCTGACGCCCATCATCATCATCACCATCATCATCATCATCACCATCATCATCATCATCATTTCATCATCATCGAATCATCATCATCGTCATTATCATCGCCCTGTTGACCTTCTACCCACGTGGCGTGTCGAGATCATCCACACCTCAGGACACCAGCGATCTTGAAGCATTGCATTGAGTTGAAATTCTTTCATGCAGGGTTTTTTGTCCCTTCCAAGAAGGTTTTTACTGCCATAGCAGGCGCATCCATTCACTGACCATGCAGCTGGAAATTTGTGCACGTGGAAAATGATACTTGAACCAATTTCGAATTGTATGGATCTTCGATCTTCTCCATTGCTCCTGCAGGATGGCCATTCGCAAGCGGCAAGAGATGTGGATCGAAAGGCTGATTGTGGGGGTGCGAGCAAGAGGGTTCTTCCAACGGGCTGTTGGGGGTTTCAGTGGGAATTACTTGTACCACGACGACCTCCCGGTGGTTTTTGCCGGCAGCTCGGCGGCGGAACTCTGCCACTACTGGCAGATGTTCCAGAGGCGCCGCCGACCTCTCCTCCATGCCTGGGCCGGCCTGGAAGCCGGCCAGGCTGTTGTGCTTGTGGAAACCACGCCGTTGCCTGGCGGCAGGAAGAGAGAGAAAGAAAAGAGAGAGAACTGAGGCCGTGGAAGTCCGTCAGGGTGCACCCCTTCGGGGATCACCTTTGGGTGCCCAGCTGGGCACTGTAGGAGCGGGATAGGAGCTACCAGGAGGGCTCTAACCACATGCTAGAAATTCATACCTTTGGTTTTTGACATTTTGGTTCATTCCTCTGGCTCAGTGGTTCTTGACTTGCAGGCTGTGCAATCCCTTCAGAGCGATGCGATGGTCCCACAGGCAGGATTTGGACATTGCGTGAGGTCATGAAATCCATGACCATGGATCATTGCCAAATTGCATGAGTAAGACAGTAAGTAAGACTCAGTAAGACCATGGAATCCGCGCAGGCGCCACGTGCTGTGGCAAAGATGAACGGCGGCCGATTGGATGGGCAATTGTTTCGATCTCAGATCAAAGGGCGGTCCATGATCAATGACCAACTGTGCGTGCCGTCGCCTCAGGTTTGCATGTTCAGTCACTGTGCGCGATGACGCCCTGTTCAAGACGAGCCAGACCCTTGAGACTCAAATTTCATTCTGTTGCCATTGATGCCGTGACTTGCTTGCAGCATCCAGTGCCACGAGTGAAAAACTTTGGCCACAAATCTAGGCACTGGCCCGGTGACCCCCACGACAACCTTGGATCAAGTCTTGCGGCAACCTCGGCTCACTTGCTTCATTGGAATTTGTCTTCACTTGGATGACATCTTCATGAAGTTCTTCAAATGAGGTTCTTCAAATTTGGAATGATCTGAGGTTCGAGGTGGATGGCATCTTCATGAGACGCATCTATGGGGATGGCACCCTGGCGCCGGCAACAGGGCCACCAGGGTTTGTGATTTCCCGGGCTGAAGCCAATGCATTGCGGTGAGCTGCATTGGGATGGTGATTTGACATCAACTGCCCAATACTGCATCAGATTGAATTGCAGTGATATATTAATATCATATCAGCTTAAAACTGGAAATAGGTGTGTGGAAAAGAAGGTAGTTCACCTCAAGCTTTCGCCCCAGATTTTCGAGATGCCAATAGCGCATCTCCACAATGCCAAGATGTGGAAAAAGTTCATCATTTGCCAGAGTGTGTTCTCCCATGCGTCTTATCGGGATTGCCAGGTTGAACCCCGCTTGTTTCCCATCCACTCCTGTCAATGTCGCATTGCGCTCGCTATTGGCCTTCTTGCGTGGCTTTGTCTTTCATCGCGGGCGCCAGGTTCTTCATGGATTGGACTGGGTTTGCGCAGGATGCTTGAGCGCTACGCTTGGGCGCAATGTATGTTCCTCTGTTCACGACTCTAATATTTTAAGCGGTGTTCCTAAATCTAGTTATTTCATTGGTATGTTTCAATATCATTTTGTCTTGCTACTGCCGTTTCATTTTTGATATTTTTGGAGTGATTAATATCAATAACAATTTTTTTGCAATTGTTATCATTTTTTGTTTTCTTTTTCAATTCTTACTATATATCATTATTGTTGTTTTTCAACTTTGTTACTTTTAATTTTGTTTTTTATCAACTGTTATTTTCTCGCGGGTTTTTGATCAATATTTTTTGTTATTATCATTGCTTTCAATTATTTCTATTTCTTACTGTAACTGTAATCATCGTTGTTTTTGTTGTTATTGTTTTTAAGTTTATTGTTTTGATTATCATTGTTATTTCTTCATTTTGATTTTTACTACTTTGTTATTTTTATTGCTTTTTAATTTATATTTGTGTTGTTGTTATTGTTTTTTTAGTATTATTATGAACATTATTATCATGATTATTATTGTTATCATTGCTGCTGTTTTTGTCATTAGGATTTTTTGCATTATTATCATTGTTTTTGATTTTATTTTTTGTTTGTTTTGAATGATTAATTTTTTAATTTTGATAATTACTGTTTTTCTTTTCATTGTTGTCATTCTTATTTCTATTTTTGCTTGTTTGTTTTTTATCGCTATTATTTGTCTTGTTGTTATTTGTCTTTTGGTATTCTTGTTTTTGAATTTTTAATATCAATATTAGTAATCTTTTTCCAACCATCATTTTTTCATTATTGCCAATGGCTTTTCATTGTTTTTTATTACTTTTTTTTGTTGTTATTGGTTTCATTTTCTGTTATTGTTATTGTTGTGTGCTTTATTGCTGTTATTGTTATTATTGTTTTTTAATTTTTTATCACTTTCATTCTTATTATTAACATTTTTTATTGTTTCCTTTTTTCGTATCAGTGCTTTTTTAACGTTATTGTTTTTTATTCTTTCTTTATTGTACTTTTTTATGATTATCATTTTCATTCTTTGTATATCATCATTCTTATATGTTATATTGCTACTATTGTCTATTGCGTGTCATTGTGCACATGTGCATTCTCTTTGTTTTATTTACATTAATGATTGAAATATTTTTCTTCTGATTGTTTTTAGTTCCAGTTACATTAATGAGATCTGACCGCAGGGGAACTGAAACACCTTGTACTTTTTAGAAAGCGTATGATGGTTACATCAAGCCTATGAGGTTGTGATGCAATTTATTTATTCTTTGATGATTGATATTTTTGATTGCTTGACTGAAAATGCATGTGAAAGACCTCAGCAAACCTTAGAAGGGTTTTTCCGAAGCGATTAAATGTTGGAGCTGTTGGGCCCCAACGCCTTCATTCCAACCCTTTCCCTCAATCTGTCGATGTGGCAAGGCCATTCATTGCAGCAGGTGAGACAGGCAATGTGGAAGAGGTCCAATGGCTGTGGAAGTTGGATGACACAGCTGATAAGAAGGCCAAGATTGAGATGGATACCATTGGAGAGATGCGTGAGAAGTTGAATGCGAGGCTTCCTTTGCCGAAGTCGCTCCAAGCGACTTGCTTGGTTGATGCGGATGTGAAGCCAGTCACTGCAGCAATCGTAGACTGCGCTCATATGTATTCAATCAATGGATCAAAGGGGTGTAGTGTAGAACAATCTGGTGTGGATGTAGCATGTGGGCCTTCTGTTGGAACACATTACTGGAATAAAGCAGCCGACTGCTCACCAGGAGTATCGACGTGCTTCTGCGAATGCTCTCACGTGCCTCGCTATGCTTGAGGTTTTGCGCGGTGGCTATGAAGATGACAACAAACGTTTCATGGCAGCATTTAGATTTCAACGTGCGCGCGGTCAGAAATGTAAAGGTCGGCATTGGACATGAACGACCTTTCTCCACCTTTTGGTGACCTTATCTCTTGCTGCCCGATGTGTGATTCGTGGCTCAGGCTTCTTTGCGCAAGGGTTTCGATACTGTGCAACCTTTGGTGTTTCCAAGCAAGACCTTCCGGCCAAGCTTAGTGAATCCTTGGATGGGTGGCTGGAGGGTCCAGAGCCTGAGCCTGACTGCTGCGGCGAATAAGAAATGCAAAGCCGTGCGCTCGGAGGAGGCGCCCAAAAAGCCCATTGGCGATGGGTTCCAAATTTTTCTCAACGAACATCGTAAGGCCTTTCAAGAAAAGTGCCGTGGTCAACCGGCAACAGCGGTGACCCGGCGCGCCAAAGTTCAGTGGGAAGAGGTCTACAACGAGGAGTTCCAGAAGAGAATGGATGCCTATCGGGCATATTTGGAAGCCCATCCGCCCAACCTTCTCCCATCGCAGAAGAAACAGAAAACGACAATAAAAAAGATTAAAAAGGCAAGAGTAAAACTGGCAAGAAGCGCAAGGGTGGCTAAGTCACTTTGGGGAAAATCTATTAGTTCAACCCAAAGCAGTTGCAATGTTGTCCAAAAACTCTAGTGTAAACAGTTTTCGATAGTTTCGGAAAGGTTTGGATCTAGCCGCTGCAGGGCCTTGCCTCTTTCAAGAGTTTTTTTCTAAAGATGGGGAAGTGTGCCAGCCCACCTCATGAAAGCCAATTTTGTTTTTCAAACACGGTGTTTTGCAAATTTCGTTTCTCCAGTGTTAGTGTTGGGGTGGAAGGCAACTTTTGCGCAAGGGTGGCCATGTAGTAGTAGTAGTAGTAGTAGTAGTAGTAGTAGTAGTAGTAGTAGTAGTAGTAGTAGTAGTAGTAGTAGTAGTAGTAGTAGTAGTAATAGTAGTAGTAGTAGTAGTAGCAGGAGTAGTAGTAGCAGCAGGAGTAGTAGTAGTAGTAGCAGCAGGAGTAGCAGTAGCAGTAGTAGTCGTCGTCGTCGTTGTCGTCGTCGCTGTAGTGGTTGTGCCCGTTGTGCCCCATCAACTATCACCAACCCTTCCCTCAGGTGCCTTGGCGGAGCTGCCATTCTGTGCGGCTTGGCCCGGACTTTGCGTCGTGATGTGCCCTCGTTCAGTGCAGTAACGACCAGCGGTCGCTAATACAATGCAATGGTTAGTAGTACTAGTCCAAATCACTAGCAATAGTCCAATGGTTTGAAAGTGGTGAATATATCATGGTTGGAACTACTACCAATGCTTACTATTGTCAGTGGATAGGAATAAACCATGGAGTGACTAAGTAGATTTTCACCACCAATAATTATTTTTCAATTGGATGGCGCATGAAGTTTGATTGTGGTGGGAAAAGAACATGGATGTTGCAGGAGCTAATCATGGTAGAAGTAGTAGTAGTAGTAGTAGTAGTAGTTGTTGTTGTTGTTGTTGTTGTTGTTGCTGTTGTTGTTGTAGTTGTAGTTGTAGTTGTAGTAGTAGTAGTAGTTGTTGTTGTTGTTGTTGTTGTTGTTGCTGTTGTTGTAGTTGTAGTTGTACTTGTAGTTGTTGTTGTGGTAGTGGTAGTGGTGGCGGTGGTGGTGGTAGTCGTAGTAGTGGTGGTGGTGGTGGTGATAGTGGTTGTGTAGTGGTAGTGGTAGTAGTCGTGGTAGTAGTAATGGTGGTAGTGGTAGTGGTAGTAGTGGTAGTGGTAGTAGTGGTAGTGGTACTGGTAGTGGTGGTTGTGGTAGTTTAAAAGTGGTAGTAGTAGTGGTAGTAGTAGTGGTAGTTGTAGCAGTACTTAATGTTGGTCCCCATTGGCTTTTGCCGGTTCATAGGGACAATGTTTATTTTCCGGTGTTTGATGCTGGTTGTTTGACAATGATGAGTTGTAGTCTTTGATGGTGAGTGACATCTAGTAATTAAGTGTAGCAATGAGAGGGAATCAACAACTACAGGTAGCTGAGATAGAAGCAAGGACCATCCAGCAACAGCCCAATCGCAACGGTGATTATTTGCTTACGCCACAACAAGGTGATTGGTTTGTCACCATTGATGGTGTGTATTCCTCCACTGGTTTCTTTGTGCTCTACAAATATTCATAAACCATGAATGAACGGCTAAATCACCATCAATTATTCATCAATTGACCACAAATTAGCCATTTGTCAACCATTAACCATTCATCAACCATCAATTAACCATTACAGTAGTTCACAATTCTTTGGTGGGTGCCATCATAGATTCTATAGACCGGGCATTTACAGTTGATCATTCCCTGTAGACTGTTGGTATTTGCTGGTCCGCTCAAGCGATCCACCAATTTGGACGGTTTCCATATGTATGTTGCATCTCAGCACCATGAGCTGCATGTGGAGTTGATTTTACATCTACCCAAAGCTGTACGTAGCTGTAGCATGCTGTGCCATATCCGTAGATGTATCCACAAACCAAGGCTTTCGAACGCTCAAAACTAGAGATGATCAATCAAAACATCAATGAGTACATCATGGTTGTGGACCCTTGCAGATTTGCTGGGAATTCCTCGGATGCAAGCACTTTGTTGTGGATAGCTGGTAAGAGGTAGGTAGTACACCAGATTCACAGCAACAAAAGCAACATCATCAACAACAACAACAACAACTTCGAGGAAGTGATCCTCCCTATGACTTTTCTGGAGTACTGTACTCCTAATACACTGCGAGCTGGCTATGCTTTGCTTTTCACCATGAACGAACACACGTGCATGATTAATGCATCCTTAAGCAAGGTCTTCATTGTCAACCATTTTCAGCTAATTCGACCACTATTAGTGATTAACCACCGTTATTCATATTCAGATATACTTGATCATTATTAATCATTATGTTACATTATGCAACCAAGCATAAATGATTATATCATCACGCAACGAACCATCATTAAGCAGTTGGCTTTTGATTTACAATGAATCAATAACTTATTGGTTTTAATTCTTGTAAATCAAAGCCGATTGTTAATCATTGACTGTTATTTATTGCTATTAATTTTTGTCAACGATTGAGTCAAAAAGCGAAATCTAGTTAATTATCACACTCCATGGACTCAATGGATTTCCATGGATTGTTATTAATAAAGCATTATCAATTATAGTTAATTAAATGATTTCCATGGAATGTTATTCATAAAGCATTGCAAATCATCGACTCAAGCCTGACAAACCCACCATTTCGACCCATCCCTTGGATGCTGCCGCTGTGGCTCGGGGCTGCCAGTGCTACCCGACCCCGCGAGCGGTGAAAACCCGCGGCATGGCGAAGCGAGCCCGGGGGATGACTCTCTTCGAACGAGCCTCGGCTGGCGGTGAGTTTGGTTGGCCACGCAACCAGCAGTAGACATAGAAAACAGTAGGCTAGGTACCAAGAGATACAAATTAGATCAAATTATATATATATATAGATAGATAGTTATAGATACTAATAGATACTTATGAATACTAGTAAATACTAATAGATACTAGCAACTACTAGTAGATAGTCATAGATGCTCATAGAGACCAAGAAATACTAATCGATACTAGTTAGATACTATGTTAGGGATGCATAGTGATGCTACGTATATGCATGACATGTGCGCGATCATATGTGTATACTTGTTATTGTGCGTCATTGGGTGTCATTTGTTTGTGCATACACATGTATATGTGTTGTTTATAATGCTATGTGTTTACATTTGATGTACAGATATGGACGTATTCACGTACAAGTACATGTGTGTTTTTTACATAGATTAACCTGTATATACGCACATGCCAAGCAACGAATTAATGTATGAGAACAGCTAAAACTACCAGCACAAGTACATAGACCCGGCCGTTTCAGACATGAAACCTGAGCTTTGCAGGGAAGAAACAGCAGGCCGGTTGTCATACATTCTGGCCTTGCCTACCTATACTATTTTGCAATTGTAACGATGTTGACTACAGCTTGCTCTTGGCTGCCGGTAGAGAGAAATGTTGTGTCCCCTTCTATGTTTGGTTGGTGCTTGGTGGGCACGACCTGTGAATGGATTAGAGAGCAGCCATCATCCCAATCATGAAGCTTAGATGAATTTGGTGCTGGTAAGTTTTTGGTTGGTTTTGGAAGCCTTCCCAAAACAGCAGTCATAAGCATACTAATGCCTGCAGTTTTGCTAGGTAGCTTTCATGATGTAGCCAAGGGAATCCCTCTTGGACCTAGCCCGTCACTGTATCCTTTTGCGAAAGCCCACCGAATTCGACCAAGTAACTCCACTAGAACGGCCCTTGCAACCTGCATTGTGGGAGTATGTTTTCTATAGGTGTAGCAACAGCATGCTTCTCAATAATACTTATGGAATCGTCGTTGATAACCTACATGACTAGAACCAGCGACAGGGAGCAATTTTTATGAATTGAAAATTGACCAAACCTGAGTCCGTGGATCAAAGGATGTGCATTTTCCAAATATTGAGCAGTCATAAATAGTGTTTGTGTTTTCAGCGCACGGATTATATAGACTTAGATTAATATTCAGTTATTCAGTAAGCCCTGTTTTCACCAACCATTCAAAGGGAACCTGCCAAGGTTCTTCGCTGAAACCATCAAGGAAGCACTGATACCTTGCCTTTGCTCAAAGCTGATGGAACCATTCTTGGCCACCAAGAGACCAAGACAAGAATTTATCTCCTGCGTTTCAATATGTTTCAGTCACTAGCGTGGCACGCGAGCGAAGGGG
The DNA here is from genome assembly GCA_009767595.1 of Symbiodinium kawagutii. Taxonomy (NCBI): domain Eukaryota; class Dinophyceae; order Suessiales; family Symbiodiniaceae; genus Symbiodinium; species Symbiodinium kawagutii. The sequence continues at coordinate 213,351 of VSDK01013990.1, forward strand.
TGCTTTTGCCTGAATCAGTCTCATGTGGCCTTTGTCCATTTTAACCCACCAGTAGCGTTGGTGGTTTTTACTGGATGAGTCTTTCGCTATATACCCGCAGATTAAAATCTTATTCTTACATACTTTTCAGTTTTTCTTGCCCTTCCCGAATACAAAAAAACTGCCCAAAATCTACTGATTCGATTTTTCTTCGGCCTTCCCGTGCTGCTGTGGATGGGTTCCGGACTCCAGCGGCACTGCGGCATGCCTTGACCCGCTGTGGCGCCATGAGGCTTCCAAGAAGCCTTCGAAAAGAGATGTAGCGATGGGGCCCCAGAGGACGGCAAGCAGGGCTTGCGCTTGGACGGTTGAACCATGACCTCAGAAAGGAATGATAGCTGGTTGCCGGTTGACAGGGAATGCCTCAACAAGAGCAATGGTTAAATGCTTCGCTGTTGCCGTAACCTTGTTAGTCTCAACATAGCTCAACCAAGCTAATATAGTGATACCATGTGATAGCTCAACCAACGATGGTGATATATCCAGGCACCTTGGTTACGTCTGACCATCCCTTGGCTCCAACTGGGTGGCTTGGACAATTCTCTGCGCCGAGGACTGGTGACCGGTGACTAACCATGAGCGAAGGCTTAGCAATGATGGCATACCATGGGTCCTACTGTAGTGACAAGAATAAAGGTGATGCTTCACCAAAAATAATTACAGCCATCCAATTCGTTGATGTAAGTTGATGTAAGTTGTATTCTAGTTGTAATGAAATGTAATGAATACTTAGCTTAATGAATACTTAGTTGAACTCTCAGAAGTAAGCCATCCAACTAGTAAGCCATCATACTTAGTCGTAATGTAAGCCATCCCTCACTTAGAAGTACATGCGCGTTCACCATGAACCGCTGCCATGCCATCCCTGTCTAAGCCCCAGGAGGCTGAGGCCATTGCCCTGGCGTAGCTTGGCAGCGGCTGGGAGTCGAGATGCGCTGGAAGTGAATGTTTGGTGTCACGAATCAACATTTATATACATATGATATCATAAGGTTTCGGCTCCGCCTTCACGGGACCCTACTCGTGAAGGTAGCTTGTTTCCTTAGGGGCTGCCTTCGCTGTGCATGTTGGCGTGGCGCCTCGCTCAATTCGTTGGAGTGTGGCAACTGCATCCGTTTCTGGCTGCTTTGGATCATCACGGCCCGGGAACCTTCGTGGCACCGTTGCGCTCGGAGGAAGCGACAACGGGTGCGCAAGGCACTGGAGAAGTTCAGTGGCCGTGCTTTGGGTCGTCGGGGGAAACACAGGGTGTACGACCTGACCTGCCTGCTGTTGAGGCACCATTCAGGCAACATCCACGAGTTCTCGCCCTCGACACGTACCTTGATCAGCACCATGAATTGGACATGCAGCAAATGCAATGTTGCCACCCCAGGAAATATCGAGTACTGCACACAGTGCCAAGCGCATTGGACTGCAGTATGGAAACGCAAGAATCGACGCAGCAAGAGCAGAAAGGAGCGTCGGGAGAAGGACAAGGAAAAGAAGAAAGCCAAGGAGTCCTGGTACCAAGCCCTCGGTGGTAGAACCATCAGCAGCCATCCAGATTTCAGAGAAGCTGCCTTGGGTTCAGTCCACTCCGAATTCTCGCAATCAGGCACGTACTGTGGAGTTGCAGGCGACGGTCCCTTCAGCTCCCTCGGAACTGCCCCTACCTCAGGCACCTCAGCTGCCAACTCCTCCTTTGGTGGGTGGAACAGTGCGGGAAAAGCTGACTTCGTCAGAAGAACAGTTGATGCAGCATCTCAAGGGCATCAGGGATCTTGGCCAACCCCTGCCACCCGATTTGGCTGCATCTTTACAGGCCCTGGAGGACAAGGAGAAAGCAGTGGGCAATGCACATCTGTCTCATGCTCATGTGAATCGGTTGAATCGGCTTCGATCCCAGGTTGCTTCAGCTGGGAAGAAGGTGACAGACCTCGACCACGGTTGGACTATGTTCGCCAAATCCATGGTGGAGCAGGTGCAGCACCACTCCAGACTTTATCTGGATTGCCGCCAAGAACTTCTGGAAGCTTTCCACTCCAAACAGAAGGAACTCCAGGCCGCCAAGAGCTCGATTCAGGCGGCATCCCAGGAGCTTCTGGGGTCACAGGAGATGTGGATCAAGGAAGAGCCAGAGGATATTGTGGGCCATCTTCAGCAGGTCCAGGAAGCTTTAGCCATGGCACCTCAGATGACAGAAGTGATCCCCATTGTCGACGAGGACGACGAGGACATGCCGGCCGAAGGCGAAGAGGCCGACGCCAGTCACGAGGAGGCTCCAGCCCAGCCGAAAGGTGCATGGAGGTACGTCCCAATCTGATTCCTTCCACTGGTTTGGGTGTCGAGGCAGACTTGGAATGTGGTTTTCCTTGTGTTTGCGACCAGTCGGCCCCTACTTGGAATTTTGGGGAATCTGTTGGACTTAATCGTGGGATTGAATGTGACTTGGACATGGACAGCCCGGTCCTATCTCCCACCCTCTCGACTGATGCCTTCGGTTGTCTCCGTTCTGCGATGCAAGCCTTGCGTTGTCTCTCTTCTACCTTCAAGACACTTGCTGGGGGTTTGGTGTCCTGTCGTTCGACTCGACTTGCTCGTAAAGTGCGATTTGCTGATACGGTTGAAGTGCATCTCCATTTTGATGATCAGTCTGTTGGATGTCGACTGATGTTGAACACCGCTCATGGACTTCTTCGGACACTTTGGCATCTCCATGGTCAGTGCTTGCCGGGTTTGGACTGTGCAATGGTACTGAGGCGATGGTTGGCTTTGGGTCCTCCCACCCTTCGGCTTGGTAGTGTCTTTGGACGGTCGTGTGAATCCCTTGGTTGTCCGGGTTCCTCGAGGGCTTCTTCTCGCTCTCGTTGGCTTCAGTGCTTTGAGTGGACTCTGACTGATCTCCCTTTTTGGTCGTCGGTTCAG
>VSDK01013990.1:229338-269875 GCA_009767595.1 Symbiodinium kawagutii
GGGGGGTAAAAACAAACATTTTATTTAGAGGATCTCGTGCTTCAAGGCTACCCCCTTTGTGAGATTGATTTTCTTAATTTCCGGATAGGGTTTTAAATTAGGAATTGATCAAGTGGGGGCTGAGATTTTTTTCAGCGATCCAACATCTGGATCATGAGTTTAGTACTGCTAAATGAGTTGCCTAATTGTAAAATATACTTTGAAAAATTTGAGACCCTCAGGTGAAGATACTTTATTTAGGAGGGTAAAAACAAACATTTTATTTAGAGGATCTCAGGTTTCAAGGCTACCCCCTTTGTGAGATTGATTTTCTTAATTTCTGGATAGGGTTTTAAACTAGGAATTGATCAAGTGGGGGCGGAGATTTTTTTCAGCGATCCAACATCTGGATCATGAGTTTAGTATTGCTAAATGAGTTGCCTACTTGTAAAATATAATTTGAAAATTAAAGACCATCAGATGAAGATACTTTATTTGGGGGGGTAAAAACAAACATTTTATTTAGAGGATCTCAGGTTTCAAGGCTACCCCCTTTGTGAGATTGATTTTCTTAATTTCCGGATAGGGTTTTAAATTAGGAATTGATCAATTGAGGGCTGAGATTTTTTTCAGCGATCTCACATCTGGATCATGAGTTTAGTATTGCTAAATGAGTTGCCTACTTGTAAAATATAATTTGAAAATTAAAGACCATCAGATGAAGATACTTTATTTGGGGGGGTAAAAACAAACATTTTATTTAGAGGATCTCGTGCTTCAAGGCTACCCCCTTTGTGAGATTGATTTTCTTAATTTCCGGATAGGGTTTTAAATTAGGAACTGATCAAGTCGGGGCTGAGATTTTTTTCAGCGATCCAACATCTGGATCATGAGTTTAGTATTGCTAAATGATTTGCCTACTTGTAAAATATAATTTGAATACATATTGGACAGGGTTCAAGATATTGTTCCACCAAATTTGGTCTCCCAAAAAATTTTGGCGCACTTTATTTAGGAGGGGCTTATTATTGCAAAACGGGATTTTGGCGTACTTTATTGCGACGGGGATTATTATTTCCAGGTTAACATTAGGTGATATGTGTATGTGTGCGTGCGTGAACATGTGATAATCTGTATCATATGTGGAACATAGAAAGGTATGTGTATGTAAATGTAGATTCTTAGGCAGAGAGGTAAGTGGATGGATGGATGGATGGATGGATGGACGGATGGACGGACGGACGGACGGACGGACGGACGGATGGATGGATGGATGGATGGATGGACGGATGGATGGGCCGACCAATGATTGGTGCAATCTACTAAATTACGAACAATGAAACTATGTAGTGCATCAACTTGGTTGGTGTGGACCAACATTGGCTTGTGGATTTCCTGCACCATTTCTGAAAAATAGGTTATGCCCGCAGTGTCATTCAGACCACTAGGACTTTTTGTCCAAACATGTCCAAATAAACTGGTCGTTTCGGTGGCTCAACTTACTCAAAGATGAAGATGTGTCAAACTGACAATTTGCGTTCCATTTTTTGACATGTTGTGATCGTTGCACCTTCTTCAAGCCGTGTACATTTTGTTTTCATTCATTGTTCTCAGCAAAAGGGGACCCCATCACGGGGATCGCCAAGGATTTCTACAAGTGGACCATGATGCCTGTCATACGGAAGTTGGAAAAGAAATCAGGTGCACCTGTGGTGTGACCTGCCCAGACGCCAGACCAATGGGTATCGAGGACCGCGAACTGTTTTTAGACCATGCTTTGATGCCCAATCAGGTTTTTTACATATCTCAAAGAAACCTGTCAGATGCCGAGTTGCTTGGGCTCCAGCGTATTTCGGGTTGTGCCGGTGCAGTGATGGCCGCGGCAGGCTGCATCCAATGTACCTTCAGCGCCAACATCCGCGACGCGGACTTGAACGCAGCCCTGCTGGACTCAGCAAGGCCACTGGCTTTGATCAACTTTGATCCACCAGGGCATCATGTCCAACAAGGAATCATTGCTGTGTTGGTATATAATGGTTATATAATGGTTAAATAATGGTTAATAATAGGGGATAACAACTAGCAACTATAGGGGATATGCCAGCTACATATGGCTGTATATGGTGGTTTCTCAAGCCATAGGGGACCCCCAAATCATCCATTATTAATCGTGTGTAGTAATAAACCAGCCATTTTTGGGGGCTCCCTATTTTGAGAAACACCCATATGGTTATGGGTCAATATTAACCCACCAAGAATGGGGGATGATAACCAACAATAATAGTGGGAAAACAATGGTTAATGATGGGGAACCAGGGGTACAGGGTTTTGACCCACAGCCATATGTGTGCAATGACAATCAGTTCGCCACACTTGTGCCCCGAAATTGTTAATCTTTGTGTCATTAATCACTAGTTGGTGCCTTTAAACATGTTCCCTCCAGCCTTAACGTTCGCCCCACCACATAAAGCGCCACTGCAATGGAGCATGTTGTACAAGGTCGAGATGGCTTGGACAAGATGCGAAAACACTGGCTATGCGCAATGATTTATGGTTTAGGGTTTTAGGTTTTGGTTTTAGGGTTTTAGGGTTTTAGGGTTTTGGTTTTAGGGTTTTAGGGTTTTGGTTTTAGGGCTTTAGGGTTTGAGGTTTAGGGTTTGATATTTCAGAAGTCACAAAACAATGGCCCTGTGCAGGAATTTGAGCGTTGGGAAATGTTCTCAGACCCATGCGGGGCAAACCCTAAGGCTCGGGCGAACATGTTCATCAATATGTGGAATGACTAGTTGATGAACTAATGTGTTGGGATGGCGAAAGTAGCCACCAATCAGATCAATTGTTTGACTTCGGAATAGAGGTGGATTAATTAAGCCCTTATTAAAAAGTTAATATGCGTTACTGAAGATCTATTTTGGTAACCATCAAAATCGGCAGAGAAAGTGAAAAAATCACCAAAATAGTTTATTCCCGCTCTTTTCTGGATTGGGAGCCTCCAAACGTTGGTTTGGCTTCTGGGCCCCAAAGTCTAATCCCGATCACTATGTTCATCAATCAGTAGCTAAATTCAACAGCCACCACCACTAACCAAGAAGAAGAGGTGGTGGTTTCTTAAAATAGGGGCCACCCCCTAGTCATCCAATATTCATCATTTCTTTTAGTAGACCATCCATTTGTGGGGGTTCTCTATTTCAAGAACCCCCCAGGTGGAATCGGTGGAACCATGGCATTTTCCACAGGCAAAATCCACCTGGTGAACTCTTTCAGGAACTGAAGCAGGGGCACCCAGGGTGCTGTCGCTGGTGTGGTCCGTGGCGGGTATGTCAATGATTGTCATTGAGAAATGGTGTTTTAGTGTGTTTAATGTTTTGTTTTTATGTTTTTTAATGGTTTTTTCATGGTTTTTTATGCGCTGAAAAAACCATCATATCATTGATATTGTAGGTACCATTGATATGGCTATGGCTTATGGGTCAATAGCCAACCATCAAATGGGTAAGTGAACATCCCAACAGTTGGACAATTGCAGGGTCATTTATGGGATGAGAACTGCCATGAGAAAAGAGTATTTACCCACTGCCATATGATTATGGTGGCATTCTCACTTTGCAGGGTCGTATCCATGATGCGGAAATAGACATATCATTTAAGCAGGAAAGATATTTGTTAGTATTGGTATGAATTGATCACAATGTATCGTGGATATCCCTGATTCATTGTGATGCGTATATAACCATCCTCGTATTGGTTCATATTTCATTGATATAGTAGTAGTGTGTTTATTCCTACCATTCACATCGCAGCTCTTAACAACTGTAAAATCACTATCAACCACCATTGATCGTAGCCCTTTTGAGGGGCAGCGAAGCATGTCGAAGCATTGCTCAGTCAGGTGTGCCCGCAGCTCGTGTTCGCCTCTCCTAGGTCTATAACCTCTTGGAAAAACGATCCCTGGAAGTGAGGATCATTTTCACTAGGTAAACCAGGGATTTCTATCGTGGATTTTAACCACGCAACCAGCTTACCAAAGAGTAATGGTTCATCAGTGGTAAGAATTGATGACGGATAATGGTTGGTAGTGGCTGATGGTTAGTGATCCATGTTGGGTTGATCATCCTTGAAAATTCACTGTTAATTAGTGGCTTCTATCCATTGTCAAACATCATCCTTGACCAATAGTCAATCACCTATTGTCCATCATCTAGCATCCATTATGAATAGTGGATTCCTTATTGGATAATGGTGAAGCTAATGAGTATCAATAATTCATTCACTAATCATTCGATATCAAACACCCACCGATTATCCCTGATCGATACTTTATTTTTTGTTATCCATTACCATTCATCCGCAAATCATCGATTCAATTACTATTATCACTATTTCATGCACCGATCATGATTCCAACATATCGTTCACAAATGATTAACCCCAACTTAAGTCAATATCAACCTTATTGAACCTGGAGAATAATGAATGCTAGGGTTTCTACTTTCTACAGTGGTCAAACTAGCTAATATCATCCCAACAATTCACCAGCTTTTGAATCAATCATTTATGAACCGAACAACGTTGAATTTGCTCAGTATCACCCCAACAATTCACTACTCCGATTAGCTCATTATCACTAATCCTACGTGGATCAATCCGACAACAGCTACTAAGATCACTATTAGCTCATCATCACTAATCATCATTAACCATCATTCAAACACATTGATCATCACTAACCATCAGCAACTAGCCATCATTATCCCCCTCCAAGTTCCGCTGACCCCGCAGCTCCGGCCCCAGAAATGGCTTGACGGAGCTGACGCAGCGGAGCTTTGACGTGTCGTTGTTCCAACGTGCCTGTGGAGACACGGGGCTCGCTTGGGTTCGGGGACCTGAGGGAAGGAGGTGTCCGGGAGTCCACCTGAGAAGGACGATTGATGAGGGATGGATTCAGGGTCAATGATGGCATGGACCATTAAGGTTAGTTAAGGGTTAGTTAAGGGCTTAGATTGATGATGGCCAATGGTCAATTGATAGGGTTGGTTAAGGGCTGGTTAAGGCCAATGGTCAATGATGGTTAATTGAGGGTTAAGGATTTATAATGGTTGAGGAGGGTCACTGATTGAGGGTCAATGATGGTTAGTCAAGAGTTGACAAAGGTGAATGAAATGTGTGTTCATAAATGTTAATCAATAGTTACAGTATTGGTTAACCAAAGCTAAATCACGGTCAACTGTGGTTAAAAATGGTGTGTACTGGTGAACAATGGTTCACGGATTAGCTAAGGCTTCTTGCTTACCAAAGCACAAAGCATCCTCAACTCACAATGAACCCTATTGAATGATACGTGGTAGCTAACCATCCAATAGCCATTAATCACAGGGAAACCAACTGTTTTTGGGGGTACGCCTTGGCTTTGGACAAACCCTTCTGGAGAAGAAAACATCAAATTAATTATAGCCATCAAATAGCTAACCATCCAATAGCCATTAATTTAACCCTTCTGTAGTTCAAGGAGCCATCAAAAAACCATAGAGGACAGCTGCTTGTCCGCGTGGCTCATGACATCAGCGCCAGACACCTCCTGTTTTGGATGGCAGCAACTGAGAGATCCGTAGATCCGTATTGACCCCCACTAGCGGTAGATCACCAGAGATCATCACCTACCGAATTGTCCAACGTTGGGGGTGGTTTATGAACCGCAGATGAACGGCTGGATCTCTCCCATTAACCATCCTTAACCATCACCTGTTCCAAGATTCTTCGTTCGTATCCCCCATCATTGACCATTACTGTACGTCAGAATTACCCGCCAACGAAAACCATCTAAAACCATCTAAAACCATCTAAATGGATAGCATGGGAACCCGCCCACTCATCTAAATCATAGCGAGTCATTGGTCGCCTTCGGCGGGTCGTCGTTGACCAATGGTGCCGTCCTTCAATGCGATAATGGCGACCTCAGGACCCGGAGACTTTTCGGGAAGTCTGCGGCACGGAAGAGGCTCCAAGGAGATCTGCTGAGTCGCGCGCTGTGGCCACGGTTCGCTGCTGGGTGACTTGGAGCTTTACTAAAATAGGGAACCACCAGAAAGGGTTGGTTGATTCCTATGAATGGTTGATGAACTGGATGACAACTGGGGGTACTCCAATTTTGAAAGAACATCAATTCATGGCGAAAAGAATGTTTGATGGTATTTAATGATTCCGACTCGTTGATCATATACTTATGATTGCTAGTGGCATTTCATGGTTCTACAAGGTTTCTTATTTGCTTTATATAGGTTTATTCATAGGTACTCAGCGATTCATGGTGGTTGACAGTGGTTGATGCTATACTTATATTTGATGCTGCTGAATGGTGAATTATTCACTGATAGGCTGGGAATAGATGCAACATCAAGTCCACTATTCATGGATCATCACAACCCTATGCGGTGATCCGTAGCCCCGGTCACAAGTGAATGAATCAACCCCCAAGTTGCAAAAGTGGAGGACGGTAACCCCAAGGTATGGAGTAACCCACCAAATGTACCGTAGCTCGGGGTTACTGCCTGACTCCATTGCCCATAGGTCAGGCAGCCCTCAACCCATGAATCCGAATGTTTTTGGTGAACCATTTCGCCGCTACCAGGGCATGAGCTCATCCCATTGGTCCATGGCATCCTGAGCACCAGATGTGCCGAACCACCTGCCATCGATTCTTCAGAGCATGCTCTCTTGAGTACATGAATTGTGGTACCAAAACTGCAGCTCTTCACCATTCACCAATGGTAGTTATACCAAGCTTAGTACCAATAGTAGTTATAGCAAGAAGAATACCCATGTATACCAAGCATGATGACACTAGTAGTTGTAGCCATAAGTACATGATCAACCAATATTGACAATGAACTAGCATGACGCGTCAACTCAAAGGTGTAGTCTGTTGCAGGAAAAAGGTGACAATGTGAGCTACATGCAATGCAGAACCCGCATATCATGATGGTAAAAGCAACCTTGAATACATGTGATTGTGTCCATTAAAATAGATGTGCACTATATGTGTCTTGAATGCTGAAGGATAATGGATAATGTTCCCGAGCAACAGGATTGGCGTTGAATTCCCCGCTATCGTCCAGCAACAAACCACTAGCCTTGAAACAATATTGGAATTGCCATGACTTGCCCTTGATCAACCTTTCTTCTGATATGATTATGCGTCGTGGCAATTGACCAGCGGACAGTGGGTCAAACCATCAATCAACCAGCTGACTACCATCAATCAACCCTTATCACTCAACTCTTTTTGATGGCAAATCCGCCCTTGAATCATCCACCAGCTACCATTTAACCATATTTAACCAACCCTGGTTGGTTTCTGACCCAACCCTTCATGGTGGGTCGCCATGGCGGCTTGGCCTTCACCTGCCTTCACTTGCCTCCACCGCGCGCCCTCCAGGACCATGGTTCAAGAGTTGGACCTGGATCCCACAGGCGACGCTGAGAAAATGATGGGAAGCGTAACGGCTAAACAACTCAGCTTTGAAGGGTGGTAAATCACCAGCTGGTTGGTTGACTAATATTGACCAATGGTTGGTTGACTGGCTGGTTGATGCTGGTTGGTTGGTAAATCCCTAGTGACCCTTTTGAAGGGTGGTAGTCATGACTAGCTAGGTAATCATGGCTAGTAATGGTTAATGATAGGGGATAGTAAGCAACAACATTGGTTAAACAACTGCTGATTGGTGGTTTCAAGGGTGGTTAATGATAGGGGTTAATAAGCAACAATAATGGTTAAACAACTGCATGGTGGTTTGATTGACATTTTGATTATTTTCCCAGCTGTAGTTATGAACAAATGGTTGGTTGAGGAATATTTTTCATAGGGGTGGTTCAACCACCAACCAGTTAGCTCTGGCGAAACTGCTAGGGCTGTGCAGGTGCTTATGAATCACCAGCGAACCACTGTACAGAAGTCAACTCATTGGACCTCAGGTACCAACTCATCAGCAGATTTTGAACCCATGTAGCTGTTGGGGATGGTCAAATTTCACATCTACTCCAGGAGGGGTTTCTTACACAGTACAGGTTGCTAACGACTCTCTGAAGTTGTCATTAGCGGCATGTAGTGATCATCAATAAGTTTGTTGTGGTGTACATCTTCTTAGTGTTTTGGGTAGTACTTATCCTCACCATAGTTTCCATCACTCTTGGCTCATACCATGATTTTATTCGGCCGAGTGACTATCAATGACATGTAATTGACCACCATTAGTGGGGGTAGTTGTCGTCATTATTAGTGGTTATTAGTTGGTTCATGATGTTTGATGACAAGTCTCATGAAGGTAACCATTCGTGGTGCTGCTAGGGTTAGCCATCGAGGAGTATCAGTTGAGTCGGTAACAACATCGGTTCGATAGCGGGAAACCAATGGGAGTCTCAGTGACTGTGAGCCATCATGAGTAGCCATTAGTAGTTCATTACACATGAGCCACCATGATCAACCAGGACAAACCTTTTCGAAAAATGAACAAGAAAAAACATTCGTTGGCATAGTTTTGCATGATTGAGCATTCATAAGTCTATTAACCATTGCAGCATCCACCATTCCTAGCCAGTTGCTCGCCCGAATGACAAGATGGGGTGCACAGTTTGTGGACATACTCGGTGTCCGCAAGGTTCATCAGGTCCTGGCTTAGAGCTTGTAACCAGCTGCCCCAAACGACCCCAAGTGTTGTGGAGAAGGAACCGCGACCCCAAGTGTTTCCGTGCACCTATTGATCGCCTCAACGCTTGGGTCAAGGTCTCCCATCATGAAGTTTGTTCAGGGTGTGGTCATCCCCCTAAACATCCCAAACTTGGATCAGTTCTGCACACTTTGCCTTGACTTGTTCGGATGCACACCATTGATGGACAAATTTTCACCGGCAACATTGGAACGTTGATATCACTGGGACTCGTTCATGAACTTTGCCATTTGAGCGTTGCTGGGGGGTTGGGTCGGTGCGACTTCGGCAAACAGCAAGAAGGAGTTAGCATCGGAGGCAATGGGCACGCAGAACTTATTTAGTCAACAGCAATGGGCCACAAGTTAGACATCGTATGGAACAAAATATATTTCTCGAAAACGTGGGTCCTGTTCCTCTAGTTGGTTCCCAACTTTGGATCAATTGTCCTCAATGTAACAGCACAAGGACCTAACTTTTAAAGGTTCACTGTGTTCATTCTTTGTGGACTTTTGGCAAGGGTGTTTGTCCCTTTGGTGTCTAGCGCCTTTATTTAACCCATGCAATGTGTGTGTGTGAGTGTGCGTGCAATTGGCAGAACCACGCATTTGTCCTCTTGCCCCTCACTACCATTGATATAATCAATAGCACTAGGTAGGCATGTTTGCTGGAAGGACTGTGACATGCCCAGATTCAATCAACAACAATACAAAAATTTGTCAACAAAAAAGTTTTGAAAGCACCCTTCTTTTCTCCCAACTCGAGGCACCAGACGTTTACCTACAAACCCTTCAGACGTTCTGGTGCAGGCAAGGCACGTTGCTCCGGGGGATTTTTGCTCACCATCCCGAAACCGTCACGGTAGCGGGGAAAGCTTAGAAAAGGGGAGCCACCCATATTAAGAAGCAGCCAGAATTGTTGTTGGTTAATATTTATGTCCTATTATAACCATGTTTAACTGCTTAAAACTTGCAAAGAATGGTTAACAATAGGTAGTAATGGTTAATAATAGGTTGACTATTCGGTTCATGCTTGAATTCGGAAAACTTACTGTTCGTGTTAGATCGGTTTGCTGCTAAAGTTTCTCCACAATTTGGAATTTGGAAATGTTGTGTTTTCGCTTCAGACAACTGCAAATCTTTCCTTACAGTTTGAACAGCCATGGTAGCATCGTTGCTGTCGTTGCATGTCTCTTGCTTTGAAGTTCGAAAGAACCATCTGCTAGTGGGGCGTTTTAATGTATGATAATCATTTGGTATGATCCATTCTGTTCAACCATGGTTGGTTGGCTAGCTAACATGTTTGGAAAGCTGAATAATCAACCACCAACCATTGATCACTATTAGTTAACCAGTATCAGTACCCATTATTATTCACCATTAGTAGCCGCGAACCATGCTCATTCTTGGGACGGCTAGCCGCACCAACGACCTTGGCCACGTGGCTGCCCTAGGCCTTCATCGGCACGGACGTGAAAACCGGGCAGGAGCGTCTCTTTGTAGAAGCGACGGGTGGGGCATCTCAGCTCCAGCCACCATGGAACTACGGCCGGCTACGGCAGGTGGGGGGTTCTCTCGTTGTAGGGTTACCCCCGTGATTATGGATGGGTTTGTTAACCGTTAGGGAGATGCCGAAAACAACAAGGAACAGGGTTTATTAATGTTTATTAACCCTTATGGTTGATAGTCATAATTATACAATTATGGTTTATTAGCAAATAACTATGACTAATAAACCATTATAGTTTATGAACCATTGCTAGTATAGGTTACCCCGGTTATATACCCCCCATAAACCCACTACTAATTGGCTTAATACCCCCAAATCATCCTTTACAAACCGTTGTTAGTAAGAAACCATCCGTTTGTTGGGGTCTCCTATGGCTTGAGAATAAACAGCCACATCTATCGTGTGATATGATCCCACCACTTGTACTTGGAATGACCGCCAAAAGTGACATGGTGACAATGTTTCAGAGCAGGATTGCGGTTGTTTGGACTTCCGGCATTTGTGGCTTACAAAACTTGAAGAAACTCGAGTGACCACACCAACTACCACAGCTGAGGGGCGCTACCAATTGCAAGTGAGATGGGGTAACCATGAGTAATCTTCGTCGAAGTCCAACTTCGATATTGTTATCCACCCAAATGAAGCTCAAGTAGATGTATCAACAACTATATACAATTGAAAAGGCGTCGACAATAAACCATGTTTAAGCTTGTGTACTTTTGACACTGAGAAGTATTCCGAAGATTTTGTCATCGCAACCACCCACTTGCATCGTATCCTGACCTGGGATGATCCTTTGGGTCTGAAACCACTAAACAGCCATACCCATATACCACCCTATTTGGCCGTTGTATATCCCAACAGTGTTGTCGGTTATAAAAGCATTTTGATTTGCCACAAGCATCAGTATCAACCATGATCAATGATTCCATGATCAAACATCATTCATCATATTCCCAAGAGTATTGTTGCTGATTATCCCCTAGTAATGAGGCTTACCATCCGTATCCTACATGGACTATCAACATCCCCCAATGTATCCTCTAGTTACTACCCTCTAGATATCATTATTGTATCGCCTAGTTATCCCGTAGTTATCCCTAGTTATCCCATCATGACGGTTATCCCCATCGTTGCATCCCTAGTTATCCCCTAGTTATCATGAGTGTATCCCCTACAAATCATGAATCATGGTGATTATCCCCAATAATTTTTACAACTGGGTTATTATCCCACCAGTAAATACCCTCATGATCAACCACGGCCATTTATCCATGGTGGCGACCCCCACAGGCCCTTGGCATCGGGTCACATGGCTCGAGACCAGTACCTTGGTTCGGCGCAGCGGCTGCCATGGAGTACGTACTAACCAAGCAGCCTAATGATTGTTAGTAACAACCAAACAGCATGTTTGTATACATGTATATACTCTTTGCCAAAATGCTGATTGGTTGTTTCAAATATGTTTTCATATTTTTTATTTTCCCTATTAGTCATTAAGAAATAGCTGGTTGACTAATATATTTTCATAGGGGTTGAAACCACCAACCAGTAGTGATTGTTGCTGGCTTGTTGGTTGATTAGTATTCAAAGATGGTTGGTTGGTAAAGATCATTCTACTGGCTGCTTGGTTTTAAAATCTGGCTGGTGCTTTTAAACATTTTTCCCCGAGTATGAAAACATGGTTGGCTGGTTGACTCATATTTTTCATAGGGGTTATAAACCAACCAGTTATGATTCATGGAGAAACCACAACAGTGACTTCGGGGTACACCACTGGACAAGCCATGAATATTTGGTACGGTAAAACCAATGTTTGAATGAGACAACTACAACTCATGGCCAATGCTGGTTCATAAACCAAGCAATAACGTTTCATAGTGAGTAATACTGGTCAATAGTGGTTGTAGTAATCAATGGTAGGGACAGCCAAGAACGACCACGTCACATGACCATATATGCCGCATACGCCATTATCATGGGATCAGAATGGTTGGCCTTGAGGGGATATACCAGCAATGGGGGAGAATCCGACCAAGAATCCGCCAGAAAATGTCAGCCAATGAGAAAGAAAGAGTACTTATGATCTAGAAACCATGGGATTTCAACACCTATGCCAAGCAACATGCAACCAATCAACCAGCCCCCAAGACTTATGAACCAATCAATAGTTTCACTGGACACGGTTTTTGATGTCTCAGTTCTTTGGCAATCACTCCTCGTGGAGCTGTGTTGGTGCAGCACGATACCCTTGTGGTCTACCCCTTGGTAGATCAACCTGTAGGAAATCTCACATTCATAGGTCATCAGCAGCTGAATGGTGGAACACCAGCTGAATCTACCAAGGGCATTTGTGGGCATAGTCCCGATTGGTAGTATACCTCAGTGTGTGGTCCTGTTGGAATAACCCGATCCACGAAAGATGTAGTAGGGCTGTGGCCTGTTTGCAAATTTTGTATGCTATGGCATGATGCTTTGTCAGCGTACTTCTATGTGGTCCGATATCAGACGACACTTGATCTACCCATCAAACTTTGAGATGGACACCACAGTTTTGATGGGAAATATAATGACCCTGATTGGTTTGGGAGCTCAAGTGGCTACCTTGAGCCTTGGCTAGCAGCTCCTTATTATTTGCAAACCTGAAATAATGGCGAGGTTTGTTTCTTGGGCCGTAACGGCGGATGAGGTAAGCTGTAGACAAGCCATCTATGGGGGTTCATTGACCAACAGATTTCCCATTAAGAAACCAGTGGTGTTGAGCCTTGGAGCCGCCATGGCGGCGCCGGACTGTCCTCAGGTATGATGCAAGTGCTACTCGTCCTGGAAGGGCGGTTTTGTGACCGATCGTGATTCTAGGGGTAAACCAGTTGATCACTGTGGGGGCTTAAGAGCCACGTGCAGTTTAGTAACTGGGTCTAGGTGGCTCACCATGTGTTGAGAGGGCTTTTGTGAGGACATCCTGTTCAGACCGTAATGAGTATGACAGGCGTTGCTGTGGTTTCCAAGTTGTGTGAGCCACTGGTCTACGAAGCAACAAAGGGGGTCCCTGAAGGCCTGAAGCAGGTGGAAGAAGTGACAAACCAAACCGGTTTGGTTTGGGACCTTGAAGGATGACGATGCTTAGCAATCCTGAAACATTTTGGGATCGAACCCTCTGCAAACCGATCTTTTTTATGGTTGAGGAGCCTGATTTGTGGAATCAGAATGGTTTGTGAATCCACACGGTGTTTGACAAAAGCACGGTGTAGTCAAGAAGCTGTGGGATGTTTAACTGTTTAACTATCAAATTAACATTTATCAACCATCAATTTACCATGAATTCACCACCACTGATCACTAATCATCATTAGTTATCATGAACCATCATTAACCCATCATTTAGCCACGGCCAACGCGGAAAGGATTCTGTGATTGCCAATCGTCAGGATCTACGAGTCCTTCTTTCGACGCCGGATGCGCCAGAGGCAGGGGGTGGGGCGGCAGTTTGTCGTCACCCGTTGGGTTTAGCAACCCCATTGGCGCATTTGTTTCAATGTGCAGCAGGTTCGTCAACCAGGAATGTATCAAGTAAATTATGTCCATTTTGGCTGATCAAGAAGTAAATAAGTGTCATTCATTGGCGGCTTTATTTGATTTTCAAACACTGGCAGTGGCACCAAATTCTGAAAAAAGTAAATGCAATGTTTTAATGATAAGAAAGTAGAATGTTAAAGACGTAGATCATGAGATTTTCCAGTTAGTAGAACGTGCGGCTCTTATGTTGGTGTGGTGTCATGACGTCCTTGTAGATTGTTATTCCCTCGCCAAATGAGACTGGCCTCAAAAGATATTGCAACACGGTGTGGGTTTGAAGCTGTAAAATTCAAAATTTGATGTGCAGATGTGCAGATAGATAGATAGATAGATAGATAGATAGATAGATAGATGGATAGATGGATGGATAGATATGTAGATGGATAGATAGATAGATAGATAGATAGATAGATAGATAGATAGATAGATAGATAGAAGATAGATAGATAGATAGATAGATAGATAGATAGATAGATAGATAGATAGATAGATAGATAGATAGATAGATGAATAGATCGATCGATCGATCGATCGATAGATAGATAGATAGATTAATAGATCAATAGATAGATAGATAGATAGATAGACAGATGGGTAGGTAAATGGGTACGTAAGTTGATTGGTTGATAGGTAGATAGGTAGAGATAGGTAGGTAGGTAGATAATGGTAGATAGGTATAGATAAAAACAGAAAGATGGATGGATAGATAGCTAGGTGTACGTAGGCAGGTATAGGCACGATGGATAGGTATAGATTGGTATAGATTCGATAAGTATCGATAGGTATTGATAGATATCGATAGGTATCGATAGGTATAGACAAGTATAGATAGGTATATAGGTATAGACAGGTATATAGGTATAGATAGGTATGGGTATAGATGTATGATAATTTGTTTCGTTTTATAGATAATGGAAGAGGTGTATAAGTACATGTACACAGACATTCCAAAAACTATGTGATTTGTTTAATGATGCTACCGTGTTTCCATTTGGTTGGTCAAATCTTCCGACTGGCCAGGCATGTTGTGCCCCTCCTCGGTGAGCATATCCCCACTTCATAAAGGGATAAAGGGAGATCTAAACAGATTAAGCAACCTGTTTGATTCTAATATTCCAGCTTTTCTTGGTAAACCTGGGGTGGATTTTACGATATGGATCTCCAGTGAGCATTGTTTCTGTATCCGCTTCTCCACGACTGGGATCCTTCACAAAGAAGAACTCTTTGGGAGTGCTTCTTGACACCTGATGGTTCGCCGTTTCAACACAATGAACAACTTTGACTTTGGGGGTCACCAACACTGTTCAACAACAAAGCTATGGGCGGCAGCACTCGCACACTCGCATGACATTTGTCAGGGTTGACTGTTCAGCCAGCGAATCGGAGCAACAACTCAGGAATCAAGGAAATGCTTGTTGAGATTCTTGCCTGCTTATCAGGACACTGATAAGAAGACAGGATGGAATTGTAAGTATGAAATCCCCTTGCGTCATTTAAGGTCAATAGCAGTCACAAACTGCTCGCAAAAGCCCAGCACCGATACAAGATTGGCTTGACCAATGGTGAAGCTGTGGAGAAGAAAACTGGTGGATGGAATGATCTTTCTGGGATAAAATCGGATGATGTCTCCGATTGATTGATCATAGCGAAATCGGTTGATGGTAGTGGTCTTACTTTGATAGTTCTCAACCAGTTCGATCTTTCGGAATGCTGATGTAATACTGTCGTACTTGTATCAATTAGACTGAAATGATTCATTTGCCTGATATACAGCTTGAAATGGATTGAATTCTCAAAGAATACAAGATATGATGTCTATAGACATACATGTGTATAGATGCCCATCTATGCTGAATCGACATCGCCGATCTAACACCCACCGTAGTGGAAGATCCTCGGATCCAGCAGCTGTGCCGCCAGGTATGGATCTGAGGACGAGGTCTGGTACGCCCAATGGTTGTGCGAAGCCTTCCTCCGATGTGCCAGGTGGGGGTGGGATCACTGGGAGAAGGGATGGTTTTAACCATGGTTGATAAGGATTAATAGTAGGGGATAATTAGCAACAATAAGAGGGATTTTATGGGATTTTGGGGGGTTTATACCCCTTAATAAGGGTTAAGAATAGGGATAATAAGCAGCAATACTGGTTACACAACTACTGGTTGGTGGTTTGATTGACATTTGTTTATTTTCCCAAACGGAATTATTAACAAATTGTTAGATGATCAATGCTGATTCATTATGGCTAATGATGATTGACGATAGCTGCTGCTGCTGCTGCTGCTGCTGCTGCTGATGATGATGATGATGATGATGATGATGATGATGATGATGATGGATGATGGATGATGGATGATGGAGATGATGATGATGATGATGATGATGATGATGATGATGATGATTTGTGAGAATGGACGATGATTAATGATAGTTCATGGTTGCTACTGATGATCAAGTTATAGACGATGATCAATGATTGGTTAACGACGATCAATGGTGGCAAATGATGGTTGGTGATGCCCCATTCTGGTTTAGCATGATTATTAATGGTTTGTGATATGGCTCATGACTCATGATGTTCAATGATCAACTGTTTCAAGGGAGAGCAACCTTCAATTCATGTTCTGCACGCCATCCTACAATTTTCAGGTCACTTTGAGTCCTGGGCAGCATTAAGCCACATGTTTTTCCTTCTCGGAAATTCCATGATGGTCAAATTTCCACATGGGATGTGTAAGGAATTGGAATGTGGCTGTGGGTCAAGGGCCCCTAGGGCCTCGTGGTGAACATCAATGACCATGACCACGAGTCCAACTGTTGGGATGTGAATAACCATCCTTTTTTGGTCAGCACCCAAGGGCCAGGGGTCAGATGTAGGTACCCAACCGGGGTCCATCCAGCCCCCAGGAGGGTCGTGGCAGCCAAGGGGAGCAAGATGCGAGGCATCATGATGACAGGACGACTTCGCGCCGGAACTCCGGTAGGCATGGAGGGTCGTATCCCATAGTTGCAGTGCGCATATGTGCGCATATATATATATATATTTTTATATACCAATATGTAGATATCTGTAAATATATGTATATATATATATATGTGTGTATTTATTTATACATGCATATCATTTTTCATTATCCAAGTATATTTGTATATGTACATGTTGTATCGCAAATACATAGATACAAATGAAATTGCATGGATGTAAGCCGACATATGGGTGCCAACTATGGTGATGGCTTTTCGCCGCCAGGACGGCGGACGGGTGGCATGGCGCTCATGTTGCTGCAGGGCATGTGTCTTGACCGCGAAGCCGCGACGGGTGCGCGTTGCGAAAGGGTGAGGAGATCAATGGTTCCATTTCTGGGGATGGGCAACTACGAGTATTGAGCTAAACAAAGATTTATTAATCAATCATTTGGGCCTCCTGTAATTGATTTTTTTGTAGTTGGGCAACTACTGGGGATTATCCTTTTGCTGAGCTAACTATTTAAAAGTGGTTAATTAATCGTATTGATTAATTATATAATGATTTTGGCATCTACTGATTTGCTTTGATATGAAATCGAAATCTAATGAAATCTACCTATAGATGAATGTGCAGTATCTATGTTTGCTGCTGCCTGTTTGGTTTCATTTGCCGTGGATGGTAGTATGTGTATAATTAAACAACATGTATACTCTATCTCACCTTCTGTCACCGCATCTGATCATACACCTTACAACAGCTTGTTGTAAGCATAACTTGCGTTGTCTTAGCCAGATCGGAACGGAGCAAGTGGATTCAACTCATGTCATGATATTCCATTCGCGATGTCGGGCCGAGGTGATAAAGGAGAGCTCCTCATAACAAGAAAAGCATCCCTCGATGCTTAGACTTTGAAGGTGTCGACCATTTGGACGGTAGCTGGAGCGGGTTAAACCTTCAACATGGCAAGCGATTTGTTGGCGTGGCACTGCTTGACAACTCTAGGTTCATCCACGCCAGCTTTAAAGATGCAGCAGGACGAGGGCGGAGCGGGTCTTTGTGGCTTGGCTTTCGTTGCCACGTAAAATTGGTTTAACGTGTGTGGTTTTGTGTAGGCGGTAATGTTTGATTTTGTTTGATTATATACTCAAACGTATACTTAAGGGATCTTACTGGTTTTGCTGAATGTCTTGCAATTGCAGGGGAAATTGTTTATTCTTTGTTGAAATGAAATGGCATGAAATCGCTTTAACGCATCATCAACGATCCTAAGCCAACCATGAAGTATCAATTGTCCACAATAAACACATGTGGCCACTATTGTTGAGATGTGCTACTGTAGTTCTTCACCACGAATGATGAGTCATCATCAGCCACCATTGATTACAGTATCAGAAACCATGACTTCTATCTATCACAAATCTAGTTACTAGCCATTATGGTGGTGTCTTTAGCCACACAAAACCACCCCAGGTTCCACGACGTTGCCAGTCACCAGGACAGCCCTTAAGTTTGGGGACCTCTTCTGTCACCGCACACTACTGGCTGAAAGATGCCGGAGTAGCTT
This sequence comes from Symbiodinium kawagutii, assembly GCA_009767595.1. NCBI lineage: Eukaryota > Dinophyceae > Suessiales > Symbiodiniaceae > Symbiodinium > Symbiodinium kawagutii. The sequence goes on from VSDK01013990.1 coordinate 247,634, forward strand.
GGCAAACTCATCGTTTGAAAGGCTTGAATAGCAGGGTCAAACATCATGAAATGAGAAGCGATTTGTGATGTTTGTTAAAAATGGTTGTCAAGCAACATTGGTTGATGATAATGGTCGTTGATAATGGTTGTTAAGAACCACCATGCCAAAAAGCAATTGTTAGTAGGAGTTGGGCAAGAACGATGTATATATATATACATCATAAACATTTATCTTTGGCTGATAGTCATGATTGATTCATGATTGATGCAGGTGAAAACTCCGTGTGTTAAGAAAACATGGTGATGAAGTTATATCTCATGCATCGCGGAGGCGACACAAGTCGACAGATGCAGCGTTGGGAGGGAGCGGTTGTGAGCTGTTCGGGGTATCCCGGCCCTTTAATACGGGGGAGCGAGGCCAGGAGCGCCCCCCAGGAGTGGCGGTTCACCAAGTGGTCGAACTTCAAATTTGTGTTGTTTCCAACCAACCCTTTTCTCGTCCCTCTTGAAACTGCTATCTCTCTTCTCCTTCCTTTCCACGTGCACGTTTGCTTTGTCCTTCACAGTATTTCTATCTGAAACTCTGCGCGGTGGACAGTAACTGAACGCAAAGATGTAGTCTCGTGTGTGTGTGTGTGTGTTGTGGTGTGGCGCACGTCTATTTACACAAAAGTCCATCTAGCATCTAACTCTTCTAGTATGTGCATACCTGTCTATATGTTTTCATGTCAATAGTTTTCGTTTATAGATCATATGCATTTACTTGTGCAACGGGTACAATTACACCACAGATATTTGCAGACGTGATCAAACAAATATATATGTTCATATACATGCAGCATATAGTTGTGTACAGCACATCTATTATGTCTACATGTTTGCAATATGTTTACTTACATGTGTACTTTACATGCATTCCTCTACATCTGGATTCATACCTAATTATTCATCCACCTAAAATTCTTCCGTATAGCTCCAGCTTCTTTCCAAGAACATTGTTTGATTGATGTTTACTGGATTGTTATTGGATGCGTATTGGATCTACGTTGGATTTATGCTGGGTTTTTATTGCTTCTTTTCCTGGATGTATCCCCCAAACTGGATTCTTACTTGTTTCTTGTTAGATTATGTTGGCAAAGTAGTAAGTACATCTAGCAGCCCCCACTTGTGATCATTGCTTCATACAAAAATGATTTTTGGGTTGCAGTGGTTTGAAATGATAAGAAGCAAACCAGCACTACCCAAGTGGCAAATACAAATGTACAATCGGATTTTGGTAGGTTTTGTTTGTTGTTCATGTTTTTTTTTCCCGAGGTTTTGGGAAATCCTCATGAATTCTGACCGATTCTGCTGAAGCCTTTGACAATTGAAGCGATCACTGATTGAAGCAGCATGCTACATGACTTGATAACATATGATATTTGAGATATGCATTTACGTTTGTAGACATACTTCTGTACGCACAAGAAAAAAACATATGTGTATACTTTACGATGGGCACAGTACGCGCATACATCTATATTCTCAAGTTGTATGTACCTTCATCACCAAAGATCTGAGGAGCATTGCCAACAGCAACCTTCATAAGCTAAATGGAGACATCATCCTGAATGTATATGAGTTATGCAAGCTGTTGTCCGTCGTTAACGGCTGTTACATGTTTTTGCTCCAGTAAGATCTATGATTGTTAATGACCAGCCGTGATGGATCTTGACGATATTCACATAACCATCATTCACCAAAGTGAAGCAAGGTTCAAACATCATTGACCTTCATTAAGCCTCATTAAACTCAACCATGAAGTAGAATCATCATGAACCATCAATAGCCATCATTACTCATCAGTAACCATAGTGCAGCTGACTGCTGTCCACCATCCCCATCAAGTGTGGATGATGGACGATGATAATGGACACAGGAGGATGAGATGAATTGTGCAATGAAATGATCAACCATCAAGAACCATCATGAAGCAGTCTAGTTGCCATCATTTGTCATTATTAAGCAGCCTTTTTAACCAGCCTATCAGGAAGCATCACTTTTAATGACCAACCAGGAAACCGTCATTGCCATGAACAACTCCTGCGTGGTGCCATCATTAACCATCACTAACCAGAATCAACTGCCAGTCATTAACCATCATTGACCATGATTAGGGAACCATCATGGCCAATGAATGTCAATGATTCATGAACCATCATCAACCATCACTTTTTGCTTGAGGTTAACCATCGGCAAGATTCATTAACCATTATTTACCATCATCGACCATCATCGACCACCATTAACCATTAACTATGATTCATTAACAATCAATGATTTATATAACCATTATGGTCAATGATGGTTAATGATTCATAATCAATATTAACCAACTATTAACCATCAATGAGTAAGCAAAATGATTCATTGAACCACTAAGAACCCATGATTACCGATTACTGTAACTATGATTCATTAACCATTGTCCAACCACGAGCCACTATCCATCAATGGCTAACCAACAATTAGCTATGGATTATTAACAATCATTTGACTCATCAGCCCATTAACTATCATTATCAACCCATTTACCACGATTCATTAACCATTATCAACCCATTATCCACCGGATCATTAACCAACCATTAGCTATGGATCATTAACCATCAATGGGTAACAATAATGATTCATTGAACCATTATCAACCTAATCACTAACTATGAGTCATTAACCATCAATGACTAACCAACCATTAACCAACCATTAGCTATGGATCATTAACCATCAATGACTAACCAATCACTAGCCATCAATGACTAACCAAGCATGAACCATCAATGACGAACCATAATGATTCATTGAACCTAACCACCAAATATGAGTCATTAACCATAACCATCAATGACTAACCAACCATCAGCCATTCTCCACCATCAATTCTTGGCTCTTTCGTTTTGCTGAGGCCACCGGGGAGCTCTTGCCGCCGGTGGGCGGTACCCATGCGCCCCTGGGCGATTGATGCTGTGGCTACTGGAGGGGGTCAAAAAGGGGGGATTGGAATGGCTGTTAATAGGGGTTATTATAGGTTTAGTAGTGGTTGAGAATAGGGTTACTAGGGGTTGTTAATAGATGTTAATAATTGTTGATAGGGGTTATTGTAGGTTTACTAGTGGTTGTGATAGGGTTTGATATAGGCTAGGAAGGCATAGGGGTTGCAAATAGGAGTCATTAGAAGTGAAAACCAGTGACAATGGTTGAAAATAGGATTTGTTGTTTTTATAACCAATCCTTTGTTTTTTCCGCGTTTTTAGCTAGTGAATATTGGTTACCTATGGGGGAAAACGACCAACGACCAACGATTGTGTTTGAACAACTATATACTAGTTGCTGGTTTAAACCATGTTTTGTTTTCCTCAATCTTTTGCCATGGTTGGTTGATGGAGTCCTATTTTCCAGAGGAGTTGAAACCACAAACCAAATTAGGATGCTAATGATCATACTACAGTAGATGCAATTGAAACAATGATGGTTTGCGTATGTCAATGCACTATTTTAGCATTTGCGCAGATGGGGTCCTGATGCTCATGATAATCTTTAACCATGTGGTTGATGGTTCGCAGTTTCTGAGTGATAGTGATGGTTGTCAATGATGCATACTATCGGCAATGACTGTCAATGACCATATACTGGCGCTGTGTCAAACTTGGACGAGGTGAAGGGTCGAGAACTGATGGTACTGTTGGACGTGGAGGAAAGCAGCCGTCGGGCTGTGCACAAACTGACACTGATGATTTTGGGAACCAGTCATTAAGAGGAGGATAGTGAAACCACTCTTGTGGTATAATCGCTTGACAACTGGATCAGGCTACAATGAAAAGGCACAGCAAAATAAGCAGTGATTTGCATGTGTGCCTAGCTGGAATACAGGCCCGACGGTCCAGATTGTGATTTCAATGTTTGCGCCTTTGTGCGCCTTTATTCACACTTGGACATGTGCATCATTTGATACGTTGTTGCAATCGTCTCCGATTGTGCATCTTTTCGGGTCTGAAACTATCAAGATCTACTAACACGACGACGCAGCAATTGAGGCATGCAGATGGCTGAGGTTCCCTTCATTGGCTGGAAAAGTAACGAAAACTCCAGGAATCATCCGTTTATATACGTTGGATTTTACGTTGCCATGTTAGTTTACCAGAGGGTATTTGGTTTATCAATAGAGATGTGTAGATATATATATATATATAGATCGTTGAAATTGGACAACGTGAGCATTGAGTCCATCAGTTGAGCTGCCTGAACTCTTCGGTCGCCTATGACTATCAACACCAAGGAGAGGCTCCATTTAGTCCTGTGGCACCACTGGTAAACAATATCTTAGCTTAACTATATGGGTGTTTCTCAAAATAGGGGACCCCCAAATCATCCAGTTATAGTAATAAACCAGCCATTTTGGGGGCTCCCTATTTTAAGAAACCACCAGATCTCAAGCAATGAATTAGGCGCAAAGTTAAACCTGTTTGGATTGGACAGTTAAACAGATTAAACCTGCTTGGGCACCAAATATGCACTGGTTAAACAAGGTCTTCAACAGTTCTGTGTCAACAACTGTATCTTAAGCATTTCGAGGCAACCACACACTCTATTGGCTGCTTGCAATTCCTTATTGCCATGAACCACGAGTCATAAAGTCTATGATTTTCGTTGTATTTTTGTGGCTAAGATACCTTATGATTCCTGTAGCTCCTGGTTATGATCCACCTGGTGAGTCACAGCTCAGGCACGAGCTCTCCATGGTCAGTTCCTCCATTTTCGGAGACCTGGACAACAAAGCAGGCGGCTTTCGATAGCTTGGCGAGCTGACCAGAAAGCCATGGTTGTGCATCAGTAAATATAAGCGTTTCATGGTATTTCATGGCGTTTCTGGAAAATAGGGGGTACCTCCAAATCATCCATGAATCTATTATCAATCATTTATGGTAATAAAACAACCATGTTTTGGGGTTCCCTATTCTGAGAAACCACCATATGAACCTGGCAACAAGATGAACCAACAGTTGGGAAACGCAAGCTGTGACAACCGCTCAAAGATGGGTGAACCATCACTAAACTACACTGAACCAACAACTTGTGATTCGCAGTGGGTAATGGTTGGTAACAGGATAGGAAAACATATCAACATGAGAAGCAACAGTTGAACATAGGATATGCCAACGACATACGCTTTATGAACCACCTTTAAAAATCGGATAGGTGAACGTCCCAACAAATCCTAGTTTGTCCACTTCTGGGATGTGAACAGCTAGGGTACGGGGTGTTGACCCACAGTCAAACGGATATAACATATCAGAAATCATAGGGCTGTGGGTCAAAACCCTGTACCCTTGGTTCCCCTATCATTCACCATTATTTTCCCTATAGTTTGTTGGTTATTAACCACCATTATTGGCAGGTTAACTGCTTGACCCATAGCCATAGCACCATCCAACATCATTGTTCAAGAGGGAACTCCATTGCTGGACAGTTTCCGCTCGGACGGTGTTCATGTCGAGGCTGCTCAGTTTCGATACAAGGGCCTCTCTTTACATGAAGTGTTGATTTAGCAAAAACAGCCGGTACATCCTTTACTCACACCATATATTACACATTTGTAGGTGCATTGTAAACACATATGTGTGTGTATATATATGGATCAACGGCATCGTAGATAAAGACGAATGAGGGGTAAACTCATCTCTTGCAGTTTTTCGGCTTCAGGGTAAATGAGTGGTAAAGGGCACCAGGTTGAATCTTGCCGGTGCCCTCCCTGCATAGCCGTGAAACACGTTCACCAGCTACTCGTGGGAGAGGGGACTTCTCCCGACGTGGTGAATAAGGGGGTGCAGCAGTTGCGGGAGCTGTACTTCGACCTACTTAGCGCACAGGAGGCTGGGGGTGCTGTGGCAGCGGCATCTACTCAGCCTACAAGTGGAGAACTACCTCCTGGTTTCGAGTATCCCACTTTGGGATCATTACCCCCTCGGAGGACAGAGGGCCATCAGACCAGTGAGGCGGCTAGGGCTACAACAAAGGAGGCTACTGAGGAAACCGCTCCCGAGGCCAAGGGGAGTGAGGCGAAAGAAAGCAGAAAGTCCAGGAAGAAAGACAGGAATAAAGAGGCCGAGAGGAGAGAGAGCAAGTCAGGCCGCAAGAGGAGAAAGCGAAGCAGGACGCCAGTTGCTCCCGAACAGAGGGAGTTGAGCACACGGCCCGACAAGAAGGCCAGGACCAAAGAAGCTACCCAGCTGCAAAGAGAGGAGGACAGTGGACAGGACGTGCCAAGGAAAGAGAAAGAGAATCAAGAGAAGAAACGCCGTGGGGAGATCTCATTGTCTCCTGAATCAGAGTCTCCTGAAGTGTCCAAGGAGGAGACTGCCCCGAGTGAGGACAATTCAAGAGCGAAGCCGTCGAGGAGGAAGAGGAAAGGAGAGGGGAGGAAGGCACGCCTCCCGAAGAGAAAGAAAGCAGAGAGCCAAAGGAGAGAGCAAGGTCATCAGGAAGAGGACGCAGGAGGAGGGAGTCAAGAAGACGCTCCCGATCACAGGGCCAGGTGCGGTTGCGAGAGCCGCGTGAAAGGAGGGAGAGAGCCGACTCCCGGAGGTCAAGAAGAGAAGAGCATCCTGGAAGTCGACCGCCGCCTTTGCCGTCGAGATCGCCGCCAAGGAGGCCGCACGAGCCACCTGGTCCTCCACCAGGCTTCTTTGTGCCTGGGCCTTGGGATTGGTGGCCTTCTTCACGGTCAAGAGGCGTGCAGCGAAAGTATCGCAACTGGGACATCAGGGTGCACGGTCCGAACTCTCAACGCAAGAATGAGAGGGTTGCGCACCAGTACCCCCATAGGCGTTGATGAGCAGGAGGAGACCAGCAGCCGCAGGTGCCAAAGCCAAGGCCAAGGCGAAAGCAGTTCCAGCTCCCGGGAGAAGAGGTAGGGGAGTTGCAAGGGGAGTAAGAGCTCCCGGGCCGAGGAGAAGAAGACCAGCGGCGGCGGTTGAAGAGCTTCGTGAAGAGGAAGAGCCGGAGCCCATCGAGTCCTTGTTTGAACGAGGAGAAGAGGTGAGGAGTCATCAACAACTGCCATTGGCTTTGTTAGCTCCCGGAGTCAGGGTTGTGGGAGTTGGTGCAAACTACGGTGGCGAGAAGTTGAACTTTGCAGGACGTGCCCTCAAAGCAGAAGTGGAAGGTGGGAACGTCGAGCTACTCGTGCACTTGACGGGTACCAACTCTGAAGGACTACTTCGTTTTGCCACGGGTAGTTCTGAGCCCAAAGTTCGAGTCCACCTTTGCCCAGCCGACTGCGATCAGTTGAGGCGCAACCCGGACTTGGTGCACAGCCCCAAGTTGAAGAAGTTGATTTCTGGAAAGGAAGAAGGATGGGAAGACAACCTGGTCCAGGTCGACGAGGTGCCAGCCCTGAGAGAAGCTCAGGCCAAGTGGGGCGGGCAGCCGAACAAAGAAGTGGAGGGAGAGGAATCATCCAGCTCCCGTCAAAACAAGAAGAAGAAAAAGAAGAAGAAAAAGGAAAAGAAAAAAGAAGAGCAGAAAACACCGCGGATAGGAGGGAGGACTGTGGCACAGAAAAGTCTCCCGGCAGTGTACGGAGGGACTGGCATGGATCCGGACTATCAGGTCCGGAAAAAACTTGTGAAGAAGGTGCGGAAACAACCCACGCGCACCAAGGACAGCAGCAGTTCCCAATCCACCGAGGAAGAAGCCATCGACACAAACCTGCTGCAGGATCGCTCCAAGATTCGCAGGCTATCCCAGGTACTGTAGCCCCGGGCATGTTGGCCGCCGACTCCATCAAGGCGATGAAACGCTTTGTGATGACACAGAGCGGCCAGCCCTGGGATTTAGACCTCCAAGCCTTACCACCGATCGCATGCCAGTATGCGAGACAGTTTCTGGTTGGACGTTGCAGCCCACCTATGGCCAGGGAGATAGTGACCTTGAGTCACATCCACGATCTCCTCACCATGGGGCGCGTCGCGGAGGGGTTGGACGTCACGACGCAACGGCTGAAGTCATTGGAACTTTCATTGACCGGCCAGAACTGGCAGACGGCTCAGAAGGTGGAACTGGTGGAAGGCATGGAAGCCCAATTGGCCACAAGGGCGAAGTGGAAGTGGCTCAACGCGAGCATCGCCTCGACATGAAGGCCAAAGGCAACCAGGGTGGTACATCTACCTGGGAGAAAGGAAAGGGAAAAACAAAAACTCCCGGAAAAGAAAGGGAGAAAGGCCAAAGAGACAAAGGCAAAGGAGGAACGAAAGGAGACGGGAACAAGAAGAACTCCTGAATGTGGGAGTGAAGCGTAGGAAGCTTGTCCTTGGGGGATGCGCCAAAGAGCAGCTCCTGATAGAAAAAGACCTTGTACATAGCGGCTTAGGAGAGCACAGCGGTGATGAAAGCATCGCTGGTATTAGCATGGGTAGCTCCATCGATGGAATGGCCTTAAAAGAAGAAGAGGTAGTCAGACTTCTGCAAGCAAGTAGCCAAAGCCCTAGAGTGGGAGGAAAACACCTCCCGGATCCGAGGTTTCACTTTTACGGTTCGGTGGCTGCCACCGCTGCACCTTCCCCTCTCAACATGTGGAAGAGTTTTCTCCGAAGACCAAAGCAGCTGAAGTGTACTCCCAGCGCAATTTGGAAAAAGATAGCCTAGAGCAGTCGGATGTAGGAAAAACGTTGGTAGGACTGACAGAGTGGCTAAGTAGTAAGATGGACTGTTTCCCAAGTCGCGAGGCCATGTCCACTGGAGGGGTCTTTCCTCTTCCAACGTCCATGGAACACTTAGCCCATGTCATTTCTGACGCTGATCACTTGAAGCTTGGTATGTTGAGGAATGTTGCAATCGCTCTCAACTCTTTTAATGGAGAGCAAGTTTTTTCTGAAGAAATGCCTACCAAACTTCAAACCAAAATCCTGCAAGGGTTATGGACCAATGTGCTGCGAGTGAGTAGTTGGAACGAAACCGTGGAGAGTTTGGACTGGGATTCATTTTTCGAACACGTGGTGTGGATTACAAAGGAGATGAAATTTTGACAGCGCAGAAAGTTCGGTGGGAGAATGTGGCCCCAGCCCTGCCTGAGAGTGTGGGCAGTGTAGATTTAGCAAGCTTTGTGGAATTGGGAACGCAATTTTATGTTGAGCATTTTGAGGATTTTCTTTTGGAAGAAGCACAGCAAGTCTACGTCAAGCCGTCGCGGGTTTTTGTTGATGAATGGGATTGGGAAAAACTTTGCACAGGGTTGTTTGACAAGGGGCTTTTTGGAAGAATCCACGAGAGCGAAGTTTACAAAGTAGGTGGGAAGCCATTGTTAAATGGCTTGTTTGGCGTGTCAAAAGAAGAATTTGGTGACCAGGGCCAGGAAATCATGAGGTTAATCATGAACCTGGTGCCGACAAATGCTGTGTGTCGGAGTCTGGACAGTGACATCGCTACTTTACCTACTTGGTCGACAATGGCTCCACTGGAACTGGCTCCTCACGAAGATCTTCTGGTATCAAGTGAGGATGTCCGTTGTTTCTTCTATATTTTTAAAGTCCCTTTGTCTTGGCATCCTTTCCTTGCTTTCAACAAACCCTTGCCTCCTTCTCTTGTTGGTGATCGAGATGGCACTTGGTATCCCTGCAGTCTGGTATTGCCTATGGGATTCAAGAATAGCGTTTCTATTGCTCAACATATACATAGGGGATTGGCAAAGACGGCGAGACAAATGGCTGGTGTTGGTCAAGGAGCGGAGCTCCGCAAGGACAAGAGTGGAACTACAGCAAACCCACTTTTTCGTATTTATTTGGATAACTTCGATGAGTTGCGAAAAGTGTCCAAATATCATTCTGATTTGATTGCAGGAGTGACTTCACCATTGGTACAGAGTTTGCAGACTGTGTATGAACAAAGAGGTGTACCTAGACATCCCAAAAAGGCGGTGGCCCAGGCGTTGAAGGCAGAGGTGCAAGGGGCTATTGTGGATGGTCGTGAAGGTGTTGCTTGTCCCAAACCCCAAAAGGTGCTGCGGTACTTTATGTTGGCGAAACTGGTTTTGGAGGCTGGTAGATGCACACAGCGACAAATGCAAGTGGTGGCAGGAGGACTGGTATATGTAGGTCTTTTTCGTCGAGCTCTGTTGAAGGTTTGCATGAAATCTGGCAGTTCATCCTGAGCTTCGAAGGATATCCGCCCGTTATCAAATTTGCATTGCCCGAACGTGTAAGGTGTGAGCTTCTCAGGTTTCTGGGTTTGCTTCCTCTAGCTGTTATGGACTTTCGCTCTACTTTGTCTTCAATGGTGACAGCTAGCGATGCATCCACCACTGGGGGTGGGATCATTATGACTACAGGTGTTACTGCGGCAGGTATGGTTGCAGCGCAATGCCCTGTGCGAGGTGATTTGGTGGAACCCCTAGATGTGCCTCAGGTGCTGACTGTCGGGTTGTTCGACGGTATCAGTGCTCTGCGAGTTGCGGTGGACTGTTTGGGTTGGAACCTTGCGGGGCATATAAGTGTTGAAAAGAATGCAGAGGCATCCCGCGTAGTCGAAGCCAACTTCGCTCAATCCATTTTTGTGACTGATGTGCAGAGTATTGATGAAGCAATGGTACGGGAGTGGTCATTGAAGTTTAGCCAGGTATCTTTGATTCTGGTAGCTGGGGGGCCACCGTGCCAGGGTGTTTCGGGGTTAAATGCTGCTAAGAAAGGAGCTCTTAGAGATGCTAGGAGTTGCTTATTCACACATGTGGCTAGAGTGCGAGAACTGCTCAAAGCAGGTTTTCCTTGGGCCCAGGTTCGTAGCTTGATGGAATCCGTGGGGTCCTTCAATGAAGAAGATGAAGGCCACATGTCGAACAGCTTTGGTAACTCCCCTTGGTACATAGATGCATCCGGGCTGAGTTTGGCCCATCGACCCCGTTTGTATTGGGTTGACTGGGAGTTGATCAACCTCGATCACGTGCAAATTTCAACATTGCCGTCAGGACGTACAAAAGTTGAATTTCAGGTTGAATTGAATGAACAAGATTTTTTGGAACCAGGTTGGAAAAGGGTAGAAGCAAAGCCTTTGCCCACGTTTACAACTTCGCGACCAATGGCCAGGCCAGGGTTCAAACCCGCTGGATTGCGTTTGTGCAATGAACAAGAACTTGAAGCCTGGCGACAAGATAGCCACAGATTTCCCCCGTATCAATATCAGCGTTGTCATTCCTTGACCAACAAGAAAGGTCAGTTTCGTTTGCCCAACTGCACAGAACGAGAAGTTGTTTTGGGATTCCCTAAGGGATACACCCGCCAATGTATGAGTAAAACTCATGGCTCAGTTGCTCACACCGATTGCAGACTCACCCTTTTAGGCAATTCTTGGAATGTCACAGTTGTGGCATGGCTTTTAAGCCAGTTGGACAATTGTTGGGCCTCAATGAACCTTTGACCCCACAACAAGTTGTAGCTCGTACTTCTCCTGGACCCACTCAAAGTTTCCAAGGATTTTTGTTGCGGCCACTTATGAGCGCAAAGCGCCCTCCTGTCTCCTCTGGCCATGAAAAGTCTTTGGTGAAAGAATTGGTCACGTTAGTGGGTATAAAGGGAGAAGATGTAATGTTGCAACATCAAAGTGAAGATTTGGTTCGTTACCAGCGTTTACGCTCCGCAGTCCCATCAAAGTTATGGCGTTGGCGAACTGTAGCGGGCTGGAGATGGAATGGTTCGAATGAACATATACATGTTCTTGAAATGCGCGCAGCATTGACAGCCCTTCGCTGGCGCATCGAAAAACAACAACTGCTCCATCAACAATTTGTTCATTTGCTAGATTCTCTCGTTTGCCTCCACGTTTTAAGTCGAGGACGGTCTAGCAGTCGAAAGTTGAATAGGACCCATATGAGAATGAATGCTCTACTTCTTGCGTCACAAACACAGGTGGTGTGGGCTTACGTCCACACAAAGGACAACCCCGCAGACGCCCCGAGTCGGCGTCCAAAGAAGCGTCGTTGGATAAATGCCTAAACGCCACCTAGAAGGAAGTACGCAAGAACAAAGAGCAAAAATTCGAAAACAAATGGGTACCTTGAAACAATTGACTGTACAGCCAATTACCAGGCAGCGGTATGACTCAGCTTTGAATAAATTTTTCCAGTACTTGCAACATGAAAAAATCACGTTGCCCAAACAAGCCATGCAAGTTGATTTGGTAGTTTCCGATTTCTTAGAGCATTTGTGGGCCCAGGGGCTTGGTCGGTCTGAAGCGTCGAATACTTTAGCAGCTTTGCAAGATGCACAACCGCACTTGCGTGGTCGACTTAGCCAAAGCTGGCGCCTTTTAAAGACTTGGACCACCAACGAAGTGCCTAACAGGGCACCACCACTTCCGTTGGAAGTTTTGCGTGCGATGACAGGGTATGCGCTGTTCAAGAAGTGGCCCCATATAGCTCTTACATTGCTCTTAGGATATCATGGTCTATTGCGGACAGGTGAACTTTTAAGTATCACTCCAGAACATGTCAGCATTGGGAAACCTAAAGGTCCTGCTGTGATTTCTTTGGGCTGGACGAAGTCCGGTAAACGTCACGGAGCAGCAGAATCCATAACGATTCATGCTGAAGATGTATGCCGACGGTTATATCAATGGCTGCAAACTGCGCCTTTGAAAAAGCCTTGAGCAGGCCCTTCCCATGTTTGGCGACAAAAGTTCGCACAAATCTTGACTGCGCTTGATTTTTCTTCTTGGGATTTTCGCCCTTACTCGCTCCGAAGGGGCGGAGCGACAGAATTTTTTAAGAAGACAGGTGCGTTAGACAGGCTGGTTGTAGCTGGACGCTGGCAGTCCTCACGGACCACTCGTGTCTATGTGAACGACGGTTTGTCAGTGCTAGCCGAACTAAAGTTGCCTTGGAAACCGTTTTCCCTCACGTTCAAATCTCAATATTTGCGTAGCATCAGTGTTCCCTTGCCAAAACTTGAGCCAGGGATTGTTGCACAACCCCAGAGCAGGGGAATTGGAAGAAGAAGAAGAAGAAGAAGAAGCCTAAGAAGTAAGCTAAGAAAGGGGTACTTCGAAGAAGAAAACTAGTAAGTTTTCGCTTTTTAACAAGGTTCACTATAGCTTTGGGTTTGGCCGGGCTATAGTTGATACCTTCCATGCTTGAGCCTATGTTTCCTGGGTGTGGCCGGGTACTTAGGAAGTATGGTGCCAGGAGAGATGGCAGTACCTCTTTTTTAGCCTCATGAGTCTCTGTGTTTTTCTCAGCTTGAAAGCTGATCACTTTTGACAAATCGGGTCTCGCGACAGCAAAAAGAGTGAGTGGTCCGAATGAATCTTTGGATCAACGGCATCGTAGATAAAGACGAATGAGGGGTAAACTCATCTCTTGCAGTTTTTCGGCTTCAGGCCCCCCCTTTTTTCTTTCTCTCTGTTTTTGTTTACTCCCTCCCGTTAAAGCCGAAGGAAGAAGAAGAAGAAGAAGCTTAAGAAGAAAGCTAAGAAAGGGGTATTTCGAAGAAGAAAACTAGTAAGTTTTCGCTTTTTAACAAGGTTCACTATAGCTTTGGGTTTGGCCGGGCTATAGTTGATACCTTCCATGCTTGAGCCTATGTTTCCTGGGTGTGGCCGGGTACTTAGGAAGTATGGTGCCAGGAGAGATGGCAGTACTTCTTTTTTAGCCTCATGAGTCTCTGTGTTTTTCTCAGCTTGAAAGCTGATCACTTTTGACAAATCGGGTCTCGCGACAGCAAAAAGGGTGAGTGGTCCGAATGATTTTTTTTATATATTTAAATATATATATATATGTATATATATATTTGTTTATTACAGATACATATATGTATATACATGCATACAGCATCCCAATGCACTCATGAATCGCCAATGCGTGTCTATGCAATGCGTACCATGTTTGGACAGCCCAAGTCAGGAAATCGTGCTGGCATTATTTCCATACATCTTCATGTCAGCATGTAAACGGCACAAATATGCGAACGAAGTCACGCACATCCATGAGTATATCAGCCAAATGAGGTGATAGGCTGGTTTCTCAACGGCTGACGGATACCCCACAAATCATGCTTTTCTTTGATGATTCATTGCAATGAACCAACCACAACTTTGGGGGTTCCCTGCCATCTATGGGGAGAGACCACCATACGCTCAGCAAGCACCACAGCTCTACGGAGATCTAGTGGGTTGGTTGGGCGACAGGTCCCAGCATCCTTCGCAACGGTGTCCGTTGTGACTTTCCGGCCACCGTGTGGCCTGAACATTGGAGACCAGACCTGACTTGGGAGGCCAACTTTATCAACCACCATGAACTTCCTCCAGCGCGGTATATTGGAATATAATCCGGAATATGGTAACATCATTATTGGTGCATATCCATCTATGATTATGCATGGCGCTTCTTAGTTTACAATTGGATCCTGCTCTGAATCTCATAATTCACTGAGCGCAGGCGTGCCCCTGTCCCAGATCATCAGCCACATGCTCTACTTCCTGTACTCCAGGCGTACTGATGCTGGCGCTCGCCGGTGAAAGCATCAGGGATAGTACAGTCGAAGTCTATTGATGGGGCTAGCACTATTTGAGTGAAGGGAAGTGCTAGGAAGGCTCACTACTATCGAAGTACAGTCCTAGGAAGTGGGATTCACTGACCTTGAAATGCAGTCTGTTTTTAGTGAGGTCCATATTGATAAAGCCCCCATGTTTCATAGTGAAACACCAGCTACTTGGGGTTATTTTGATGGTGGTTTATTGAATTGATGTGGATCTCATTTTATTGCTCAAGCACGTGACTTGAGTACTAGAGAGATCTATTACCTGACACAGGGTGCGCACTGGACACGCAATGCCAAACTCCTGGGACCCTTCGTTGGCAACGTGTCATATCACCGCGCCTGCTTTGAAATCCACGGATTGGATTTTCACATCTTGGGATTACAATTGTTTGCTGCAATTTGCGTTGATTACTTCGCATCAATTCATGTTTCGCCATGGATGGATGATTTTGGGATGTGCAAACAGAAACGGCTTGGTGGTTTAAGCCCTTTGTGTTGTCCCAAAATGATTGACTTCGATGATTCACACATATACTTTTCCCTAGTAATTATGAACCTGGGTGGATGATTCCCTACTCAAATTCTAGGTCATGTCCATTAATTATGTCACCAACCCGTCATGAACAACCATGCTTAACAACCACGCTTCACAATGGTTAGCAACTTCTAGTTGGTGGTTTCAATCATTTTTTTCTCCCTAGTAATCATTATCAAATAGCTGGTTGACAAACCCGCATCTTCATGACGGGTTGTGTGCGTTTCAGCACCTGTGGTACCAGGCCGCAGGGCGATGTGCGAGAAGCACCCAGGAAGGCGGCGCCGGTGGTGCCCTGGGTGGTGAAATGTGTGGTGAAATTGATGGTATTGGTTCAAATCACTGGTTGATATGTTTGGTGAAAATCATTGGCTACTATTGGTTGATAATTAGTTGATGATGTTGATATTTGATTGTGGCTGAAGATGGTTGGGGATAACAGGACTCAAAAAGGCTTCACAATGATTTGTGGCTAGTAATTTACGCAGGCTTGTTGAAAGTGGGTATCGTTGAGAAGCAATGATTTATGAGGATAAATAACGGTAATGAACGCATTATATTGCTTGGGGCTGGTTCATAGGGGCTAGGAATGATTGATAAAGCTTCATTATTTATGGCTGAACCCAGCTGTCAGCAATCACGGGGAAGACAAACGGCTGATTGATCAATGCTAAGATGGTGTAAAGACTTACCTAGTCCAATCTTAGGAGCATTTAACCTTTTCCAGGATGGTTAATATCGGTGTGTTTCTCAAATTAGGGGACCCCCCAAATCATCCAACATGAAAGATTCATACCAATATACCAACCATTTTTCGTGTCCTCTCTTTTGAAAAACCACCACATTACTATGATGTGTTTGTTGGAGCATGATAGGCTCTACCTGTTGGTCTTACAGAAGCAATTGGAGGTCTTGCACTTGGAATACTCGATGCCATGATGGCAAGGCTGTGAACAACTCTCTCGACTGGGCAGATATCACCAACAGAGACTGTGTCATGACGTTGTGACCCACAGCCATGTCTTATTGAGGGATCTATGCACTATTCACTATGTTACTATACACAACTTATACGCTCTAGATATTTCTAGACAATATGAGAGCTTATGAGCAGCTCATAGAGATATTTCGTTTGGTTTAGAGCCCTTTCCTTGGTCCCCGTGCTTGGTCCATTCCTCTCTTATCCAATGCCCCCAGCTTTTGCTGGTGCAATCAAGCCACCAGAGATTGAGCGGCTGCCCAAGAGGCCGCGACAATTTCATCATCGGAAGGCAGTTGATACCAGTACCGTTTGATAAGCAGTACCAGTAGCAGGTGACAACAGTTGTCATCGGTAAGTAGTTCAATGGACAAGCTGATGAAACCAGTTCTGCAAATCCCATGATTCACAATGGGGTGATAGGCAAAAATGTGCAGGAAACCTGGCTGAGTTGTTCAGCATCAAGCTATCTCATCAGTGGGTTTCCCAGGTTCCACGTGAACCAACCCATGGTGCCATGGTGAATCCTGGGTCCACCAGCTGTTGGGCAGGCTCTGATGCCCATCTTGCCCGACACCTTGGGGTCCAAGGCCTTTTTCAGGCGCGCCACGGCAGAGAGCGACCAGGTCATCAGGGGGTGACTTTGACCCGTTGGTTAAGCATGGTTAAGCATGGTGAGTTGGCAACGGCTGAGCTTTGCTGGTTCATGCTCATCGTTCTTTGTTCGGAGCACGGAGTCTTTAGATTGGCCCTGGGTCGCAATGGCCTCCGGTTGATGATATCCACATGGATGACTAATTATGGACCACGGAGTGAGTGACTCTTTATGCTTATATAATAGTGATGAATGATGAGTAGTGGTGGTAGTTAGTGGTTGCTTCACTGCTTCACTAGGGTAATGGCTTAACAACCATGCTTCACAATGGTTAACAACTGCTAGTTGGTGGTTTCAATCATGTTTTATTATCCTAGCAATCATTGACAAATAGCCTGGTTGACTGGCGCATATTTTCATGACGGGGTGGTGAGCACCACCAACCAGTCCAGGTTTTCAGCTTCAACCCCCAACCAATACGGGTGGTTAAACCACCAATCAGACAACCCTTTGTCATTGGGACTCTGTAGCGGAGCTGCAGGGATTGGGCTCACAGTGAATCAGCTTATCACTTAATGATAGCCAGTAAGATTCAACCACACTCACAGGTCAGCAAGCGCACAGAGCGCTGGTTTTCCAGGTTGATCGCACACGATCAGACGTCCATGGCTTTGGCCTATCAAGGCGCGAAAAAGGGGCCCCTTCACACCTGAGCCCATGCATCGGTGCGGCGACTGGTTGCTGGTGCACATATTTCATGAGAGCTGGAAACCTGAGGCAGCTGGATCTGTTGCACCAGGGCAAAAGGGAAGTCAGGTTTCAGGCTCGAATGTGAAGGAGCAACTCGCGAATCACATGCACTGATTGCGAGATCTGCAAAAGATTGCCCGTCGAGGTGAGCAGCAGCTGGAAGGTGAAGACCAGCATTGATTGCGAGCGCAAGTTGCTGTAGCGCAAGCTCATTGCTGGTGTCTCCCAAGGATTCATCAACCCGCTGAATTGCTGATTTCCCGGCCTTCTTGTTCTTCTTGGCAGAGATGAACTGTGGGTCATAGGCGATACACCACTTCCAAGTGGTGAGGAAACGCAGCAGACTGGTTCTGCTATCACCCTTTTTCTTGGTCATGGCATCGGCAAGGTCATAGTCCGATGCAAGCCAGCGAAGCGAGCAACCAACGCGAGCCAGATTGTCCCTCAACTGGAACGCTTGTAGAGCTGCACGCATGTTGGATAGACCAAGTAGAGGTGATTCATTGACCTCTACAGCATCGAAACCACCCTTGGAGTCGGTGCATAGAATGCCAGGCACCACAAGAGCTCGGCCTTCTGCTTGTTCCACAAGATCCTTCCGAGGATCTTTTTGCGAAGCACCAACCCCATGTAGCTCGGCCCATAAGAGCCTGATGCGGAAGTCCTGGTCTTCTGCTTCAAGGATCGATTGTACTTCTGCATCATTGCTACCAATGGCCTTTCGTTTGAGCTTCCATGTTCGCCAGCTCAAAAGCATCATGCTGCAAACCTGTCCAGGCTTGCATTCAGGTCCAGCAGCAAGGGTCAGTAGGCCACCTGTGGAATCACCCTTGGGGCGGTTGCTGTGAGCTTGATCACCCATCGAGATGAAGTGCACATCTGACCAATGCTTCACACTGGGCAGAGGAAAGAATCGAAGTCGAAAGGCTTCACGGCGCACTTCAGCCACCATAGCTTGGATCTCCTTGGCGGTGTCCAGGGTGCCGTTGGTGACAACATTCCAACATCTCCCAAGGTTTCGATGTAGGCATCTTGGTCCACCTCGATGCCAAAGGTACCATTCTTGAGGTCAACGGTCTTGACGTCAGTGCCTGCATGTCGATAGGCCTTTTGCTTGATGGTACCCCATTGATACAGGGAGAGAATCTTCTGCTTGATCTCTTGCCATTCTTGGGAAGTTTCATCGCCCACCATATGGAAATCATCCACATGTCCACCCATAGCTCCAAGAAGCTTTGGATAGCGACCAGTGCTGTCCTTGTCGTGCTTCGAGAGCCACATCCATAGACATCGTTCACCAAGAACTGCGATGCCACCAATAGAGGCGAGCTTCTGGTGCAAATCCAGCCATAATCCACGAGGAGCCGTAGTGGATCCATAGATGTTCTTCAAAATCCGAAGGATGCCTTCAGAACCAACTCCAACAGCTTGCCGAAGTTTTTCAACACCAGTAGTCCAGATCTCCTTGTCAGCTTCGGTTGGTTGACTCTGGAGAAATGCTGTGGCAAGGTCAAGGCCCAACAATGTCCACTGGTGAGTTGCAGAAAGCAGGTAGAGGACATTCCTTCCAATCATCGATTGAACCGGCGAGGCCGTCTTGAAGGAAGGGTCCAGCAAGCTTGGATGTTGAAAACCAAGCAAGACAATTCTTGCCTTTGCCTTCTTGGATCCATCCGAAGTGACCATAGTGCCAGGGTTTGTCTTGGCATCTTGGAGGGCTTCGGCTCGTTCATCAGGAGCCACGGGTTTCCAAGTGAGCACCCATCTTGCCTTGATGATGCGCTGGCTTCCATAGGCCTGGCGCACTTCTTCATCATTGAGGCATCTTCTCACTGCCTCATTCTTCAGGAAGGATGAGACTTCCTTCATCTTGGCCCTGTGGAAGAGCTCTCGATGCTCTGGGCTGAGGCGTTGGAGGTTGACTTCCGCATTGGCAGCCTTCTTCACAAGGTAGGCCACCGGGTTGTGTTCAAACAACTTCTTCTTTTTGTTGGAGGGGAAGTCGAGATCAAAACTGATCTCCAAGCACTCATCACATTCTTGGAGAGCTTGATGAAGATCCAATTGCTTCGCCTCCACAGCCGCTTCAGCAGTGAGCTGTTCAACCCACTGAATGTCATAGTGTTGTCGTTGAAGATCAGGAGGTCTGCCAAGTTGAGCAGTGAGCTCATCATCAGCCTCAGCATCGGGGAGTTCTGGAAGATCATCACCAGGAGTGGAAGGAGCATATTCCAAGGACTCCGCACCACTCATTGGTTCCTGGTAGTCATTCACCTCCGTCTCAGGGTCCGCTGGGACTGCATCATCATCCATTGCAGTCTGTGGTTCATCCACGCGAGGGACCTTCGAAGGAGGGCCAGCTGTGAGATCAGCAGGTACTGCATGTTGGCGAAAATCTGAAGATCTCAAAGTCGTCTTGCCTCGAGCTCGACGAATAGGGATCATTGTGGTCTCATCAGGTTTCGCAGGCAGCATTGGGAGTTCAATTTCATCTTCACCAGGGATCTCTTCGGAGATGTCCTCATACTCACGGTTGGGAATCAAATCCGTGAGTGACTTCCAAGTGCTTGGGTCTTCCTTGGAGGAGCATTCATGATGAAACCGTTCAGTGGGAGTCACTGGTCTCACCGAGTGGGGGCTGCATCTCCAAAGTTTGCCAGCAATCAAAACCCAGACGATGTGACGCCTGGTGTCACCTTCTTCTTGATGTGGTAGAACTTCTTGAAAGATGACCCGTCCAGGGCCATACCAACCTGGCCGGCTGGCCTTCTGAGTGCCACCACGAGGTCCACGATGATGGTCCATAGGAAGCACCTTTCGCCAAACCTTCACCAGCTCAGTGACCTGGAAGGAGCGTAGAGGTTGACGCACCTTGCTGTTGCCCAATCGAGAAAGAACTCGTTGAGCACGGGTTCGAGTGGCCACATCTTGAGCTCGTTGTCGTGCAGCGACGGCATTGGCATAGGCTTCGCTTGAGGTCAATGAAGAGAAAGTCCTGGCATCTTCATCACTCACCATATAGTCCTTTCCAAAGCACCACTGATGAGAGGAGTAGCCGGCCACATACTCAGTGGAGTTCAAGGCTGAAGCAGCCAAGGTCAAGCTGACTTCAGGAGCTTGATCCAAGCATTCCATATGGATTGCACTGGCCGTGAACTTGATGTCCTTCATGGAGTGTTCCAGCAATCCGTGGGACCAGCTTTCCTTCTCAGCAGAGGAGGTGAAGTCGATGCCCAGCCCTCGGCAGAAGGCTGAAAACTTCTCCCCATTCATCGTGTTGGCGTTGTCGGAGATGATGTGCATAGGTTTCGGGTAATGACCAAGCCATGCACGGGTCACCGCATCAATGACCATCTCCGCATTCTCGGTCTTCATGGTTTGTAGATCATAGGGTTCCATCAGCGGCACCACCACTCGAAGACGAGTGGCCATATCCATCATCAACAGGAACTTCAGCTTCTTGCGAGGACCATTGTTGGGAATGATCCACTCAGAGACATCCATGCCCATAGCTTGCCAAGGTTCATACTGAGCATGAGTAGCAGCAGGTGGAATGTTGCCACTGCTGGTGCCACCGCCACGAAGGGAAGCACAGGTCGGGCACTGGTAATCGAGCACGGCCTTGATCTTCCACTTCTCCAGCTTGGCGTCCTTCACGATGCGGGCAAGGTTCCGCGGGGTGGGATGACCAGCTGCTTTGTGGAAGTGAGCCACTCGAGCATGCCACCGATCAGCTTCTTCTTGGGAAGGAGGCTGCAAGCTTGGATCCGAGGGATCTCCTGGAAGTAGATCAGGGTGTTCAGCAACTTGATCTCGAGCACCAGAAGAAGACGCCTGCTCAGGGCGTAAAGCGCGAGAGGCCTGCACAGGACCTAGCACTGCAGAAGATGAAGCGCGAGAGGCCTGCTCAGGGCCTAGCACTTCCCCCGGGACCTGCCCAGGATCCACTGAGGATGCGCCAGCAAGAGCATTGAAGTCCTCGTCATCCATGTAGATGTCCTCCATGGCATAGATCGAACGAAGTTGCCGATTCGAGCATCCCTGAGTAGACCAGAACTTGCAGAAGCTTGTGACCATCTTCCAAGGGTAGTAGGCACTCTTGGCGGTCTCCTGGCCCTCGATTGAACCATGGGAATGATCTTGACGACATACCTTGGCACGGTACACCTTGTGGAACCGCTCGTCATTGGTTCGAATCATCCATTTCTTGCGGAGGAACTGATCGAAGCGGTCCTTCATGTCAAAGGTGCAGCCATCAATGCGGCAATCCAACCAAGGTTGGCCAACTTCTTCCATGAAGTCATTGAGGTCCAACATAGGTCGTTGCTTCCATCCGAAGCAAGGAAAGACCCATTCCCAGTAGACCAGGATGTCCTCGTCCTCCTTGATGCACTCAGCGATGAAGTTGCAAGCGTTGCGCATCATCTTGCGCTCCTTGCGACGATCTCGCTCCAAAATCTCACGCCGTTCTGGCGTGTTGTAGTTCACATTGACCCACTGGCACCACTTCGTGCAAGGGAGAGAAAACCACAGTCGCCGAGGTCGATGACGTCGACGGAGATCATGGAGCCTGTTCCAAGATTCGTCCTTGTAGAGGTCGAAGCCCGAGTGCAAGTTGATGCGGCGAGGATGTAGCCCATGTTGATCAGCACATAGTGACAACCAGGAATGTGGAGCACATGCAATCTCCCACAGTCCATCGCGATTGTCGTTGGTGAAGTCGTTGATGGCATGAGTCATCGAGGCCGTCATCGTGGCAGCGAAGAGCATCACCTTCGCAGCCATCTTGTGAGTAAGCGGCTTCAGTTCATCTCGCCGCTTTCCACTGCGGTTGCAGCGGCCTT
>VSDK01013990.1:270046-301640 GCA_009767595.1 Symbiodinium kawagutii
GTGTCCGCCACGTGGTTCCCGTAGCATGGCCAGCTGTTCCCTGCACGTGGATCCCTTGGGTCGTACTTGACAGCCCGCTTGTGGTCCAACGGGGGTGCCGGCTTCTTTGCTGGCGTGGCCTTCGTGATCTTGGTCACGATGTCCGCTTCCTCGGAGGTCGTCACATGGCGCATCGGAGGATCCATGGCCTGTCGTCACACAAGGTCGAGGAGGGGACGATTGCGAATTGGAAATGCTAGAGGCAGCTGTCTGGCCCATCGGAGCCGTAGTTGCTACCATGTCCATGTGATCATGTCGTGTTCGAGCAGCATGCAAGAGAGTGCGAAGTCGCTCCACTGACTGCTGAAGCACAACATCACTGACATCAACATCTCGAACTGTTAGATCATAAAATTCAGCTGGATGAAATTCGAGAACATGAAGTGAAGGTGAACCCGAGCTGGTTGGCGGATCAGCTACCACATGCACTGAGGAATGACCTTCACGACATTGAACACCCTTGGTGAGGTAAAACACAACATCGCATATGTAGTGCCCCTTTGTGTTGCATGGTAGTTGATATGGTTGTGGATCTTGTTCATGAGCATCCATAGCCAAACCAGTAGCGAAGTCGATCACCATAGCTGTTTGTGGTCCACCAAGATGATCCATCCCAAGTAGTATCGGAACCAAGGAGTTACGATCAAAGTTGGGGTGATGTAGATCAGGAGGATCAGGGAGTGCATAGATGCTAAACGAACGTTTGGTACCACTAGCCATAGATGAAATGGTTGCCCTGTAGAGTGCTCTACCCCATTTCCCATTGCCAAACCGGAAGTGCGGACGCATGTACTGTTCCACGGTGATTGCGGCTCCCTTGTCCTGGTTGAGCACAGCACGAATCAATCCCTTGACTGATTCCTCTGGCCCGGCAGAAGCTGTGGCACCACAGTCAATCAGCGCTTGACCTGGTTTCAAGGTCGAGCTGCTTGAAGAAAAAGCGGTCATGGATGGTTCCAACTCCATGCCATAACCAAACATCTCATGCGAGTACACATTGACCGGAGGACGGGAAGGCATCTTGTTCTTGGACTTCCCCTTGAGCTTGCCCTTCATCTGAGCTTGAGCATCGAGCCAGTTCAAGCCCTTGCCCTTTTTGCCCTTGGAGAAACTCTTGCCCTTCCCGATGAAGTACTGTTCGTTGTAGGGATCAACCATGTAGTTACCAAAGGATGGTTTACCAAATCCACGGAACTTACCCTTGGAGTGTGAGGGGTGTTGACGGTCAGGACATACTCTGGCAAAATGGGGACCACCGCATATGTGACATGGACCTCTACCACCACCAGCATGTAGTGAACCACCACCACCAGCACCACCAAACCCACGGTCCTTGCGCAGAGCCTGAGTGGCTCGTTGTGCCTCGGACCAAGTGCGAGAGGCCTCCAAGGCCAGTCCTTCAGCCACGCGTTCAGCAGCCTGAGCTTCGGCGAGGGCAGCTTGTGACGTGGCATCATCCGTGGTGCTAGGGGGATCATCACCAGGGGGTAGATCACCATCACCGTACCAACCATAGTCGCCCCAACCATCATCATCATCCCAACCTTCATAGCCCATAGGATCGTTCCACCAACCATCATCATCATCTTCGGTACCCATAGTGTAGGCATAGGCATCCATGAGGTTATTCTGCATGAAGGCATGGTTACGGCCACCCAACAATTGCTCGTCCCAGAGAGTGGAAAGAGCTTGGACCACCACATCGAACTCAAGAGAGCCCTTGGTCGTGGCGATGATGTCACGCATCTCATCCTGGGTCAAACCGGCAGCCTTGAGCAGCCTGCATCCCCGAAGCACACCCAGCACAAATGAATCCTGTAGAGTCATCTCATTCACCGGGGATGCAAGGGTCGCAGCAGCAGCTTCAGCAGGGCCTCCGAAGGGATCACCAGGTCCTCCAGAGTTGCTACCCTTGCCACCAGCAGAACCCATCGATGCGCGGCCAGGGCTGGCCGCAGCAGTCCGCTGTGCGTGTTCTCCTTCCTCTTGGGCGCCGCTGCCAGTAGCGGCAGCTTGAGCAGCAGCATCTGGCTGTTGCCCATCATCTTCATCTCCATCACCATCGCCATAGTCATACCACCAGCCATATTCTTCAGCTTCGTCTGGGAGGTCAAAGCCTTTGTCGCTCTGCTTGACCCCAGTCTTCTCATCATAGAGGCGTATCAAGGCCTCAATGAACTCACTGAAGCCAAGTGCTTCCCTGACAAGGAAGCTGTTCATCTGTTCACCTTGGCGACGACGGAACCCAAAGTACTGAGTGCAGATCGCAGCAGCATTAGGCAAGGACTGCCTAACCAAAGGACTGCAAGCCAGTCGATGGAGGTATTCTCGAACGCCACCAATCTTATCGAAGTCAACCGATGTCCATGACATCGCCAGTAATCTCGCAGGACCAGTGAGGCGTCCAACCAGTTTGGTCGCACAGTAGCGGCGACGGTTGACTTGGGTCGCACGAACATACCAGCTTACTTCACGGGTATACTTGCGCCAAGACTGGGCTGATCCATCCCAGGTCGGCACATGATGTTCCTTCTCGCTCATCTCGACGGTCTGTGCAAGGTCCAGGTCGTATCACCTGGAAGTACAAAAAGATCTCAGCCAAAAGCCGTAGGTGTCTTCAGACAGCACGGCAGCTCGGAGCAAAGGCACTGGAGCTTTTGCTCCGCTACCAATGTAGCGGAGCTGCAGGGATTGGGCTCACAGTGAATCAGCTTATCACTTAATGATAGCCAGTAAGATTCAACCACACTCACAGGTCAGCAAGCGCACAGAGCGCTGGTTTTCCAGGTTGATCGCACACGATCAGACGTCCATGGCTTTGGCCTATCAAGGCGCGAAAAAGGGGCCCCTTCACACCTGAGCCCATGCATCGGTGCGGCGACTGGTTGCTGGTGCACATACTTCATGAGAGCTGGAAACCTGAGGCAGCTGGATCTGTTGCAGACTCCCGGTGAAACTTTTAGGTGGCAGTGGTTCCCCATCATTAAACATCGTTTTCCCATGTTTTCCCCATAGTTTTGTTGGTTATTTACCCCCGTTATTGATGGTTAATATTGATCCATAGCCAGGTCCAGTCCCTGCTTGCCTTCGCCCAGGACGGCACAAGATCTGAAGGTTCCATCGGGACCCCATAAGGTGCGCAACCAGTTTCTGGCCACAGTCAGCTGTCCAGAAATTGATGGGGTCATGTTGCTTCACCGCAGAAACCAGACGCCTGGGATGGTATTAGGTCGAAACACCCAAAGTGATAGTTTCTAGTTGGTGTTTTTATACCGGCTAATAATGGTTGAGGAGACAATTAGCAACGCGAATGGTTAAACAACAACTAGCTGCTGGTTTTTTTTTAACATTTTGTGTGATGTTTCATGATTTTTCATGATTTTTCCGAGTATTTAGGGCCTAATTTAGGGATACCCTAGGGATAACCAACCAACCAACCACCCAACCACCCAACCTAGCGCGACAGGGTGAGCCCGTGCTGAGCGTGGTGGGAGCTGCCCGGCAAGATAGTGGGAGCTTGGAGGCCAGCCGCGGCGCGGCGAGTGGATGCCTTTTTGTTGCTTGTTACTTGGTGGTTCTGTTTGTAATTTTATGATGTTATATGATAGCACCAAGTTGACCACTAGTTAGCTACTTAACCACTTAACCATGTTATATGATGTTACTTTGTAATTTTAGTTATTGATGATTCTGATATATGGTGTTACTTGTTAGTTGATGTTACTCATGTTGTTTTACTTGTTGTTGGTGATTCTGGTTGATGTTACTTGTTACTTGATGTTACTTGCGTAATATTGTGATGGTTTGCGTTGCTCGGATACGCGGCCGAGGTGACCCCAAGTCCTTTGCACATCGCTAGATTCTGCCTTCTGCTTGGCAATTTGGATGCGTGGCATGGAGACAAAGGTCTCCAGTGTTGGGTCGATATAGGTAGGGATCATGTTTGGATGATTCGGAGGTACCAATGTTTCTGGAAAACCCCACATAATCAGCGCCAAAGTCTTTGTCAGTTGACTGTTGACTGGTAGAAGAGGCAACTGATGGGCTGTACCACTTGATCAAGACATGATGATCGCCATCCAGTGTAGCAATTCATATGCAGGGGGATTAAAAGAGGTAGCAGGATGATGTTCCCCTTGTTTCTTTGCGGCCGGTTCCTGATACCCCCAAGGATTGGAATCCATGAATCGGTTTGGATCATCGATTGCAGTACCTCAATCCATGGATTTGGGTACCAATATCAATCACATGGATCAATCGGATCATAACGCTCACAAACATCTGCATGATTCTTTTATAGAATGTGTATATTTGGATATATGGGCTATTCAATCGCCATTTTTATGGTACACCATTGACGAACATTGTCAGGGTTGTATATCATCATTGTTCTACTCTTGCAGGCACCATTCATTCGCCATCATCATGGGTTATCGTTCTGTCATAGAACCGAATAACCATGTTTTACGATCAAAATCACTATTCGTAGAATACAATCATTGATCATTTTCTAGTATCGAGATCACCATCAGCAGAATAACATAATCATGTGTTTCTATAAAGATCATCAGTAATAGAATAGAATAACATTTTTTTACTGTGAACATCACCATTCATCAAATTCTACTACGCAAATCATCATGAGAAAATAGAATAATCACTTTCGACTCTAAAAAGCATGGTTCACAGAATAGAATATAATCATGTTCTACTTCCAAAAATCACCATTGATAGAACAGAACAATAATTTTCCAGTCCAAAAATCCCTATTAACAGAACCAAAGAATCATTTTCTACCATAGGAATCGCCATGTTTTGCTCAACCCGCAATCTGCCAAAACGTCAACCTCAACGTCCAGGCCTTCGCCTCGTTGGCGCGCTCCTTCGGCTTCGCTGGGGGCTTGATGGCCTCTGACGCTCGGGCCGCGGCAAGCCGCGTTGGGTGCGGGGAGCCATGGGGGTCATCGCCATGGCGAATGGCTAGGGCTTGGTTGATGCCGAGGCGAATTGCTACTATGGCAAGGGTTGGTCGCTATCAAGTGCCATGGCTAGTAAGGGTTGGTTGCTCTCAAGTGGTAGCTCGACAGCATTAGTTGGTTTTAGAATTGAGAATGGATCTGCAATGAAGGAGAGAATAGATTAACAATGATGGACAACAATAATTGGAATCGCTAATACTAACAGATATATGCGAATAGGGGTCCGTTTTGTTGATTGTTGTGTGTTGCTTGTTTGTACTCGTTGTTGGTGTTGCTGGTGTTCTTGTCATGGTTGTTGTTGCTGTTTGTGCTGTGTGAATGTGGTAATCACAATAAAACACAATAAGACCTCGTCATTCTCGGGCACATGGTAATCCATTGACATCATCTACATTAGTGGCGGTTGTATTTTGTTGGTTGTGTTACAGCAACATTTGATTTGTGTTTGCTAAAATGGCAACCCTACATTGCGCACTTGTCATTGTAGTTTGTTGCTTAGTTGTTGGTTTACTCTTGTTGTTGATGGCGTTGTTTTTGCTGTCATTCTTGTTGCTCGTTGTCATTATTGCTGAACAACCAGCGACGCATTGAACTATTCAAGTAAATACTCGTGTCATGGTGCTCAGGGAAGTAGTGATTTCATCTCGAAAATGTGTTTCTAGTTGCTCACCTGCCAATAGTTGTTTGGTTATTCCCCACAGAGCACACTCAACTTGAAGCGTTGGTTTCCAAGTAGGAGATTTGCTAAGTCAGATATGGCCATGCCGCTTTGATGTTCAATTTGTCAGGTAGTCTTAATCTGTTTCCTAGCATCTCAGGCGGCTAGTTGACCCCGTTTCTTACTGCAATTGTTGCACTTCAAACGCAATAAGCTGAGGTTGGGGTTTCATCAACAAACCTGGAGAGAGTAGATGTTCACATATGCATATGAAGAGAGCTGCGGATGTTCCCGTGGCACTCGCAGTTGACTTTGAGTTGTGAAGAGTTGCAATGGTTTTGCGGGGTGAGTATCTCTAAGAAATGCACAAGAAACGATATGAATATGCTTTTTGTTGCTTTTTCAACATGGCCTTGTCCACAAATAGACCCAATAATAAAGTCGGGTACACCGCACAGGTGTTTTCCCAACTTTTGGTAATTTCTGGCTAGCTCTGTGTTACCAGACTTTTGTGCATATCCGCCGAAGATTCATGTACGCCCAGTATGTGATTGCGTCCCCAACACGAGGCATAGTTACGTACGTTGGCCGCCATATGCTCATGTCACTGCGTTGGTAGGAAAATCGACCTGGGAAACCCTTGTTTGAACCACCCATCGGTGGGGGTTTCCCAGGTCCATTTTCACAGCAACTCGCTGGGTGAAGCCATGATCTGATCCAGCTGATCCTCAGCCTTTAGCGAAGCAACGTCAGCGGCTCCTAGGAAGTGGAAGTACCCTCCAACCTCACTGATGCCAGTGTCACTGCCTTAGTCTGCTGGCAGGCCAAACTTGGCTGGCAATGTCATAGGGAAGATGGTTGGTAATGGTTAGTTCTAGGGGACAGCAACAAGAGGCTAGTTGTACGTAGTTATTATTAATTATGTTGATTGGTGGAATAACGTGTAGAATGGCGGTACAACAACAATAGGGAATATAAATGAATGGAGTGATTGATGCTGATGAATGGGAGATCAAACTGCTAAGAACCTCCCTCCCAACAAGTGATGGTAGATCACCAGCTATGGTCAAACTGGTTGTGAATTCTCCATGTCGATATACTAGAATGATGGTTGACAATTCATCATGCAACTCTCACCATTTTTGGGATCAGGACGATGGTTGATGATGGTTACCGACTATGACGGATCATGGTGGCTCAACAGCGATGAAAGGAGGGCTACCCGCTGGTATACGCAGCTAAAATATGTGACGTGCTCTCGAAGCGTTACATGTGACCAGCAATCATTAGCCATAGATTTTCTCCTTGGAGATGCTCGTAAACGGGGACCCATTTTGGGGGTCTGTTAGTTTTGTTTACGGATTCTCTTTAGGATTTCTGTGTTTTTTTCACTTTTTCTGCGCTTCTGCTTCTCTGCTTTTCTGTTTCTTTGCCTCCTTTTGCTTCTTTGCTCTCCTACCTTCTGCAGTTCTGCTTTCTGCTTTTGCTTTTCTGCTTTTCTGCTTTTCTTCTGCTCTTTTGCTTTTCTGTTGAACCCCACTTTGATTGAATCTTGCGTGATCTTGCATGTATTTTTGTCTAACTGAGTTTGAGTTTGTTTTCAACCTTCAATCTCTCCACAAATCAACAAGAGATTTGAACCATCAAAAAAAGCATTTAACTGAGTCATGAAAAACAACTTGAATGATCAATCATATTGAAAGAATCAAGGGGAAGGAAGGAAGGAAGAAAGCACAACTTCAACAGCACTAAACCTTAAAACCATAAACGCTAAACCCAAAAGCATAAACCCATGTACCCTGAAACCATAGACCTGAAAGCATACAGCATAAACCCTAAAACAGAAAACTTAAACCCTAAAACTGTCAACCATAAACCCTAAAGCCATACACCGTACACCCTAAAACCCTAAAATCTTGAACCCTAAAACGATCAAGCCCTAAAGCCATAAACCCTAAAACCATAAGCCTAAAAGCTTAAACCCCAAGGCATACACCAGAAGCCTGAAAACCAGAAACCGATCAAATCTTGCCCATTCCGTTACACATGAGAAGGTAGGATGCAAATGCCATGGTAAACGGCAGGTAAGATATCGCAAGCCCCACAATACCATAGTAAGTCAACAGCACCATGTCCCAAGTCTATCAAATTCCATAGAAAATGAGAAGATAGAATATCCAAAATGTGGCAAATACCATGGGAAATGAAAGGTAGGATGTCCCAAATGTTGCAAATACTAATGGGAAATGAGAGGCAGGATGTCCTGAATGCTGCAATTACCATGGCAAATTTAAGGTAAGACTTCCCAAATACCCTAAATACATTCGAAAATATCTAGTTTCCAGTCTGGGTAGTAGCATCCCAAAAAATACAACAAGCAAAATACAACCAATTTTAAAAAAGTTTTCCAAACAAATTTCCACCCCTGGCAAACAGCTGCAAACGTGGGTGTAGATTCCCAGGGTGGTTTGGAACCAGGGTGGACCACCATGCCTCATATACCGCAAGGATCACCCATGATCAGCATGCCGGTATGATCATCAAAGCACAAGTGATTTCCACAACTGGTCTGCAACATTGAAAAAAGAACATATAGTTCTATCCAACACCAGTTCTTTTCCCAAATGTTTTTGTTAGTACATCCAAACTGTGTTCTAGACAACTGGTCTCTATCCAACATAGAATTCTATCTAACATCTCAACTTTGCCAGTTGTCACTCTAACATATAATTCTATCTAACATCTCAACTGGTCTCTAACATCTCAACTTTAAGCAAAAAAGTCGACCACTTCGCCACTCGCCTTGCCTCGCATGTGCCGTTGCTAGTACCCAGGCCCTGGGTTATAGCACCTTCGGTGCTGGAGGCTTCTTTGGCGACTCCGAGAAGGCGGACGTTACCCCACTTACCATGGGTGAATCCAACGGGGTGGTTGCCATTGAAGTAGTGGGAAAACCATGGGAAAATCATTCGTTGGGTTAATCCAACTGGTTGGTGAATCATAAGTAATCATAAGTAATCATGATTGATTATTCATAATCTATAAGTTGGATTGATGAATTGTGATTCATTGGTTGATCAATTGATAAAGTGGTTGACTGATCAAGTTGGTTTCACCAAATGGCTTTCATGTTTTGAGAATCAGGTTGGGCAAACAAGTTTTTAGAGTTGGATAAAATAGTTGGTTAGATGGTTCAAACGAGATAGAGACAATGTGAGAGCCATGCAGAAGCTGGTTTCGTGCATTAGTGGTTGCGGTTCTCGTGAATAGTGAACCGAGAAGGTAGCATGAAGCAACAGGGATATGTGGGCAACAACTTGTGCTGGCTATGGTACGCTGGTATCATTCTTTTGGAGCTGACAGGGATGTAGGTTGGCAATGATCATACCATCAAAACCTCAGGATCTGCGTTTTCATCTTATAGCCCACTTGAGAAGGATCAGATCACAACCAGTACCAAGTGGGAATCACACAGGAGTGGTGGGATGAGATTCTCCCAACAGTCTGCATGCGGAGTATGGGTCAACAATAAGACCAGAGAGGGACCAGAGATAGGCATGGATAGGCCACAGAGAATGGGGAGCAGCACATGAGTCTGCTTTTGTGTGTTTTCAAGTATTCAGCGTTGCCAAAGATGTATAGAACAGCATTCTCATAAGGATGCCTTGATGTGTTCGAAAAAGATTTGCGGAAGGCTTGTAAGAGAGCGTGGATAGTAAATGTCCAAATCTGCCCATGTTTGCCCTATGCCATGCCGTCGCCTATACAACTTCTCCCATGTTTAAAACAGTGCCTTGCCAAGCTGCTTTGAAGCAGTGCGCAGAATCAGCACTTTCGGTCATGCAGGATATCCTCCAACCCGTGTTCACATTTACGTAGTCATCACGTGTCATGGGCTATGTAGGTGCAGGCTAGGGTGTTGAAGCAGGCATTTCTAAGACTTCTCTCATGTCTAGCATCCACGATACAGAATCTCCGCTCTGAGTTGGGGAGCGGCGAGTGGAAGCAATTGCGCATGCTATGCAGAAGGCAACACAATCACTTCCTAACCATCAAAGTGGTTAACCATATTTTAGCATGTTTTAGCCATCATTTAGTGATTATTCGACCATGATTCAACCATATCTAATCATCACAAAAACCGATAGCTGGGACAAACAGAACCAGCGGCTGTGGAATTTCTTCCCGTTGCAGGCTTGGAGTAAAGATGGCTCCAACATCAGCACCTTGGCTCTGCGAGTGCTCGGGATTTGGGTCCGTCAGCTCTGTCCGTGTCGTACCAACGACCGTGTCGATGTGAGATGATGACCAATGATGTGGGTATGGGTCATAACAATGTCACAACCAAAGACATCATGAAGGATTTCGACAAACATCCCAACACAGATGGTCAAGGGTCAACTTTTTAGCTGCATGTATCCTCTGCGCCTGACATAGCGGATCACCAATCCATGGCAACTGCACCGTAAGTGGCCCTGAGATTGGTATCAAATATCAACCTGGTTGAGCTACGGGCGACGGGAGCCATCAATTCTCAGGTCCACCCACTCGAAAGGCTAAGATCTCGACGTTAGGAGTGCACAGGATGGCACTAAGGCACTTCCCATTGTCGTTTCCCTCCCTGGGTCAGGCATGGCTATCAAAGTCCTAGTGGTCCATGTGGACGGCAAGCGAACTGCTGTGGACCCGGTGAAGACCGGGGACCCCACGGCAGGTGAAAGGGAGCGGCGGTTGAAGGTTCACATGGGGAAACGATGGGTTTGCCCACGGAATTGTGAAGTGAAACAATAGGGGGGTGAACCAAAAGATGATGAAAAGATTGTATAATCCAGTGAAAATGGTCATTTTAGATGATATGTAGGAACTGAAGGCAGCTTTTCTCTCTAATTAGGCCATCAAAGTTTTCGATGACTTGAGTATCCTCAATGGTAGTTCCCCGTGGCAATGAGTGACCTCCAAGGGTGGCCATGGGGATAATTGTTGGATGGGCTCGACGGCAAGCCAAGTCTTATATGGTTTTTTGGCCATTCCTCAGGGGTATGTCCTAAAATGCGGGCTTGCTGCAATCTTTGGTTGATTTTCATGAGGATCAATTTCTGGTAGTTTCTCAGTAGCCCAATGTATGAACACTCAGAATTGAATTGGAGAACAGAATCATGTATGATGCTTCATGATGGTGCTGATGTCTGGCATGACCCTTTGACGGCTTTGGTCCCGTTTTCTATCAGTCCTGTGGTGGAAGGAGCAAAGCACAAGTGTCAGTCTTGAGGAACTGTGGCTTCCCAACCGGCACTGGATGAGCAAAATGATCTTTTGGTGCGTGTGCACGGAAGTTACCCAGACAGAACTACTAGTATGAGAAATGTAAAGAAACGCAATGATAGATGGGATGTAGACCAATGATACCATATGATAACAAATTGCTCGTGGACACTGAGCAAGCACAAGCAGACAAGTTGTTGGTTGGTGTTGTTTGGTTGGTCAGTTGCTTAGCTCGTACTACTACTTTTTGGTGCCTTCATTTTGACTTATGGCATCCAATCACATGCAACCATCCTTTTTTTCCTGAATATCCCCCATGTTCCATAAATTTGGATCATTTACCAATTTGGGAAGGCTCAGTTTGAAAATCTATCAACTCCAGGATGGCTGTACGAGACAAACATCATACTCGGGTGCGTCAGGGGTACTGCACAACCACTGCTTTCTCGGAAAAACCGGCATGATCGGATGGCCGGAATGGATCTCATGGCCATGTATGACCCTTGTATAAATACTGCAGTCGAGTTCTCTCAACCCAGCGACTTGCTGGCGGGTAATTTCTTGGCCCCTTGGCGGGGGCTTCACCCCGCGATTACTGCTGGGAGCAGGGAGACCTCTGCGGCTTCCGCGGGCCAGGCGGTGAGGGAAAGTTTGAAGCTGATGGACTGATGAGTGCTGAGAGGTGAAGCTGAGAGCGGGTGAAGATCTGGGAAGCTCTAATCACTGGCTGGTGGTTTCAAACATGACAGTAGTTAATTAAGTATATAAATAAGATTAATGAAGTATGTAGTTGATAATGGTGATTAATCATGGTTAATAATGTTTGGCGAGTGGTTTTAACATCTTTTATTGTCCCAAGTATGACCAAATGGTTGGTTGACTAGTATTTTTCATGCGGGGTGAAACCACCAACCAGATAAAGGTTGATACTGCTTGATGACAGTCAATGATGGTTGATGATTGTCAGCTAGTATTGACTCATGATGGCGAATCATGGAGACAGAACATTACAACGAACCAACAATCTGGGTGTTTGTCCGCCAGTGGTAGCTGTGAATTTGATGATTTCCCAACTACAAATGAGTCGCATCCATCACCAAATCCCGGGTGGCACAATGGCATACCATAGCAGGTCAGCTGGATACGGATAGCTCAGTCAAGATCACAGGTTGTACCTTTGCGCTGGCTAGAGCGTAACAGCACGTAACAGAACTTCCCATGACATCCCCGAGTACTAATGTACATGTGTGTCTCTCTCACGCAACCTCCTCGCAAGCCCATTTTGCCCTGAAAGGTCGACACGGGTCGTTGAATTCATCATAGCCATGCTGTTGGAAGGGCTCCTTGTACCACCTAGAATCCTGTGAAGGAGCATGATCATGATCAATTGATAAGCCAGTTTATTCAAGCAGTTCATTTCATTGGAGTTAAGTCGTTCTTCAGCCATGTTTGGACATGTGTTTGCATATAGCAGGATTTTGCAAGTTGTTGAATGGCTGGTCTATTTGATGATTCACCACTTGTTATTTAGCTATTTTGCCACTTTGTTCGAACAGTCAGTAATGATTGAGAATTAATCACTAACTCAGTTCGATCAGTTGACTTGATTTGGCAGCTGAATGTTTGAAACTTTCACGACTTATTTGCGGCTTTAATAATGCTGCTTAAGTAGTGAAAAGAACTGGTTATGAGCTGGTGAAATGAGATGTTTAACAAGTGAATTTGCAGCCAGAACCTGGTAATTAGCTAATTTAAGCTAATATTTCTAATAACAAACTGATATTGCCAATTTAGCCAGGTAATAAGCTGGAAACTCGCAACATTCACTGGTGATTCGCTGGTTCAGCAGCGGTTTCCCCCTCAAAGAACTCATCGTTCTGCCGGGGACCAGGCTGGAAGCCTTGAAGGCAAGGACCAAGGCCCTGCAAGAGGCTGAGGCGGGCGGAGGTGGCTGCGCAGAAGGGCACCAAGCATTTCGTAAAAGTGACTGATAGTTTGCCTAAGTAACCAACTAATCTGGTAAATATATATATATATAATAGACATTACAAACTTTATATACAATTGATATATTAATATACACGTAGTTTGCCTAAGTAAGTGGTTTGTAATGGCTATTATATAGCAGCAACTGATCTTTAATGGTAGTTATAAAGTAGTAGTACTAGTAGTCTTCAATGGCTATAAATAAAGTAATAGTATGGTCAAACAATGTACTGCTTCATGATGTAACAGATGGTACCAGTAGTGGTCACGAGTGAATAGTGATGCTTGCCCCTGGTAGTTTGATACTGTCTAAACCAGCAATGGGAGTCTAACCACCAGCAACATGCGCGGTGATAGCGAATGATTGTTGCTAACCACCACCAACGGCAATGCGATGGTTGAGACGGTATTTCTGTCTCAAAAAGGTCACCCTTCAACAAGTAAATCATGATTGGAAAGCAGAAAGGGAAAGCAGAAACACAGGGAAAGCTTGGAGTACTAAACACAGAGCATTGTTGGTGGATATGGTGGTTTCTCAAAGTAGGGGTCCCCCAAAACATGCTTGGTTTATCGCTATAAATGACTAATATTGGATGTTTTGGGGGTACCCCTTTTTTGAGAGACCACCATACGACAACGGATGGAATGTGGCTTCTGCTAAACAACCAGACTCCACAGAAACCAACATCAGCATGATCCACACACACACACCACCTTATGCACTCAGTTGACAACGTAGTTTGATTGCTTGAGATATCTGAGAAACTAATATCAAGAGTATCTTCATTACTCCAGTTCAAGTATCGCTGCTTATAGAAGCATTACTCCAGTTGATAGGTAGATACAGGGAGCCATCGTAAAGCGCAGTTGGGGAATCTCTGGCCTTGAGCTCCCCCAGTTGCTAGCTGGGATCCCGGGAGTTCCAGCCGTGCTTCCCAAGCAGCTTGCCATGCCATGGGGATTGCCACGGCATCACTGGACCTCCGTCCCGCGCCAGGCCAAGTTGCCCCTGGAGGAACTCCAACGACTCTTGGAGACCGCTGTCCAAACGTGAGCTGCGGGCTGCGCAGCCTCCTCGCTGTATCAGTTACAGTGACCAATGACTCCAATGACCAACCTCTGTGCATAACAGGCATGGCTCAAAGCCAGCAGGGAAGCATCGCTGAGCCTCGGTGAATTTCCTGACTTGGATCAGTGCACTGATGGATCAGTGCTGATGGTTCAGCATAAGCCAACTTAGACTCATGGTTTTGCTGCTAAATTGCTTGGAGTTCCGCAGATTACGACCATTCTGGTCACCAAATACGGCCATTGGATTTCGGAGTTTTGAGCCATGCCGCACGCTTAGGAAGCCCTGTCCTGTGGCGACCCACAGGAAGGTTGAACATTTGAACAGTAGCGAGGCAGCCCAAATGAGCCTACGCTTTGACCAGGGAAGCTATAGCACTTCACTCCATGAAGTGTTCTCGATGGTTGGAGATTATGTACCAAGATCTGCTTCACAACTTCGATTCGGCTCTCAAAGTGCCAACGCAGGTTTATTCACACATATTGTTTATCATCATGCATCTTTACATGGAACTTATATTAGCCGACCATCAAGAATGAGACTTCCCCACCAAGACTTGGAGAGTCAGGCTATTCAAAAGGCCTAGCAGTTGAGGGAGGGGCCATCCTTGGGTCGCACACAGGGGCCGATTTGCCAATTTTCTCGTTGTGAGACCCATCGTTTTGCTACGAAAAAGTTCTCAGCTGCAGCGGGTCATGCCTGTCATGGATCAGTCTGGTTGTGACGGAGCAGATGGTTTCAAGCTGCTGATTGCTTGATAGAATGGTTGAGAACGTCAATAGTGACTAATCAAATCTTAACCATCAATGGTGATCAATTGATGGTCGACAATCAGGAGATGGTTGATGTGAAGCAATCAACAATGATGGTTGAGAGCGGATAGTCATGAGACAGTAGATCATG
Source organism: Symbiodinium kawagutii (assembly GCA_009767595.1). Taxonomy (NCBI): domain Eukaryota; class Dinophyceae; order Suessiales; family Symbiodiniaceae; genus Symbiodinium; species Symbiodinium kawagutii. The sequence goes on from VSDK01013990.1 coordinate 284,943, forward strand.
ATGACATAAGAACCCTCTCCTCCCACATGCGGTTCCTTCATGTGAAGCTGTTGCGGTTCAGGACTTGTGGAATTCCCAGCACCAGCAATTTTTTACGGTGCAACCTGCAGATGTTATGGCATCAGCAGCTCTCCTCTGTGGCCCTGCTGTATTCAACCTTTGGGGTCCTACGATTGCTTGGGTACCTGTGCCTCCAAACACTACGAACAGGGACCATGGTTCATTCACAGGAAAACCCTGCGCTAGGCAACCGGTGGGAAACCGTCATGCATAGGTTTGTGTAGGATCGAATTTCATTTTTTGGGGGACAAGCCATAAGCTCTGTAATCAGTTAGCTGGCTGGGAGGCCCATTCCTGGCAAACCAGCTGAAGAAATGGCTGGGATTGTCCAGCTAGTGCTTACTTTCACTACCAGGGGTGTGACATATAGATGAAAATCAGCCGAACATTGCTTCAACCTGGTTCAGCCATGATTGTAGGAACAGACTTTAAGAACTTTGATGGGGGTTCGACCATGTCAGTTTCTATGGGATCAAGCCTTCAAGCGTCCGAAAAGTTGGTGAACATCCAAACAGCCAAACTAGTTTGTTCATTTATGAGATGTGGACAGCCAGAGGTACAAGGTACTTGCCCGCAAGCATATTTCCACCTTTACCTGGATATGAACGAGTTCGACCGATGTTGTTGGGCGTGGTTGAAACATGTTAAAACCACCAAGCAGCTTGTCATGTTCATTCGGAGCATGCTGAGGCTTGCTGTTTGCGCAGGCAGAGGGTGCTGTGGCCGCTGAGAGTACTAGAGTCAGAGATCCAATGATTTTACACGGAAACACATTTTACATGGACACACATGTTGAAAAGCATTCGATGTGCATCCGGATTTGGTTCCCAAAATTTGGGTCTAAGCAGAAACAGAATGAAAAAGATGAACAAAATTGGACTAAGAGCTCACCCTTTCGACTCGCGACCGGGACTTGGATCTCCGAAGCAGACTACCGGTGATGCCAGGGGTGGTTGTTCTGGGAGAGGTTCGTTCCCAAGCTTCGGGGTTGCCCTACCATTCTGTCGATGAAGGGAGGGGTTTGTGGGACATCGAAACGCTGAACCAACCAGACTGAAGCACAGCACCCTCGGCTATGCTAGCGTCGGGGGCTTTGGAGGTACTTGCTCAACTCACAGAAGCGATGCTTGATTAATACACATTGTCATGAATAGAGAAACCACCAGTTGTCGGGGTACACGGTGTTTGGACAAACCCATATCTCTAAGGTAGTTTGTTTGTGATTGTTTTGTTTTGAGTCCGCACTGCACTACCCATAGCGCCTGTGTACTTGTCATATATTGCTCGAATTTCTACAGCATCACACGGGTATAGAAGACAAAGAGAAATACAAGAACAAAACAATTACAATCTTTATCTGCACAACGAGATTTGAGTTTGTTTGATATATATTATATATGTTTACATGTGTTTACATCTAATTATACTGATCATAGATGTATACCATATATGATATATTTTTTATACCATATATAGTATGTGCATTATAACTATACTAGATATGGTAGATAAATTGATACTATAGGTAATATGTATTTATATACCAGCATATACTATGTGCCATAGATATTTATGTATTGAAGTATACATAGGATAGTTCATGCATTTTCGTTCCAATCCCGAGGGCTCACAGCGCCGCCAGGCCCTGCGGGATGGTCGCAGTTTCGTCAGGCACAGCATCCGTTTCGTTCTCGTCGGATCCAAGGTGGAACCCTCAGTGAACAAGCACTGATAGCCATCATGAGTAGGTGAATAACCACAATAATCATTAATGGATGGATTGATTATATATTAGGTTTGGTAGTGAAGTTAATGAATTAATTACTAGTGATAGCTTGATAAACCTGACACTGGTGAATAACCACTGACAGGTGAATGATTTATAACTTGTGAATAAACTAATTGGTCTCTCACAACTACATGATGAGGAGTAGCATAAGCGTGAACCGCCAAGCAGCACTGATAGGTTCAATTATGAAGTTATTGGGTTAATCGTCACCTATCACGTATTCGGGATTTGGCCAAGGTATCTTCTTGTTGCAGGCACATCTTGGCTGGCACCCGCCACTCAAAATGGTGGTTTTCAACCCCCAATGGCAACAACTGATTTACTGTAACCCCAATGGCAATAACTAGCGGATCCATGCTAAAATACATTCTCACGTAGGCATCCATCAAGAATTTAGCTGGATCCTGCCTGCAGTGCTCCCGTATCGCACGGCTAGCATTGTAAGCAATCCACTCCCATTGGTCTCAACTTCTCGCACCACTACCAGTCAGTTTCCATTGGGTGATGAAAAATGTAAATGACATGCGCCGTTTTCGGCGCAAGGTGCTGTTTTGGTGCCCACAAGACGTGCATTCAGCGGCATGATGTGACTTAAGTCGACTTTCTAGTAACACTTTGAATATCTTTGAATCACTAATTACATATCATTTCATCACTCATTGCTCATGGGCAGACTGACAGCAGCTTAACACGTTGAGAATGAGACTTGGTTTGTCACCATTACTGGTTGAATTACCGCCTTTCATTTTTCATCATTTTTCTAGGGCGGAAGTAGCACTTGGTGGCCAAAGGCTATGGTACGAGGCCATCATCTGAAAAATCCTGATCAGTCGGCACTGAGTTGGATCAATTTGTTGGTGAATGATGATTCATAGTGTCCAGGTCATTCGTGAGGAATGGCTGTGAATGACAACGATTGATCGGAAATTGTGGCAGAGCGTTTTCCTGGTTGTATGGTCGGTGATTTCAATTGCAGTGATGATTGGTGGAAGTCGAATGATGAAAGATGGTGCTAAGCACTTCAATTGAATTAACTGATTGCGAAACTTGGAGTTTCAACCCTTGATTGCAGGCCGTGCAGCCCCGTGCGACATCAGCCCCGGAGTTCGGGTGCCGGGAACCCTGGAGTCTGAGTTGTGTCCTGAGAGATTGTAAACGAGCAATTAGCGGGTAAGTGTGTCGGTGTTCCTCATGGTGTTGGGACATTGCGTATTTTGAGTTGAAGAAAAAACACTTAGATCACACCGAAGTCGCACAACATGAGGTTGCAAGTAAGCCTTCCCAACATTATTTGTTGAAATTTTGCTGCCTTAAGGGGCCCAGGGTACCTTCATTTATGAATGGTCCCATTCATACGTGTAGATTGTACTGTGGTGGATTTGTTGCTTTGCACATCATTTGCTACAACCTCACCAGGTTCCCACCAGAGACGGAAGCATTCCCAACTCTAGTCATTGCTTACATGAACTATCGCCATAGTCTTAATTCTGTTGCTCTTACTTGTCAAGCCCTGTGTCAACTATTATTGTTGTTACATGTTGAGACCATGACTTCTATCTTACTTGTTACTTTTGCTTGGTACTGATATTTCATACTTTATGGTTGTCGTTTGACAATTCCCTGATTGTGACCGAAGCACTGGTCATACTGTTGTTAGCTGTGCTGTTGTTGATATTCATTGGCTGTCTACAACCATTTCTAGTCTGAATGTACTCCTAGTTCCTCAATTAACTAATTCAGTTTAGTAATGGTATTCAGTGAACTCATGCTACCGTTGCTGTGAACCAATCTTCCTGCGGAAAATACTAACGACTCCCATGAATTACAATCTACTGTCAACAATCTACTGTAGGACTATACTCCTAGGTGCCTCATCGTTAACAGTAGATGAGTAGATTATTAGCAGTAGCCATTCATCTCCCAGGTGCCAGCGACCCACCTATATTGGTTCACACCTATACTCCTAGGATCTCCTAGGTGCCCCATATACTGTTGCTATTCCCTTGTTTGTTGCTTCACCCAGGCCTCGCTCGGCCGGCGGGCAATGGAATCTCCGGTCTACAGTGAGGCCTGCTGTGAACTGGTGATTCGGACAGCCACGGCCATGTTAAAACATGGTAGATGAATATGGATAGTTGAAGAACATGATGAACCACCGTTGGTTCATCTATTAATATTGATCAACCATCCACAATGACTAACCATGGTTAACGATTATGATTTTCTAATGTTCATCAACATGGTTGGTTCATAATGATTGATCGTTGTGGTTAATTAAACAATGGTGAATGGTTATCACCCACGTGTTTGGTCATTAATGATCATTGGTGAACCATAAACACTGATAACTAGTTGGTTACCATTAACTAGTTCATTAATAGCAACTAGTGAAACAACCCGTGTCAATGAAACTACTGCCATGATTGTAGTGGTTCATAAGACTGGTGAACAGTCGGTAGTTATAACCCTGGCTGAGTTTCATATCGATGCTTGATGGTGATCCATGACCATGGCGAAACGTGGTTGGCAACCCTGGCGAAACGTGGTGGCTACCTGGCTGAACAACCTGGCGGCTTAGGCTTGATGGTTGAGAGCTGGTATGAAAGACCAGTGGTTTCTACTGCTTGGTGCCGCGGGTTTCCCCGGTGGCAGTTGATGCTGGAGAGGAATTGTTGGGAATGGTCAATGACCAACGAAGAGTGGAAAACCGCCTGGTTCATGTTGGTTAAGAATGGCTGGAACTAGAACTACGTATTGCAAGTGACCCACTACTAACCACAGTTTGGTCGGAGATGAACCAATCTAAGTTGGTAAAGGGAAACTTAGCTAATGAAAGCTGAAGAAAGCTCGTTTACTTTATTTACTTTTCATGTTTTATCACACTGTGATATAGCTGTGGGTGACCACATGTCTAGGGACGTTCATGTGCTTGGTTGTGGTTGGCATCCATGACCCTGGTTGACACAACATGATTGGTTGGTTGAGTTGACATGGACTTTAGTTGACATGGACACCCACAACATGGTGATCGTGATGCCTGGGGATACCAGTCACTTGCCCAATCACGTCCACACACACACATGATCACTATACAATAGGGTTATATATATATATATATTATATATATATATATTATACATATATATATATATATATTTATATATATGACCCTGATTGGTGGTACTATCCACCAATATCTCATGATATGTGGCACTGATCCATGGGCCTGCAATCAGGCCCCCCAAATCAGTATGGGAGTGATCAGCGCCATAACTGGGCTACCGATGTGATGCTGGGTCCCGTTGTGGGGCCCACCGTCCTTCCAGGAGTCGAGGAGCGCCCCTGCTGAGCGGCGGTCAGAGTAGTTTGCCGTAGATCGAAATTGAATGGTTGGAGGACTATAGCCACAAAGGCAGTTTCTTAATAGCTGGGGGCACCCCCAAAGTTGAGGCTGGTTTGGTACTAGAAACGATTAATATGGGATGATTTGGGAGTGCGCACCCCCATTTGAGAAACGCCCAAGGAGTGGTTCGTAATGGTTGATGATAATGGTAGGGTGGTGAGCAATGCACAGTTGATAATGGTCAGGATTGGTTCGCAACGGGAGACAAGGAGATCCATATTGGTTAACAAAACAATGTGGGTGGCCATCACAAGCTTTTCATAGTGAAATTGAAGATCAGGGGCATTTATATAGATCTTCCATCACCCTAAGATTGGGTACAATTATCCCATGAACAATTGGTTTTGAATAGGGTGGTAGGTATTCATGCTCATGTTTTTTTCTTGATGTTGTTGCTTTGTTTATCATCAGCAGTCAAAAATGTAGCCGTTGGTGTTGCGATGGTTTTGGTTTGGTACGCTGCTTGTTTGGTTGATGTTGGTGCTGCTATTGCTTGGTATTCGGTTCCTTAGATGTTTGAAGTTTGACACGGCCGCTGGTTGATGTTTGCAGGACTTTGAGGAAGGACAAAAGCTGAGTGGTATTGTGACACGCGTTGTCGAGGAGCCCGGCTCCCCAAGTCTCAATTTGCCTCAGCGACAGATTGGGCAGTGAACATATTGGGCAGTGGATACTGTATCAGGATAGCCGGATAGCCAAAGTTGCATCATTATGGATTATTATACTGTATATGCTTCAAATATTCTATTTAGTAGCAGTAGCAGTAGTAGCAGCCGGAGGAGTAGTGGTGGCGGTAGTAGCAGTAATGGTAGTAGAAGTGGTGGTACTAGTACTAGTAGTATCATTCTACCACTTTATGAACTTTTTGAGCAAAAAAAGACTAACCATAGCTCGGATGCCCCTAAACCATACCAGAATTTGAACGGTCATGTTTGGAGCGGCGGAGACGACTATCTATTTGTGTGAATCATCACATCTATGAAGGTAGAGTGCCAAAAAAAATAATTCCAAGATGTCACATTGATCAAACTGTTGCCGTAGGACTCATTTTGATGGTCATAAGGGACTCGTTTGACTGAACTCGAACTTGATCTACTGGATTGATTTGTTTTCATTGTTTTCATTGTTTGCCCACATGTTCCTTTGTTTCTCTGTTTTCCATGCACGTCTCAAGGTGGAAACAACCAACCATCCAGGCATCCGGAAGCCCTGCCACGGCCGTTTCCGAGGTTGGGATGCTTTGTGGATGTGGGTGCCAACAAGCAGGGGCTGGGGTGCCCAAGGGCAGAGGGTGTTCAACGTTCTCAGCGGTACCGAGTTGCGAGGTCTGCAGAGTGCTGCCGATGATCATGACGACTTTGATCTTCACGGGGATTGCCGTCATGATGGCGGTGATGATGATGATGATGATGATGATGATGATGATGATGATGATGATGATGATGATGATGATGATAGTGATGGTGATGGTGATGGTGATGGTGATGGTGCCTTGATTTGGGTCGTGCACACATGTCGACACCCGCACACACATCCCTATCCGTATCTTTGCTTGTCAACACTGGCCATTGAACATTGATTGACCATTGACCAGCCACCCTTCAAATAGATGATCAACCACCATGAACCATTCATGAACCATCTTTTAACCATTCATGAACCATCAACCATCAACCATCAAATATCAGCGACCACCATCGACCACCACCATTAAGCATCACTTATTGACCATCCGCATATGACACATGGACCGTCGTTGCGGCCAGGTTGGTGCATGCCACCCAGGTGGCCCGTGGATATACGCCTGTCCTGTCGGAGGCACGGCAGTCGCCAAATCGGCGAACCACTGACTTGGCAGATTTGGTGTGGCTTTGGGATTGTTTTTTTTGGAAAGTTTCATGGTGGTTATTAATGGTTGGTGATGGTTATTAATGGTTAGTGATGGTTATTAATGGTTCGTGATGGTTAATGATGCTTAATGATGTTTAATGATGGTTAATGATGTTTAATGATGGTTCATGATGGTTTAATGATTAACCATCATGGTTGATATGGTGGTTTCTTAAAACGTGGACCCCAAAGCTATGGTTGGTTTACTACTATCAACGGTCAACAATGGATGATTTTGGGGTACCCCTATGACTTGAGAAACAACCATATAAAAAATTGTACATAAATTTGATAGATTTGATAGATCCTTTTGGAATGGGGTCAGAAAGTTCTACAATTTTATGAAACAAGGACCTATAGTTGGGTTTGTTGGTGTTTATAGTCACCGAAACCAATGCCAAACCACTAGGGTTGTAGCAATCTAGTTGCGTCACCAAGGAATGCTGAAGTGCGCAACTATTGTCAATTGTTAATATTCGATAATGGTATTTGGTGATTATTGAAACAGGTTGAAACAATAGGACCACGATTACTAGGACCACAATTGCAAAGTAATAGTAGTATAAGAAACAAATCAAGGGTATAACAACAGCACTGTTCTTATGAAACTGAATACAGTAGTAATTATTAGTGGTGACACCAATCACCATTAATTGATAACGGTTTAATAATATCATGTATGCATGGAAACATTTATAGCTCCAATTCTGGTAACTGGCGGTTCTTGATAGTTGTTCTTTTGCCTTCGATGGTGATGTTGGTAAGGGTGAAGAGTGGTATGGCCTTCAATGGATGGCGTCAGCCAATAGTACAAGTGTAGTAGGCCTATGCAGCCTTGTCATTACCAAAGTTCGAGTTTGCGGTCAACCAACCAAAATCAACAACTGTTCCTCATTATTTTGTCACCTACAGTATCATGCACCATTCTCAACCGGTCTGAATGACTATCAACCATTATTACCCATTATCAAACAGTGTCAACCATGATCAACCAATATCAACCATTATCAATTAAACTTCATTTACCCCTCAATGATCAATCAGTATTAATTACGCATTATTCTTACCCGACAACGTGACCTTTGTCGCAGGTTGTCCAACCCGGACAGATGGTGGAGGTTCGCACTGGGAGCCGTTGTCGGCATGTTGTCGATGGCAGATCTGCCAAACTAAGAGCTGCCCAAGCTGGGGGTATCTAAGGGGTACCTCATACGTCAGGATTATCTCAGTGGTACCTAAGGGGTACCTCAGGGGTATCAAAGGTACCAGCCATCCAGCAAACATGGCCGGTGAAATGGATCTCATAGGTGAAGAACTTGCGCAGCGAGGGATCACTCCTAGGTTGCTCGAGATCATGCGGAGGGCGGACCCCATCAACAGCCATTCTTAGTAAGAAACCAGCAACAGAAAGGCTAGAAATGGCTGTGACCAACTTTGAAGCTCTCATGGCTGGTGCTGAACCACTGCTCTTCAGAACTGGTCGTGTCAGAAATATGGAAGGTACTGAGCTGCCTTTCCACTGTTTTCGTAAAATATTCGTGAAAATACTGCGTGAAAATGCATAGATGTCTGAAGAAGTAGCTTCTTTATCAAAAGAAGTTAAACGAAAAGGGAGACCAATGTTACAATTCTCACGTGACATTCCATGTGTTGACACCAGCCAAACTTGGAATACACCATTGATGAACAAACCTAAATGAACCCTCAGTTGTGAACTGAATCAGGAAGCTCAGTTTGTTGCGTCAAGTGGGTCAAACCTCGCGCACGGGTAATGGCAGTAGCCCCAAGATTCCCAAAAAGAGGTACCACCACAGAGACGCTAAGAGTCTACAGTTTCCAGGAATGCCCTAGAGGTTCAGGTAGCTTTGTTTGTGCTGATACTAGTATTACAGTTTCCATGAATGCCCTAGAGGTTCAGGTAGCTTTGTTTGTGCTGATACTAGTATTCACCATTTTGGACACAAATAAAAACCATTTACATGTATTAATCATGTTGATGGGAATCAAAGTCTTTAGTAATGTAGACCAATAAGGGTGTTTCTCAAAATAGGCGTACCCCCAAATCATCCTTTATAGTGATTTTGTTATAGATAGTAAACCAACCATCGTGGTTGGTCTAGTTCTTCCCTATGATTGCTTCTAATTCCCTTGTTAATAATCAAGATTACCCAGTGTTCACCACTCTAAACCAACCAGTTTTGCTTTCACAGTGCTAAACTCACCATAGCTTTGGGGTTCCCTATGGCTTCTAGTAATCATTGATGGCTAATAGACCAACCACCCAACCAACCAATCTCCAGGGCGCACTTGGACCACGACACCAGGTCTGGGTGAAATCCGTATCTCCTCAAGGCCAGCGAAAGACCAGCCAGGACTTGGGGTCCAGGTATGGTGGGTTTACGGTGGATGACAATGGTTATCAACAAGGGGATAATGACTAATGATAGAGATATAGCAGCTATAATGGTTGGTGGTTGACAATGGTTATCAGCCATTGGTAGCTGATAGAGATATACCAGCTGACAATGGTTTATGGTTATCAACTAAGGGGACAATGGTTTGTCAACAAGATAATGGTTGTCAACCAAGGGGATAATGACTAATAATAGAGATATAGCAGCTACAATGGTTGGTTGATCCTATGACTGATTGATAAAGTGAATGATAACTGGGGGTACCCCCAGCTATTGAGAAACACCCGGATGAACAAATCGGCTGGTTGGTTGGAAGTTCAGCTGCTACGAGCTGGTTTATTGCTGGAAATTTCCTTATTTGGTCAAGCAACAGAGCCCATTCTGCATAGGTTTCGGAACCACCTGACTGTGATGTTGATAGATTTGGCATCCAACATTTGCTGTCGGTTTAGAATTGTTTAGTGGCGACTCTGCAACATATGTTTACGTGTGCAAGTCATTCGCTATTTCTTTGGACTCACAGTGCCATGATTTCGATTGCATCCTCAACGATATTTACTGGTCGGATTTGTTCGGTCATTCCACCACAATTGCTTCCATTGGTTCTCAATTTCAATCATTCGCTTCTCATTTCCAACATGACCTTGCCGACACCGTGTTGTTTGCTATTTGACAGTCCTGCTGAGTCCTGCCTTGTATTTCTTGATACCTTCGTGTTGTGTTTCTGAGGGCATTCTTTACATTGCCACGAGTAAGACGAATGAAGTCACTCGCAAAGAATAATCCACGTCCATCCACGTCCATCCATGACCAATGTTAACTCCTTCCAGAAGTGTTTAAGGGAAACCATACATTTTAGAGGGGCAGAGGGAATAGGGACGGGAATTCTTGTTCGCCCGAGTCGTTGCCAAGTAAGCCTTGGCGATGCATTCCCAACCAAAGCCTGTTGTGTATCAGGTCGACTTGATCTGACGATGGCGGGGAGGGACCGAGTGGATGGGGAAGGTTGCCGCAAGGTAAAGATTTGACACTAGACTGGTGTAAGTATGTGTAAGTGTAAGTCAGTTCTGAACAACGTGGTAAATTGAGTGATGAATATAGCTTCCACACTTTCAAGCCTACTAAGGTAGGGCAAAGAAACACATGAAGCAAGACACATACACACATCATCACACATTTATCTATTAGAACAATTGTATATCGAACATGTCTTTACATATTTTGACAAACATTCTCAGGGAAAGCACCAACATCATCAAGCGACAGATGTCCCTCTCCCAAAATATCACTCAAACATTGCTTTGCCAGATGGGGAATGTAAAACATTCAAATCTGTTCTACCGTTTTCCTTTTGTGGGATGACCATTTTTCCCGAGAGCGCCTGCGAAGGGTTCTTCGTAAAAAAGCAGCCGTATATAAACATCTGCACATCAACATCTTCCCATCATCACATCTGCACATCAACATCTGCACATCATCACATCTGCACATCAACATCTTCACATCATCACATCTGCACATCATCTGCACATCAACATCTTCACATCATCACATCTGCACATCATCTGCGCATCAACATCTTCCCATCATCACATCTGCACATCAACATCTTCACATCATCACATCTGCACATCAACATCTTCACATCCTCACATCTGCACATCTAGGTCTTCACACCCTCACATCTGCAGATCTAGATCTTCACACCCTTACATCTGCAGATCTAGATCTTCACACCCTCACATCTGCAGATCTAGATCTTCACACCTTCACATCTGCAGATCTCTCTCTCTCTCTCTCGCTCTTCTTTCTCTTCTCTCTAAGGCCGGGGCGGTGCGGCCGGACCGCCACGAAACGTGACATGTACGCCATTTCGTGCTTCACAAAGGTCCAAAACCTAGGTAAAATTGCGATTTTGAGTTTTTGGTCGTGACATGTCGTGACCGCTTCGCGTTTTCTCGACATTGAACGTCAAAAACTCGAGTAAAATTGCGATTTTGAGTTTTTGGTCGTGACCTTTTCGCGTTTTCTCAACATTGAACGTCAAAAACTGTTGTAAAATTGCGATTTTGAGTTGTCCCGGGTGCGCGTTTCGCGTTTTCCCGACATTGAACGTCAAAAACGCGGGTAAAATTGCGATTTTGAGTTGTCCCGGGTGCGCGTTTCGCGTTTTCTCGACATTGAACGTTAAAAACTGAGGTAAAATTGCGATTTTGAGTTGTCCCGAAGCGTCGTTCGTGAACCGTTACGCGTTTTCTCGACATTCGACGTTTCCAATTTCGACATCGAACTTCAAAAACTGGAGTAAAATTGCGATTTTAAGTTTTTGGTCGTGACCGTTTCGCGCTTTCTCGACATCGAACTTCAAAAACTGGAGTAAAATTGCGATTTTGAGTTTTTGGTCGTGACCGTTTCGCGTTTCCTCGACATCGAACTTCAAAAACTCAGGTAAAATTGCGATTTTGAGTTTTTGGTCGTGACCGTTTCGCGTTTTCTCGACATCGAACTTCAAAAACGCAGGTAAAATTGCGATTTTGAGTTTTTGGTCGTGACCGTTTCGCGTTTTCTCGACATCGAACTTCAAAAACGCAGGTAAAATTGCGATTTTAGATTCTGGGTCGTGACCGTTTCGCGTTTTCTCGACATCGAACTTCAAAAACTTAGGTAAAATTGCGATTTTTAATCATCGCTTGTGACCGTTTCGCGTTTTCTTGACATTGAACATCAAAAACTCAGGTAAAATTGCGATTTTGAAGCTTTTTTCCGTGCGTTTTGCCCTGGTACGTTTGTTAGGGTACGTTCTGCTGTGGTACGAGTTGCTTTGGTACGGTTTCCTGTGGTACGTTTGGCTGTGGTACGTTTTGCTTTGGTACGTTTTGCTCTGGTGTGTTTTGTTGTGGTGCGTTTTGCTGTGGCGCGTTTTGTTGCGTTGCCCTGGTACGGTTGTTGTGGTACGTTCTGCTGTGGTACGAGTTGCTTTGGTACGGTTTCCTCTGGTACGTTTTGCTGTGGTACGTTTTCCTTTGGTACGTTTTGCTCTGGTGAGTTTTGTTGTGGTGCGTTTTGCTGTGGTACGTTAGTTGTTTTGGTACGGTGACTCGACCTCTGGTACGTTTTGCTGTGGTATGTTTGGCTTTGGTATGTTTTGCTGCGGTGCGTTTTGCTGTGGTTCTTCTTGCTCTGGTGCGTTTGGCCATGGTACGTTTTGCTGCGGTACGTTTTGCTCTGGTACGTTTTGCCTCGGTACGTTTTGCTCTGTGGTGGGTTGTACGTTTTGCCCTGGCACGTTTGATTGGTACGTTTTGCTCTTGGTACGTTTTGCTTTGGTACGTTTGGCCTTGGTACGTTTGGTCTTGGTGCGTTTTGCTGTGGTACGTCTTGCTTTGGTACGTTTGGTCTTGGTACGTTTTGTTCTGTGGTGCGTTGTACGTTTTGCCCTGGTACGTTTGATTGGTACGTTGTGCTCTTGGTAGGTTTTGCTATGGTACGTTTTGCCTTGGTACGTTGGTCTTGGTACGTTCTGCTGTGGTACGTTTTGCTTTGGTACGTTTGGTCTTGGTACGTTTTGCTCTGGTACGCGTTGCCTTGGTACGTTTTGCCATGTACAAGTTTTTGACAGCTATTTTTTGTGCTGTGGCGTGGGCCAACTTATGTTTGGAACAGGGATTACTGGTGAAGTAGTGGAGAGTGTGAGTTATGTTGTTTTTGTTGTCGTTCATTTGCTGTCATATTGACACTGGTTTTGTGAACTTTGTTGGTTGCTGCGGTGAGTCATAGCAGTGGAGATGAACTGTGAAAGTTTTGGCGCCGAATTCTTCATGCTTTGGTCCGGGCCTCACTATGCTTGAAGCAGAGAGCGCAGGTCTGGAAATGGTGAGTGTTATGTATTTTATGGTGGTGTATGTAGATGCGTTAGATTCATGACATTTGTGTAGTCCTGCATCAGCATGCTGAAGGGATTGTCCGAGCATGTTGCTGGCGATAAGTTTGATGAGTGTGGTCAGTCATAGCAGTTGAGATTGCTTGTGAAAGTTGTTGCAGCGATTTCTTCGTTCTGTGCTCTGGGCCTCATTATTTATACAAGAAGCAGACGGTGCAAGCGAGGAAATGCTGACTGTGGTATATGTTGTGTCTTACTCAAAAGGTTTGTTGATGTTGTCATGTCGAAGCATGTTATGTAAGCTGTTTCATTAGTTTTTGGCGCTGCTAGTTGGAAGATTCCGTGCGAAAGTGTTCGCAGTGAATTCTGCAGGTTGTTTTCCGTGCCTCACATAGCTTTGTCGGTTGCTGTGGTGAGTCATAGCAGTGGAGATAAACTGTGAAAGTTGTTGCAGCGACTTCTTCATGCCTTGGTCCGGGCCTCACTATGCTTGAAGCAGAGCGCGTGGGTCGGGAAGTGGTCAGCGTGCTGTATTTTATGGTGATGTATGTAGATGTGTTTTATTCATGACATTTGTGTAGTCCTGCATCAGCATGCTGAAGGGACTGTCCCAGCATGTTGCCGGCGATAAGTTTGATGAGTGTAGTCAGTTATAGCAGTTGAGATTGCTTGTGAAAGTTGTTGCAGCGATTTCTTCGTTCTGTGGTCTGGGCCTCATAATACTTGAAGCAAAGAGTGCAAGTGAGGAAATGGTGACTGTGATATATGTAGTGTTTTGCTCAAAGTGTTTGAATGACTGATTCTGGTACAAGTTTTGTTTGATGATGTAAAGATAAAATTTCATAGAAAAATGATATAGCGAAAAAAAATCGGAGTGCTTTGGTAGAAGTTGGGTTTTAGTGAAATGTATATAGTGAAATATTTGAAAAAATGTCATCGCGCTCATTGGATGATCATTAATGAAATTTATTTAGTGAAATATATGGAAAATGTCATCAAACTCATTGGATGATCAGGTGGAACGAGTGTTCATCTTGGCATCGTTCGCACTTGTCGGCTCTGGCCTCGGTAGCGCTGCTGAGACAAAACATGGCATTGGGAGTGTGGTATCGCATTGTGAATATTTTCATAGCAGTAAACATAATGTGCTGCTGTGCTGAGGATGGTGCAATTCAGAGCTGCGCCTGGCATGTTCGAACCTCGAAGTGCGCAGTCAAGATATGCAGGATGCTGTAGTTGAGTTCCTTCTCGTCGAGTGGGCAGGGCTTTCTATGAAGAGTCTATAGTATAATAGTTGGAGCATGTCATGATATGTGTGATTCAGAGCATCACAATACAAGCTTTTTGTTGGAAAGCATATCAATGCACTTACAACTTTGATCTGGCGTTTTGGATGCTGGAACATTCCATGTGAAGTACAAAGATTGTTTTGAAAATTCCTTGACGCCATTCCAGTACTTTCGTTGACGCCTAGGGCTTTTCTTTGGTTCAAGTCGATATTTCATTGTGCTTTTTGATCGCACTGTTGTGGTTTGATCATTTTCAGAAGGGAATGTCCGCAGAAATGCATCGAAGGCTATCTGAGGCTCGGCGCCACGGGTGGTTGCGCGTGGGACACTCAACGCGGCACCGAAGCATCGCCAATGCAACATTTTACGAATTGATAACTGAGTCCGTCCGACGCCTCTCCGCAGGGAACTCAATCTGCGGCATTGAAGAATGTATTTAATGAGTTCATCCGAATCTGCAAAAATGCAAATGCGAGCCTCCCTTTAGACATTCAAGCACGCCGTCGTTGAACCTTGCGTGCAGCCATCATAGCAACTGGAGCAGAATACAGTGGCAATAGGTTTGCAGCTGTCCCTTCAAATCCAAAACTCGAGTGCAAGCCTCGGGCAACCCGCAGCCAAGCACTATCTGATTTACGCCATCAAAGATGACCAGATGGATAGCACGATTCAGTTTTTCCAGCGCCATCGCACGACACATGACTTGCAAAAAAGTTGGAAATCTGCAACACGATTATCGTATCCATTCTGTGGTTATCAAAGACAGGATAGGTTTTCACCCTCGCTTCCAAAATTAACCACAATTATGTTGGCATCTGATGAGGTGGGGCCAAGCCGAAACCTCCACGCGGGACATTTAACGCAAGAAAGCCATTTGAGCCCGGCATATGCTCGACTTCACAAGTACCCTTTTGAAAATTGGAGAAAATTTCTTGAGGCGCAGAGCTTTCGGGAAGCCCGGCGAGCGAAGCTCTCGCTCTGTGTGGAAAATGCAGGCGCTTGCCAACCGCACATCGCTCGACCTTCTGAGGTGCTTCGGACGCCCCTGCCAACCGCAAACGGCCTCAAGTCTCTGAATTCATACTGCATGTCAAATTATTCTCTTGCCTGAGGTACAACTCTGTCCCTAACAGAGAAGGATGCCAGCAGTGAACTCACGAGTGCCGGATGAGTTGTTGAAACTATTCAAATCACGCATCTGAATACACATATGAAAAATCGATTGAAGATAAATCAATTGTCTGATCAAATAAGTCCAAGGCGCGGCGACTGCTGTAGAAGGAACCCACGGGATTCTCAACAAATTCCATCAAACAGGACAATGCCAAATTGAGATTTCAATTTTGAACGCGTTCTGAAGCATTTTTCGAATTGAGGCTCTGAAGGGGCGCCTCTACGCTCCTTTGGAGTCTGCCAACTCCTGAGTACGAACACGGCGTCCATTTCTGTCAATGTCCATTGAGCTACCTTAGCTACCGAATGGTCAGCTGTACTTTGAAAACAGCGCGCAAATTATTTCAGGTCTCGGCCCGACAGCTCCAGCAACCTCTGGCGCGGCCCTCGCTATCCTCCAAGCTCGAATTGCCAGACAGGGCTAAGCCGGCGCCAAAGTTCTTGCCCGATCTTCCAAAATCCAAAAACATTCCCCTGAGGTACACCGCCGAAAGCCCCAGCTCAGAGGGGGCCTCACCGGCGTAAGCCCTCCCAGGCACAGCCGCGCGAATAAACAAGCCACACAAAAGCTTGATGTGTTGCAGGTTGCTGCAGGCTGGGTGGTGAAACCACGCGGCTCCGTCAGCCTCTCAGACATCGAACCACTTTGGCCTTTTCGAAAAGTAGTCTTCGAGGCCCCGCCTTCGGGCAACCTCCGGGACGTTCGCGTCCCGAGGATTGAGGCGCGACGAAAAATTCTTCCAGCAAGATACTTTGCCTCCAGACCGCAGGTTCCGCAAACTGTTCCACCTCGTCGTGTA
>VSDK01013990.1:301650-315056 GCA_009767595.1 Symbiodinium kawagutii
GTCGTGTAGCTTGGGCACAGCTCCAACCTACGCTGGAACGTCGCATCCTCAGAGTCTTTTTCCCATTAAACCTGAAAATCCAAACTGCCATACAAGGTTTGTGGAAAGTGGAGCTGCGCTTCATCATCATCATCATCATCATCATCATCATCATCACCATCATCATCTTCATCTGCCAAACCATATATAATCTTCATCATCATCATCTTCATAATACATTTCAAGGTTCATGATGTGAGTCTTATTGAAATTAGTATATTGGAGGCTGCTATAACATTGCCTTTCTCGCTCTCGGGCCAACCGTCGTCTAGTTTGTGTACACCGTCTATATATTCATCCCAGATGCGTTGACACATTTTGAAATAGCATAATGATGGAACATGATGGAACCCATTGCAAATCATTACGGGACTGCCCAAGGTTCGTGGTCCTTGCGGTTGAGCTCAAGCAAATCATTCGGAGATAGTTTTGTACCCGACCATGTGGGAATGGATACATGGCCACATATAGTGTTCTGTTCTGTTTTGTTTCTTTGCATGATAGCAAGCTTTGCACCTGTAAAGTGGAAGGGTAAACGTGTATATTGCAGCCCAAAATTCTCTCGAAGGTGTGAATTCATTAGGATTTCTGACTTTCTGGACATTCGCTGGTCACGAAATGGTTAACGATGGTTAATCAATGGCTTAAGTTTATCGATTTTCGGGGTGTTCATTTTAGTTGGCTGACTGATGTTGTTGGTTGTTGGTTGTTGGTTGTTGGTTGTTGGTTGTTGGTGGTTGGTGGTTGGTGGTTGGTTGTTGATTGTTGGTTGTTGGTTGTTGGTTGTTGGTTGTTGGTTGTTGTTCGCCTATAACTTGGTTGGTTGTTGGTTTCTAAAATGCACATGGCATCTCCAGAATTTGGTCAAGTAAGTCTTCAGCTGGGACCCCACCGATCTCTGCCATGTTTCTTTTTGGAACTGGGTAGCGTTTCAATGAACAGGCGGCTACCCAGTTGTACATGAATTGATGGCAGTTTCAATGAAGTGAGTGATTTTTTTCACGTTTCTATGGCAATATTCTCGGAGCCGTACAGAATTTGTTTGCATGATATGCAGGCGGCTCCCCTTGAACATTTCCATCCATTCAAGCTGAACCCTATTTTTTGTCATATTTTTTGGCGAGATTATCTTAACACATGATGGCAACACATGTCATTATCATGCCGCATGACATTTTGCTTGCTTGGGCAGTGGTTTCCAGTGGCGGTTCCTGCTCAGTTCTTATCATCAATGCAGAATTTCCTGCCAACCAGAGCACGTGTGGAAGCAGAGCTTGGATAGTCCATGGATGGTCAATTGATCATTTGTCAAAGCTCACTTGGTTGTGAATTGAAGGGGTTCTTGGGAATGGGTATGTACTAAAACTCATCATTGTCCCATCAATGGACCATCAACTATCGTAAGGATTGGGGGTTATAAAATGATTTTCTGGCTGGTGGTTTTAACTGGGGAAGTAGTTCTTAACAAATGGTTGGTTGACTAATACGTTTCATGACAGGGTTGAAACCACCAACCAGCAGTGGTTGTTGCTATACTACGGACTGCCCCTCATCGGTGCCTGCTGTCAGAGGTCGACGAATCCCAGGAGGACGAAAACATGGCCCCATTCAAAGAGGCGCCGTGCGCCAGCATGCACCACCCGGCATCCCCCCGGGTTCTTAGCTATGGGACAACTCCATGGTAATTCCACAGGGTTCCAAGGGGTACAGTTCTCCCGCAGAACCATTCATACTTGATCATACTTGAAGGTTTAGCCGTCATGCCAGATAGACTAAGACTAAGAACTTGAACTGCTACGTTAACCATGCGCGTGTGTGCATTTGTGAGTGCAGGCATGGTTCAACAGGCTACCTAAAGCATGGTAGATCAATATCATTCAATATCACTCGTGTATTCATACCAGTATAGGTCAATACCATTACCAACATCAATGAATATGTTTGTTCTTATAGATTAATTATATGGTTTTGACATGTTTTGACTCAATGTACTCTTATTCATAGTATCAATTGTCCTCAAAAATGGGTAGCTGAACATCCCAACCAAGAACCATTAGTTTCCTGTTTGGGATATGTACCAGGGGTGCAAAACCGGTTTCCAAGATGCAGACAGCTCAGCTGGTGATCAAATCATTTGTTGAGTTCAGAACATTGGACCAAGTGAAGGCGAAGGTTGATTGTTGAGCTGTAAATGGTTGGCGATAGGGGTTAATGACCATTTACAGCCCCCATTTCCGCTAACATCAGCTATGGTCACTGATAGGGATCAATAACCAATGGGAGATCCACTGGTTGGTGGTTTTAAAACACTTCTTATTTTCCCTAGTAATGATTGACGAATGGTTGGTTGACTGGCGCATATTTTTCATGACAGGGTGGCTGTTCGCACCACCAACCAGTCCAGGTGTTCAGCTTCCGGGTCACCAGAGACAGTGCGCGTGGGCAGCTCCACCACGTATCGCTGGCGATCCCGATGCTTCATGTGCATCACTAGCCATCATGAGTCACTTCTTCATCAACCACAAACCATGACCCTAGGCCCTAGAAACCATGTGAAACCATCAATTGTTTTTCCATAAACCGCTAAGATCCGCAAAGTCTAGTGTAAATGATGGTTAAAAAGCCTAGCCTAGAATTGCTTAAAATAGCTCATAACGGCTTGAAATGGCTTAAAATGGCTTGACATGGCTTACAATGATGATTATTAGCAATCACAGAAAATCTTCAAAATTTGCTCTCTCAGGTGCCCATGGATTTATGGCTCGATGCGCAAATCTCGGTGCGCGGGCGCAGCCAGCCGGGTACGGTTGGTGAGATCTTTCAACAGCCTACCATTGATGTCTCTCATGGAGAGCTAAAGAACCTAAACCTGAAACCACTGGTGAGTCAACTAGAGCAATGTCAGTTTGCTTTATCTATTGATGGTGTACAACCAAAGGTGCTGGCCTTACCAGTCGCGGGCGTCTTGAGATGATACCGAGAAAGGCTGAACATCCATCACTTTTGAGATTTAGAGGTGTAGGAAAGTCCGGGCCACTGGTATTTGTTTGTCGTTCACCAACTAAGTTGTGAGAACGAATGTTGGCTGAGAATGCGCATCTTACCTTTCGAAACTTGAGCTTTTTCAAACAGGAACAGTTTCAAACAAGCAGATTTGAGTCAGTGCAGAGGAGTTGCTCTTGCAAAATGTTTGTGGTTTTTTCTACGTCGCTTCGACCATACTTTTCCCCTTCTGTGGGCTGTTGTAGGGCCTACACAACAACGGCGCTTTCGCCACGGTTGGGGCACACAGAAAGGAGAGGCTCGCTGTTGGGAAGCATGCCAGTATTCTACGTGATTTCTTAGAGTCTAGAACTATATATTTGCAATATGTGTGATGACATGATTTACCAGCATTTGGGGTGGTCATCGCAGTGGTGTTGCCACATGAGTTGTAGACAGCCGTGTTTCCATCCAGTCTGTATGTACTTGCATTGCAATGTAAGTTATCTCAATGTCGTTGGCATAAAAGTATACACGTACATATTAGTATATTTAAAAGTGTGCATGTACTCTTGCCTGAGGCATGCACCCCTAGTTGATAATGGGTTCATATCCATATATATATATATATATGTTCTGTATATGTGTATGTACATGTGTCTGAATATGTGCATGTACAATTAATGCACAGGTGCACATCCGCTTTGATTAGGAGAAGAGTAGCCAAGTTGTGGACAAATGCAGAATGACCAAGTGCTCATAAGTGGAGACACACCATGGGAAATAAAGCGCTAGATGTGCTTGAGCCATCCAGAGACTTCACTCTGAGTGATCGGGCGTTCTTGCTTTGTGCAACCGTTCTTGGACAATATCCCAGCCGACCCTTGAAGTCCCGAGTCTTCTGGGAATGCACTTCTCACAAACTCTGATTGGACTTTGATTGCGCAATCATCAAAAACTTCTTGAACCCATTGTTCTACTTGTGCACGATTGCTTTGGGTGGTTGACACCTCCGTTTGGGATTCTTCTACTGCAACCAGTTACAGAATTTCGGATTGTTGTCAATGCAACGAGCTGTGTTGGTTGCACATTCATGGTCACATGTTGCAATCTGGACTCACTGGCTGATGTGCGATCAGCCTGGACTGCTCATCAAGGAGCAGCCATGTCTCTTGACAATTGCATCCAGCGACGTGATGTCATTGGATTGTTTCTCCAACGTGGCATTCGTGAAGAATTGTTTTGTCCTCCTTCGATCTGCACACGACCTTCACAGTATATCACCAGACGAGGGAACCACCTGGCAATTGCCTTAGAACAGGCTCTAGGGTCAACGTTCCAGTTGTGTTTGCCATGGCCACGCTACCCGCGAGTATCAGTGGCCCCACCCGCTGACAGGTCTCGGGCCGAAGGCTACCATTCTTCCATCATTTCACCATCATTGGTGATCATCGTGATGCTTGACGAGCCACCATTAGTGTGTCCTATACTCTATTGACTGTTGATAATCACGAAAATCCAGCCATGACAATTAATTTGTTTCCTCTTGCTGATAAGCACCGTTTCACCATCATGACACCGCCATCACACTGTACAAAATAACCATAGATGACTGGGAATCAGCATCCACAGCGCCAAGGTGACGGGACCCAATGGCGAAGGACCAGTGGAGGGGCACATCCACCTCTCACAGAACCAGGAGGGGCGGGGGGGGGGGCTGATGTCCAGTCCGGTGTGGTCAGAAGGCCGAAACTTTCCATATGCCAAGTAGCGGTTGACAGATATGTAATGGATTTTAAATCAGTACATCCATATATATCAGTATATATCCAAACAGATCAGTAGTGGTTGATGATTTAAATCAGGTGCGGTTGTTTGCATCCCGCTATGGAGATATTGTTTCTACGCTTTGTCAGGTGGAAGCTTTACCTAAGAGTTGGAGCATTGCTTTCGGCTCAAGGTCATCGGGTGATCAGTACGTAGGTGCGGGGGGAAATTAAAAATGCATGCAGGTTTCAATATGGTGGTTTCTCAAAATAAGGGACCCAAAAAATGGGTGGTTTATTGCTATAGATGACTATGAATGGATGATTTAGGGGTACCCCTATTTTGAGAAACAACCATATATTATTATCATTGCTGACTGTAGTGAATGATTCGTGATTGATTAATGGATATGATATTGATCATGATCATTTTTGGCTGTACGTATATTCCTTATCGTTCCTGTGATTCGCTTTGTCGAAGTTATTCTCGTGAAGGGTTACTATCTATTCATCAATCACAATACGTATTTGTCAACATCAAGAATTAGTGAATTGTATAATAGCGCAACAATTGATATCGATATATATGATGATTATACATAATGACAACACTCATTAGAATGAACGGAAACTATTTTTTATTGTTATACAATCGATTATTCATCCTTGGTGCCAGGATGGCTTCATAGAACATCCTGCGGACGTCTTAGAGGTGCGGTGAGGGAACGGCAGGGGAACGGCACGGGAAACTGAGGCCACTGAGACCGACAGCTGTGCAAAAGGATGGTGTGGCACGGGCGGAGCAGCAGTACCCAGGAGCGAATGGATGGCCAATGGCCATGTGATTGGCTTTGTTTGTGAGGCCTTTCTGGAAAGAACCGGCAGAACCAATATGGAAAAACCTGACAACAATAGGAACCTCGTTGGGAAGGGAAACTGTGCTACGGCCGATGCATTGGTTGGAAAATAGATTTTTGAAGACAATAGTGGCGGAGAAATTACAACCTCCGGAGGGAGCGGCAAATCTGTTTAGATATGTATTTATATAGTATATAGATATGTATATATATATGTATTTTTATAGAGATAGAGATAGATAGAGATAGAGAGAGATAGATAGATAGATAGATAGATAGATAGATAGATAGATAGATAGATAGATAGATATACTGGGTCAGAATGACATAGCCTGTTCTACCCTGAAATGACATAGGACTTTCGTGGGTTTGATCCTAAGTCATGTCCAAGCAGCGACAGTGCTCACCTCTGGATTGATCATCAAAAAAAAAATAAAAAAAATAAAATAATTAATCTTAAACCGATATCCGGAACACTCGAAATCAGCTGATGACTTAGGGTAAGGGCGGTGCATTTACCATGCTTTGGATCCTAGGTCATGTATACTTCTCTGCTAAATCCAGCTCCATTTGCATACCCATACAGCGAACCAGCAGATTTCTTCTTTTTTTCTCTATCTCTTGTCTTTCCATTGAAGCATATCCCCAAAGCCAGCTTGAGACACGGTCAGGACCCAAAGGCCTATGTCATACTGGTTTCCACTTTAAGCCATGGCCTGGAATATTGCACATGAAACAAATCATTTGACATATATACTTACTTATATACACGGACTGGTCCTGTCCGCCGCTTGGTTGGGGTCATCGAGCAGCGGTGAAAACACGGTACCAGAGGCCTATGTCATTGATACCTGTGAATAATTCAATCCCCTCTGCAACAAACAATGTTGTCTTCACCGGTCCTCTCAAAAAACGACTTGAAGCGCATCTGCGCATCTCTGTGAGTTTCATGCTCGGATTGCCATTGAGGCAAATCCCCAAAGCCAAAGCGCTTGAGACACGTTCAGGACCCAAAGGCCTATGTCATGCTTTCTCGGGCTCTAGGCAATAGTCTGGACTACTGTGCGATGAACACATCATAACAACACTTAGAACAATAAAATGATCCTGATAATACATACTTCCTTTTTTGTACACTGACTGGTCCTGTCCGCCGCTTGGTTGGGGTCATCGAGCAGCGGTGAAAACACGGTACCAGAGGCCTATGTCATTGATACCTGTGAATAATTCAATCCCCTCTGCAACAAACAATGTTGTCTTCACCGGTCCTCTCAAAAAACGACTTGAAGCGCATCTGCGCATCTCTGTGAGTTTCTTGCTGGGATTGCCATTGAGGCAAAGCCAAGCCAGGGCGCTCAGAAGCCTAGCTCATAGGGGCTTCCGCAGAGTAGGACAATAGAAAGAGCAATATTAATCAGCAACAAGAATGGTAAGAACGGTAAGAGCAAGTATGGTAAGAACAATAACGAAAACACAAGGAATACACATGATAAACATGATAATAGTAATAATGATAATCAAACATATTAAAATAGAAATGGAAATATGAAATAAAAGTAAAAATGAAAATAATAATATAACAATAACAATAATAATAATCATAGATAATAATAACAGTAATAATAGTAGTACTATAAAAACAAAAACACATGTCTCTCATGTACACTTTCTGGCCCTGTCTGCCGCTGGTTTGGTTCCATTGGGCAGCGGTGAAAACACAGTGCCATAGGCCTAGGTCATGGATGCATGTGAATAATTCAATGTCATGCTGCCACAAACGAAATTGTCTTCACCGGTCCGCTCGAAAAAGAAAGGCTTTAATTAAGTTTCCATGTGAGCTTCTTGCTCGGATTGCAGTTGCGGCATACCCCCAAAGCCGGTCCGCTCGAGACACGGTCAGGACCCAAAGGCCTTTGTCATAGGTCATCTGATATCAAACAGATTCACTTTCATACGTAACATGTTCTTGTTCTGTATTTAAAATTTACATATATGTATGTGATATGCGCAAGCACAGTACGGTAAACAATACATACCCAAAATCATGCTTGTCCTCACCGCCCCTCACGAATACTCCTTCAGCTCATCCAATTGAGCTTGCCAAGCTTCATGGTTTGGTGGGTTTGTTGCCAGGTGAAGCCTAATGATGTGCCTTAGGCACAAAACTAAACACCTGAAAGGACTGCGTGAATCGTTCCACGATGCTGTTGAAATCGGGTGGCCTGGATACCGGGCCGACCAAAATGATCCGGCTGGGTGCCGGTTGATTCCGGCCCCTGTGACCGCAGGAACATTGGTCAACTGCATTCCCAAGGACTCCAAATGTTTCCACTCTGCGCTCAAATGAAACTGCTTCTGATGTCCTGCATGAGTTCCACCTCCATTGGTTTCCGCGGCCTTGTCGTCCGTCTCACTCTCAATCGCATGATCGCTTTGATGCTCTTCCAACGAGGCAGTGTCAGAAGCGCTTTCATCATCTGCATCGGCATCTTGTTCGAAGTGCACCTGCTCCACATCCGCAGGGGCCATGATACCGTCGCCGTTCTCTTGATGATCAAGGTCCTCCTCTAGGTCCTCATCAACCTGCTCATCCGTTGGAGAGTCCACGTCATCATCAACTCCTGTTTGGACAAATGAAGGGCCGTTGTCGGTTGTATAGTTCAACGTGGATGAATATCTTAGAAGGCTTTACATTGGAATACAATGTGTTTTATTTATGTTTATTGCCTTGGTACTTCAAATAGTGCCCATACCTCCTAAGTCATTGCACAAAGCAATATTGCAATGATATCGTTGTTCAACCACACGTTTTGGGTTTGTGTTGTTTGCAACCCTGAAACGTTATGAAACAAATACACAAAGGAGCATGACAACTGATGAGGTCATACATTGTTTGCATTTAAATACCGATCGATAGCTGGTCAAGAAATTCCATGCTTTGCAAATACAAACCCAAAATTCAATTTCCAAAGATAGTTTGTTCCCCAAGCAAGATATGTCAATTGTTGCAGCACCTCCTATCTCATCAGTGACATGTTGAAACCAAAACGCAAAAACTACCACTGTCCTCCGTAGGCTTCTCTCAATCGATCAAACCCAGTGGAGTCTGCACGGGTGGTCGCTACGCAACATATCGGCCGCTTCTCAAACTTGTCGCTGGACAAAAAATAGGTGCCCAGGCCCGAGGAAGCTTCACCTTCGTCAAGCTCAAAGTGTACCCGCAAAAGTTGGTGCCCCACTCCCTTGTTGATGAACTCTGTTTTGCCATGGATTATGGTGGTTTGCTTCTTCAAGAATGCCGCTGTTGCCAGGCATCCCTGCCTCACATTGTAAACGATGGTCATGACTTTCTTGTTGACCACTGTCAACTTCTCCTGCCATCCGGAAGGACACTTTGTGTGCAGAACCTTCCGTTCTCTTCTGTGTGCACAGACATGCTTCTCAACAGCCCGCGCAATTTGCGTGGGAAGCGCTGCAATCCTGTCGTTGTCCATGCGGAGCGACCAGTACCACCTGGGAATTGGCACACCACACCCAGGTACCCACATGACCTAGGCTGTAAGGCACATGTTTTTGTAACAACAATTTGCGTTTCGCATATCATGAATTTAGTGCATGACATAGGAGTTACTATGCATATATGTTAAACATATATAGCGTATTTTGTTCATCTGGCCTGTTGGTCTCTGGTACTGATCCAGCAAGATCAGTCTGAATCCCCATCGTGCGAAGCATTCCCGTGGAATCCAAAACTTCCCGCGCACCTTCTGGGTCCAAACCATGGTTCTCGGGGAAGTGACTGGACTGGAAGTACCCGGTGACGACCCATGCAGCTACAAATGCCTTTCGAGGCACGGAGCGCCACGCATGCAAAGTTCTCAATGGCAAGGTAGCTTTGTTGAACGACTTGGGTTTCGCTGGTTGCCCTGATGGAGCGATAGCCAAAGTGTCATAGCCTGAGATGTCAGTTAAAAACAAACGCCCACCAAGAAACACTCTTAGCTCCTATGTCATCCCAAGACTCAAACCAACAACATGCAAACACAATTCCCAGAGCAGTGAAAACAACTTCCCAACATTGCCCCATGGCTATAGATATTACGCATGTTCAAAAAACTATTTATATATATATATATATATATTTGGATATATATCTATATATGTGTGTGTGTATCACTAAAAAACGATTTAAATCATATATGTATAAAAAAAACAAACAAGTGTAAGCAAAGCAACATGGTCGTTTCCGCAAGTCAGCGGTGCATGAGATGTCTTCAGCGTCGACAATCTCTAGCCGCGCGCGGAGCAGGTGGTGCACCTGATCTATTGGCTGTCCGTTCGCGGAAAAACCGCCCGCCTGCGAGCAGCGCAGAGATCTGGCATTGGAACATGACAGTCTGGCGATACCCAAATCAACGGGGGGGCAACATGTCATAGGCCCAAGTGCACCCCACTAAACCCATCCGTCCTGGGCATCTGGCAAGATGCAGTGGCACTGCTCCGCCCAGGCAGACCTGGCAGAGTCGAGTCCGCTTTTATGGCTATGGAAGCCAGTCCACCCATCTGCCAAGATGAGGGCTCTGGTCTGCTGAGAAACTCCAAGTTTCTGGCGTTGTTTCGCCAGTGCCGGTGCAAGCAGTTGATGAAGGTATACAATAAAAGTCTCTGCAGTCATAAAATGCGAAGAGCTCTGGCTGGCGAAAATCATTGCTTCGCCTTGAAACTGCTTGTTGAACTCATCCATCTCTGATTGTCTCATGAAACCATCTGGCACGCACAGAGCCAGCGGCCCTGCTTCACCTGATGACCAGGTGGACGTCACTGCTGTAACAGATTTTCTCGCGTCCGGGACATAGTCTGAACGACTAATCACGTGTCCCTGCTGCTTTGATCCTAGGCTGTCACATAGCCACCCCACAATGCCTATCTCATAGCTTCCCAAACAAAATGATTGACAACAAGGTGGTGTTGACAACCAGGCATTCCAAATACATCCTTAGCACCTATCTCATGTCCCTAGACACATGCATAAATGTGTCTTTAAAATTTGAATACAAAAGTAATTAGAAATTTAACATGTTTTGCAAATATTACATGATTATAAATATATAAATATATGTATATACATATAAAGAGAGAGGGATACAAACTTGGCTGCGAAACACCATCAAAACAACGACAATAAATATCTCCTTTGAAAATTTTCCAACAAAGTCCATCCAAATCACTCTGCTTTCCCTTCATTAAAACTTTCGCGTTGAAGCGAATGCTTTGTCGCCAAAGCTGGTCGATGTTCAGCACCAGGTATGGGTGCACGCCTTCCTGCAAGTGTTTTTCAACACCTGTGCGTGCTGCCTGTAAGCGCACATCATCCCACTCCTTAGCGGAGTCCACCCTGGCAAATCTGGCGGTGCCTGCTAATGACATGACTTAGGATCAGTCGGCTTTCTATTTCCTAAGAAAACAGTTTTTGGATCATGATGCGATGGAGACATATGCTACATTTTGTCACTTTTACTGTGCAGAATGTCGAATTTTACAGCCCTCATGGGAGTCAACAATGATAACTGAGTTTGAACATTCAAGCCATCGTCATGTTCCTAAATGCACCTCGTCCCAAAATAAAACCTATCATAAACCGAACATAGACTCAATATGAACTCAGCATAGACCCAAGATGGGCCTGTAGGAGAAAAGCCCATGTCATGTTCGTGGATGCAACTCTTCCCAAAATAAACCTATCATAAACCTAGCATAGACTCAAGAGGAAATCAGCATAGACCCAAGATGGGCCTATAGGAGAAAAGCCCATGTCATGTTCGTAACTGCAACTCTTCCCAACATAAAACCTATCATAAACCTAACATAGACTCAAGATGAACTCAGCATAGACCCAAGATGGGCCTGTAGGAGAAAAGCCCATGTCATGTTCGTAGACGCAACTCTTCCCAAAATAAACCTATCATAAACCTAGCATAGACTCAAGGTGAACTCAGCATAGACCCAAGATGGGCCTATAGGAGAAAAGCCCATGTCATGTTCGTAACTGCAACTCTTCCCAACATAAAACCTATCATAAACCTAACATAGACTCAATATGAACTCAGCATAGACTCAAGATGGGCCTGGAGGAGAAAAGCCCATGTCATGTTCGTAGATGCAACTCTTCCCAAAATAAACCTATCATAAACCTAGCATAGACTCAAGATGAACTCGGTATAGACCCAAGATGGGCCTATTGGAGAAAAGCCCATGTCATGTTCGTAACTGCAACTCTTCCCAGCCAGCTTAAACCCAGCATAATTGGATTCTGCCAAAGAGCTAAGTACTGGCCAGCTGTGTTCCTTGCAGACTTCTTCCACATGTATGCCTTCAGGAAGGTCCGGACGAACCGCATATCTAGATTTTCTGGACAGGGTTGCGGGATTGGAAGCAAGGATTGGCGTATGTACTTAGCTTGCACTTCCGCTTGTTTGAAGTCCTCAATTACCTTCTGGTTGTGCTCCCGCACAGCTTGGACTGCCTTTTCCAATCCTTGATTGTATTCGCTTGCCAAACGACGGACTGTCACAACCTCAGGCACCCACAAACGATCATCATTCCAACATCCCCTGTAGGACCCTACAGCCTAAGTCAGGCATTTTCATGTGTTCAGTGAACAACCCGGCAATTACAAAGAATACAAGTTTGAATGTATATAAGGACAAGTTACGCAGTGGCGGCCAATGACAACATCTCTCCTTTGCGTCGCCAAAGACTTCCCCATGGCAAACTCTTCCAGTGCTGAGTTGAGCTCCTGAAGGCGGTGAGCAGTGATGTAGGCAATGATCTTGGGTTGCATGCCACTGTACGACTCATACATACTAAAGAACCTATAACATGTACACACCCACATTGGTATAAATGAAAAAATAAACCTATATATACATATACATATACATATACATATACATATACATATACATATACATATACATATTTACATATACATGTGTATAAATATACATATATATGTATCATTCTATGCGTTCAAACTACATACAGAAGACACCTTCAAATGACTTAGACTCTGACCCTGTTGTACCTCAAACTATTTGTATGAATGACCCGTCCAACTCCTATGTCATATGTGGGCATCGTAATTCGAAAATCTGAGCTCCTCCAAAACAGGACCCGGAACTTTCCATCTGTTCACAGCACCCTTCTCTTTGGCAATCTTTTGGAATTCATCCGCGCTCATGGACTTCCAACCTTTTGCCCTGTTGCTCATACCCATGGCGACCTTCAAATGGTCTGGCAATTGGTACCATCTCTTCTGCTGGGCTTCTGACAAAGAGCGCCAACTCTGCTCTGCGCATTGCCGAAGAAGTGCGCCTACCTTGATCTTCCCAAGCTTTGGAAATTTGTTTTTGCAGTGCTGTTGCAAATTGATGCCTTTGACATAATTCTTCTTGAAGTATGGTTGCCTCAGACCTGTCCCCAATTTGTTTCTCTTCCGGCTTGTCTTTGACTTCACTGCGTGGCTTTTCTTCAACAAGTCCTCCGCAAAAGACACCACCTCGAGTTTCTCGAAGATTGTCATCCTGTCTTGCCTCGTTACCATTGGTTTTTGATCCTTGAAATGTTCATCAAATGATCGGGGCTTGAGGATCTTCTTGGCTCCAGTCCGTGTTCTGTTTCGACAATTACGCTTTGCTAGGTCTTGCTCCTTTTGTACTGGGTCTCGATCTAGAGCTGCCACGGCTTTTTCCAAAGACTCATG
>VSDK01013990.1:315077-333570 GCA_009767595.1 Symbiodinium kawagutii
TGCTGAACCTTTTCAAGTTTCTTTTTGTACACTTCAGCAATCTTTGACATGCGGGACATCACATCCTCCGCCTTCTTTTGTAGATAGAATGCCATCTTCATGATTTCATGGATAGGAAATGGTTGCTCCATGTACTGGTCCATGTTTTCTTTTGCGTCTTCGTTGTGCGAACGAGAGATGTTCTTGTCATAGCTCAATTCAACAGCGACGGCGGCCAACACATCACCATGGACATCGCTATCTCCCATGTTCAGCTTCATCCCAAGTTCCATGACAGAAATGCTTGATTCTTGAAGGGTGCCAATGTTCTTCAGCAATTCCATGGTGAATTTCTTCCAAGCTTCTACCAGATTCTTCGCATCCTTGAGCTCATTCACTTTCTTTACCACTGAATCGTCGATGGCTGCTTGAACTCTTTTGCCTCACATGGTTCCAAACTCCTATGTCATCGGATTTGCGCATCCCCGTTCAATGTACTCACAAAACTAACGATTGAAACAAATACATAGATAAATATATATATATATATATATATATTTATGTGTGTATTTATTTTAATATATATAAATATAGTATATATATATATGTATCTATACATAATCACTGCAAAAACAATACATACATGCACACTGGGCAACCCGCGTTACTCCTAAGTCACACAACCTCATATTGATCGTCATCCGGAGAGAGAATGAGGAAGAGAATGACAGAGACAGAGAAAGAGCAGGAGAGAAACAACCCCAATGCCTCCTGTTTGATGCCTGGCCTTTCTCAATCATTTCTGCCGCAGTTTCAATACCCTTGTCCGCAATGGCGCGTGAGAGTTGAGCTTTCTTCTCAGCCGCCTCTTTCGGTAGCACCGCAATTTCTTCGGCAGTCTTCTTGACACCTTTCCTAAACAATGGCGGAAGAGAAACAAACAAGGATGCATTTTGCAGAGGTAACCAGTTCCAAGCATTGCAGTGTAGGAGCGTAGTGTCATTGGAGTCGTCAGCCTATGTCATGTCCCGGTAGAATATTTACACATAAATACATATCAGGATCCGCAGCTGTTGACAGAAGGAAAAACCTGCAAACACTAACATTTTGGGCAAGTTTCTCATCATCTGGAAGAAAACGAAATCCTGCTTGAAGCCTTGCATGTGGACCTCTGCCAACCACACGCACCTGCTCAAGGTTGACAAAACACATGTATTAATATATAAATGTAATCACTACATGTTTCAAATACCCATTGTTGGACTTTTATGATTGCAAGACAAACTCCTATCTCACACACCACCCTCGCCTGACTAGCTGCTCCGAAGCTCAAGAAGCCAGATGAAATCCATTGCTGCCCCTCCGACAAATCTGCTGGCGCAAATCTCTGCAAGGTTCCACACTGCAATTTCGGCATTTGTTCTGCATGCCCAAGATCTGCAGCAAAAGGCTCTAGCTCAAATTGTGACCCCTCGTGTTGAATGAACCCCCACAACTGCAAACCTGTGGCTTCCAGCTCTCTCTCAAGCATTTGCTGGCGAAACATAGCTCTTGGCCCCATCAGGACTCTGCGCACAATTGGCCGCTTGGCTTTGTGCTTCTTGAGCTCGATTTCACCTGTCGCAAAAGGCGCAAACCGAAGGCGCATGACATGGGAGTAGAGAAACTAATTACAGAACGACGAAACAAATCAATAATAGATTTTCTTTCTGATTATGTTTATCTTTGATATTTTTTTGAACTTTGTATATATATATATATATATACAATCATATTTTGACAATAAAGGAAAAAACAGAAGAAATAACTCACAAGACGGAGGCCTGCCAAAAGCACTGCTACTGGAAGATCTAGCTCTTCTTGGAAACCTTGAGAAATCTTGACGAGAGCAGCTAGAGGAAGCACGCCGTCAGTAGCTGACAAAACAACCTCCACAACAGTCTCAGCAGTGGTTTCTTTCAAATCAGGGCCATCTTCAATGCCAGTGAAATAAGGTGTCTTGTCGTTAACGTCTGCAGGACTCATGGCAAAGGTTGACCTCCCAAACATAATCAACTCAGCCGGCGCTGAAGCATCTTTGTCGTTGCCACCGGCTTCAGCAGGGGGATGTTCTGCAAGGCCCTTCCCACCAGCTGCATCGCTCTCATGAACAGGGCCATCCTCAATGTACTTCAACACCTGCTTTTGCGTGCTATTCGCCATCCAATGCTGGACACATCGTTCTTTGATCTGGTCCACATTCCCGCTCTTGGCAAGCTTGAAACTAACAGCCCGTTTTTGCAAATCTGTCCTGAGATGGAGGTCACGGAGCAAGATGAGATAGGAACCGCATCTGATGTGATGATTATGACACTTGATATGTTAACATGCAAAAAAAGATCGGCAATATGTGACTCTGTTTGCTCAATATATCAACACGTTTTGCATATATTTAGATATGCTAGGCTATACTGCTATAGCTGTATATGTGTGCATGTCAAACAGGGGATCTGTGTGGGAGTACACATTCTCTCAATGACATCCACAAATATTTACAGCACATGTGTCGGAACTTCAATGCAATCCGCACCAAATATCCATATGACCTGGGAACAAGGCTAATCTCTCTGGGGTTGCGCGCCGGCAAAGATCAATGGCTTGACACACAACTAAAAAAGGAAAGAATCTTTGTCAGCAATGAGAGCTCTGCCCAATACCGACTCCCTGCTTGGTAATACTTGTTGGCTAGCTTGGCAGCATGTGGCAAACCATCCTTACCAGCTGCAAACTTCTTCTGATACCCATGGATTCTGATGGAACAACTTTTTTTGTTGATCTTGACGTTCGGATACTGCTTTGCGAGCTCTTCCATCTTGGTGACAGCTTCATCTTCGGATTCGCCTTGTTTCTCGCTGTCCTGGTCGGTCAGCGTCGCTATGTTGCTTCACTAAAGAGTTTAGGCTCATAAGGTTTCTGCTTCTACAAAAAATGTAGCCCCGAAAACATGACTTAAGACTTTGGGATTCCGAGGTGTTCCTGCTGCAACCTTGAAAATTTGCATATACACTTGAAACTGAAAGTAATAGTGAACGTCCTTCGGTTCAGAAGGTTGCGTGCCATGTTCAAACTCTGGAAGTGCCACTGGCACAAGACTCGCCTCGGCAATATGTGCATGCATCATTGGAAAGTTAGAATGACAAAGCAAACCGTGACTTAGGATTATATGCTATGGTTTGCACGAAATTGCTTGCGCATAGCCCATGACTTTGGCTTTGCATGCTCCACTAAAAGTATCTACGCATACAAATCACTGTTGCTTGAGCGCAACCGACAAAGCGCTACATCTGTGACTGTTGCTTTCAAAGAACATGATTTGCATGTAAACTGTGAATTTTCACTTCAAAAATATGAAAAGGTCCCAATGTTGAAACAAGCCACATCAAGTTGCGGACTGGGTTCAGGCTCTGGAGGCGCCAGCACCGGGAGTGTCTCCTAAACAGGCTCAAAAACATGTGCTCCGATGTTTGCACAGAAGAGCAAAACAGTGACTGTATGACATAGGTTTTACTCAGTCCTCTTCGTTCTCCAGCACATGAACTTCGCCCAAAAGCTGTTCAACAGTGGCAGTGCGCATGCGGTCTGCAGCAAGGCGGTTGATCATCGCCTCCATTGTGCCATACTGAGGAAGGCCGGCAGATTTGCACTTCTCCTTCAATTGCTTCCTGATCAAATGACAAAGTTTTTGAATGTGTCGCATCATAAAATGTATGAACGTTCAAAAAATATTTGCATGTACATAGTTATTTTTCAACCTAGTGAAACAAAAATATTTTTTCACATAGTTACACAAGCATACAAACACGAAGCTGCTTTAAAATAGATCACAAAAAAGGGCAGACTGGTACGCATGACATAGGTTCTGAGTCCAGGTCGGTGCATGTAGTCCCGCCAACTCACGCTCCATTGCCCCTCGATAAAAGTCTGCCATGATTGCGCTCAAAAGAATTGTTTCTGCTCTGTCTGGCACAGGAAACGAAATCGAAAAACCTGACTGAGAAAATGCGCCGCCCTTCTCATTCACCTGGATCGATTGAAAGTGTTGCGCTACCTGCGCCGTTGCTTCCACATTTGAACCCCTTACATCACGGTATTTATTTCAAAATACATTGATTAAATAAGCTGATGGAAGGACTCTCAACGCATGCAAGGACTGCAGATTCTAACGCCAACCTGACCCAAGGGACTTTAAATGACTTAGGCTGAGTGTACTGCTGGCGAGAAAACATCAGCATCAGCCTCTTCGACCGATTGGCATAGATCCTGTTTCGGATCCCACACGTACTTGAAGTGGCTTGCAGCTTTGCCAGCGCCATCAACAGAGCATTCCTGAGACCAGGATGCTAGAACGCTCAATTTGCCATCAATGATTCAGGTGCATGAAGATATGCACAAACAAACAAACGTACATGTGTGTCTCGGTGGTTCAAAAAAGGAAATGCATGGAAATGCATTGATATGATTCAGAAGTCTCATGAGTTAGGACTTACGACTTCGACAAACAACTGTATAATTATATACATATCTTTATATATGCATCATGATTGAAAAATAATGCTTTCCAGAATCATTCGACAAAGTGATATGTCGCTTTGCATCATGATGGCCAAACACCTGAATGACACGACCACTTGATCCAAGGATGTCCAGTTTCATGTCGAGAAAGTTTAGGATCAGGAGCAATCTATCTTCATCCGGTGTTTCGTACTCCTTGAAACTCCTCCAAAGTGCCCGCCACTGCTGTGATGTCCTGCCAAGCTCCATGCATGGGGGGAGGGTTCCGGGGGGGCTGGGGAACTTCAAATCACGACATTGTACAATCGAACAGGAATCTCTGACTACATTTCAGCTATTTTCTAGGTACCACAAGCCACAACATGATTTACAGAGATGTAAACACCCTTCTAGTGAATATACGCAATCCAAATATTGAAGCACATACAAAATCTTACCAAGACATTCAACCACGAATCTTTTGGTCTGGGTGATGCAACTGCGAGTGGAATAAAGAAGCGACAAAGCGGTAGACAATCTGTTGCTCGTGCTTGATCCGCTGTGCATCTGAAGGAAAACCGCAAAGATTTCTATCAATGGAATTCCATTCCGCTCGGCAACTATCTGAAGCGTAGCATAAAAATAAAGATGAATAGAAACATCGCCCGTCTGCCATCACGTTCACGATCACTTTCTCCGTGGAATCCTCTCAGAGGAAATCATATCACACTGAAGCATGCAGCTTATGACATAGGCCTTTGTGTCATGTAACTTGTATACTTGTACATGTAAAGAACCTAAAGATCAACAATTTCTTTCCAATGTCTCAGACTAGCTGGACCCCCCACCTTTGCATCGCTCAATGGAACGACAGCCTTCGCAGCAGCCTCTGGTTGGACATCCTGAAGGGAGCAACTGAAAGGCAAATGAATGAAATGAAATCACATTAGAATCCAACTTCAGCATGCATCACATGACATTGGCCTTTGTGTCATGTAACTTGTATACTTGTACATGTAAAGAACCTAAAGATCAACAATTTCTTTCCAATGTCTCAGACTAGATGGACCCCCCACCTTTGCATCGCTCAATGGAACGACAGCCTTCGCAGCAGCCTCTGGTTGGACATCCTGAAGGGAGCAACTGAAAGGCAAATGAATGAAATGAAATCGCATTGGAATCCTACTTCAGCATGCGGCACATGACATAGGCCTCTGTGTTATGTAACTTGTATACTTGTACATGTAAAGAACCTAAAGATCAACAATTTCTTTCCAATGTCTCAGACTAGCTGGACCCCCCACCTTTGCATCGCTCAAGGAGGCAACAGTAGCCTTCGCAGCAGCCTCTGGTTGGACATCCTGAACGAATCAATCGAAAAGCAAATGGAAGAAATGAAATCACATTGGAATCCAACTTCAGCATGCATCACATGACATAGGCCTTTGTGTTATGTAACTTGTATACTTCTACATGTAAAGAACTTAAAGATCAATTTCTTTCCAATGTCTCGGACTAGCTGGACCCCCTACCTTCGCATCGCTCAATGGAACGGCAGCCTTCGCAGCAGCCTCTGGTTGGACATCCTGAACGAATCAATGGAAAGGCAAATGGAAGAAATGAAATCACATTAGAATCCAACTTCAGCATGCATCACATGACATAGGCCTTTGTGTTATGTAACTTGTATACTTGTACATGTAAAGAACTTAAAGATCAGTTTCTTTCCAATGTCTCGGACTAGATGGACCCCCCACCTTTGCATCGCTCAAGGAGGCAACAGTAGCCTTCGCAGCAGCCACTGGTTGGACATCCTGAAGGAAGCAACTGAAAGACAATTGAATGAAACGAAATCGCATTGGAATCCAACTTCTTCATTCAGCACATGACCTCAGATTATGTATGGCTTTGCAGCCATTGCTTATGAAATGGTGCTTATCTGTTTTTCATTTCAGTTGGATGAATTTCACAATTCAATTGCTCCTTCTTGGTGGGCTTCACACCTTTTGGACTTGCAGGTTCCTGGCAAGAACTGCTGGTGATCCAAAATATGAATACAGTTTCGGTAGAGAAATGGCCTTCTTCACTGTACTGGAGCTGAGATCGGTTTTCGTTTTCTTGGCCTGACAGAAGCTTGGGTTGCTGCATGATCAAGAAATGCAACAATCATGACATGTGGAACCACCTTGGGCTCTTCACCCGAGGCTGATTCGTTCATTCTTTTCCAATGCTCCTGACATGGGTAGGCACACACTCAATGAATGGCATATGACATGGGATTTACGTTTCCACTCTTCCTGAGCAGGGTTGGAAAACACAACCGCGATTGCAGAAGAGATGAAGTTTCAACCGAATGCTAAAACACACACACACACAACAAAAACAAATCAAAAAGACACACGCACTTGCCAAACATCCCATGAAGTTGCCGGCATCTACCGACAACGACGGTCCGTCGTTGTCGGTATACGGCTCCACCTTCCCAATCAATCCCTCCTCGCTCCATCCACATTCATTGAATCCATGCATCCATCCATCCATCCATCCATCCATTCATCCTTCCATCCAACCATCCATCCATCCAACCATCCATCCAGGGCGACCCACATAGCCCACACTCTGATATGATCCCAGCCTTCTTCTCAATACTTTCAAGTTCGTGGATAATAATTCTTTTTTTCAGATCTGCCATGTTTCCCGCCATCTTCAGCCCGGTTTGTTGGCATCGCTCCCGGAGTTGCGTCCTTTGATCAGGGCTGGGCATCCAAGGTACAGGTATACATACACATAATCTCTTTTTATACATATATATATATATATATATACGCATATTTGTAGACACACATATTTGCAGCACATATCTGCAGAGGAACGAACCTACACACACATGAACAAACCAAATCGCAGCGGTTTCCGTCCTGTTCGTTCCTACCAAGATGTGGGTGATCTTTTCGTATCCGTCATTCAAAGGAGTCAACCGATTCACTGCCTCCATCATTGAGCTCACATCTTGTGGAATAAATAGTTTTCGAGAGAAACCATCAACCTCAAAAGCCACAGAGTTCGTAGACGCAGACACCTTCACTCTTGTATGAGTTGTTTCTACCTGGCGCCGCTCTTGGTGCCGAATGGAGCGAGCATAATTGTTTTCATACGCGCAAAAGTTTTTAGAATTTTCTCATGTATCAATTTGCAAATTATACCTCCCATGGCGTGCAAACACTCCTATCTCATAAGTGTTCTGGGTGACTGTTTTAGAAACAATATTTTGGAAAGGCTCAACGCACATTGAAAAACCACAGATTGTGATCTTTGGAAGGGAATCATTGTTTGATAGAGCCTCACTGGTGTTATTTCGATATCCCAGAGAAAAACAAATACAAAATACGTAAAGAATGATGAATGATGAAATAAGTATATGTATAAACATGCATATCAAGGTATCATCTCAGTGTTTGCGCGCCCGGGCCTGCTTCTTTTTGGAGTTTGACCCTTTCGTATCCAATGATTTTGGAATGCCAATGGCGGCTGGAGCTGGAGGATCGATGAGTTCCACCGACAGCAATGCCGCAGCAAGCACCAGAGCCACGACACCAATGTGTTGGCCGTTGCCCAATACCGCATGAGGGCTCTGAAGGTTGTAGATGTTGAAGACCTAAGCACAAAAAAACTTACACCACATAAAAATGTATATGGTAGGAACGCCCTCATGAAACACACCCCCACAGCACATGACATAGGCTCTGGCCTCTCTCAAATATATGTATACATGTATATATGTTCAAAATTTAAAAAAAAATATATATATATATATGCACAGATGAACATCAAAAGAGGCATGAACATACACAACCCCCAAGCCAGGCCACGGGCATTTTCAGCACCTTTGCCAATTCAGCATTTACGGGGAAACTGTGCGCCGCGAACTTCTCCACAGCGAGTAGGTGTCTTTTGCGCCCAGAGAGCCAAATGTGTTTGTCCGTCCGGGTAAAAGCTGGAAAGACTCTGGATTTGGATGAGGATTTCTTCAAGTAGTCTGGATTCTGGTTGAGGGCGAACGCCCGCTCAATGGCAGGCACGTCAGATTCTTCATCTTCCAACATCTTCTCATACTTCTGTAGGTTCTCCTGTTCAAAGTCAGCGAAATATGCCGTGGGGTATTCATCCACAGTCCTCCCTGCCATAGACAACTCCTTGGCCAGGTCCTCTGATGATCCCAGCTCCGTCAATGCTTCAATTGTCAAATGATGATCGCGCAAACCTGCGCAAAGGGCTTCATATACAGCAGCTGGATTTGCAATAAATCGAGCTCGCGATTTGTCAATCAAGATGGTGAATGCCCGCCGGCGAGCTACGCAAGTAAAGCCTATGTCACTGGGCTCTCCAAAAATGACCTCAGACATCAATTGAGATCAATGTTGCGAACCCGTTCTACGTATATACATATCCGCTACAATGTTTTCAGATAATAATCATATTCTAAGATGTATACATTCTCGAAACAAACAGGGTTGTGCCAAAATGGTAAAAGTCAAAATTACAAGATCCATGTCCACACAAACATGTGAATAGACAAACCTCTATAATCTTAAATATATATATATATATAGATATATATATATATATATACATATACATACATAATTTACTCAGGTCCTATGTCATACATGTTTTGTTTAAACACATGCAAGACAATGACTTCCTGCATACCATGGACCCTGGATTCCATCTGATCTCCGAGGACATCAACCACGCGCTGATTGATGTTTCCAGTGGTGACATTTTCACTCACAGCCACACTAGGCCGGATCAGCTTCTTGAGGCTCACCAAATGGACCAGAGTTGCCTGAGCCGTGATGGTCAAGAGATCCTAAAAGCACATGTCCTAGGATGTCACGGAACAGCTAAGGAAAAAAACTTCAAAATCTCGAAAAACACATGACTACATATATATATATATATTTATATATATACAGGTGTGTGTGTGTGTATGTTTGTGTGAATGTACGTCTGTCTGACTCTGGGCTGCATGCGACCAGGATGTACAAGACAAGAAACTCGCCGCTCTACACCTGCATCCGTGACTTGCTTCCCCATAGAAGAGTCGTCCACGCATGGCGCTCCGAAAAGAGCCAGATCAACATGTTGTGGAATAGGACACAGGCCCCCATGACGAGCACAGGACGCACGAGTGTTCAAATTAGCATCATTCAGGAGATCCATTGAATCCTCGAATCCTTTGCATTGCTGCAGCTGCATCTGCACGGAGCTATCCACCAAGTGCATCTGGTCAGTGAAAACGCATCCATTCGGGAAATCCCGTGCGAGTTTAGTTTGGCATGTGCGCTTCTTTTCACAAAATGACACATGCCTGAAAGTGCAGCCAAAGTTGTGTGATTGCAGTATCTGGGCCCCTCTGGATTGAGAGCATACCCCAGAAAAATTGGATACCACGGTCAGCTCGTTGCCCGATAAAAGCATTGGAGAAAACTTTTCGAAGTCTGGAAGCATTGCTTCCAAGTTCCTCTTGGCTTTTGAAGCCCATCCGAAAGCCTCTACCAGCGTCTGTGTTTGCTGTGGGTCAGGGACTATCTTTTGACTGTTTGGCTTTGGCCATTTGGCTGCATAATGTTGACCGTTGTCTGCCCGCCCAATGGAATCTGCAAACTTCTCCTGTCCAGGGGAAGCCGTTACAATTTGTAAATGTCGGGAACGGACATGACACAGGACTAGTTGAAACTTGAATTGAAAAATCCTATATATGTTCTTGCGCGTGTGGTCACTATTAGCACATTTCAATCTATGTCTAGCCTGGTCCATCCACTTCGCCTTGGGAAAAGGCTCTGCGTTTGACACCTGCCGTCGTAAGAAGCGCCAATTGCCATCAATCTGGCTAGCTATTTGCATGACATAGGCTTATGATTGCAGAGAAACGACACCGGAAAAGATACACACAACTCTGCACAAATTACTTCCTCCTGCATGACATATTCCAACGATTCAGCAGCACATTTTTTGATTTGTGCCAAATGGCAGTTAAGATCCTTGGAAATATGCAATGTATAATATGTATAGCGATGCGGAGATAGACAGATCCTGCCTCCTCCTTTTGAGTGTGCGGAAGGCTGAGCGTGGATTCCAGCTGACCCTCCTGAACAAACCATGTGAAATGATATAGCTCCGACACTCAAGCTGAATGACATAGGAGTTAGGCACAAGGTAATCATTAGAACACAGGTGCACGGAAATATCCCCCATATAGGAATAATATTTTACCCAGCGAAAATATGTATAACTACATAAATTACAAATCAATTTCATTTTTACATATGGGGATATTCAGGAATCAGAATGTCAGCAACAAGACTCGGATTGGAACAAATTGGAAAAGGAATTGACAGTTGCCCCAATTCACCTTCCCCACCTTCTCTCCATCCAACGCCCCGCCGTTCTCAGCGAGTTCCACATCAGGGCTCTCCTGCGCAAATGGGCTGCGAACTACCTAAGTTCCAATAGTTTACCCCATGACATAGGAATTTGCCCACCAACATGCACGAACAAAACCTCATTCCAAGATGGACGAATCTGAAGATTGACTGATCCCGCCTTTTGCATCTCAGTGTGCGCAGGGCCCGTGGTGGATTGCAATTGGCCCTCCTGCACCAATGATATCACTCTGAAATGGAAGCTGCATGAGGTAGGCTTGCTGACCCGAATGATCAATGAATCACACATGGACCAAGATGTATAAAGCCAAACTCACTATACACAAAAAACCAAACAAAATGATTATAAACGTAGTAAACATGAATCGCAAAGACGACTGCAAGACTCAACTTGGAAAAAAATCGAAAAGGAATTGGCAGTTGCCCCTAACTCACCTTCCCC
Organism: Symbiodinium kawagutii; assembly: GCA_009767595.1. Lineage (NCBI taxonomy): Eukaryota > Dinophyceae > Suessiales > Symbiodiniaceae > Symbiodinium > Symbiodinium kawagutii. The sequence goes on from VSDK01013990.1 coordinate 326,475, forward strand.
ACCTTCTCTCCATCCAACGCCCCGCCATTCTCAGGGAGTTCCACATCAGCGCTCGCCTGCGCAAATGGGCTGCGAACTACCTAAGTTCCAATAGTTTACCCCATGACATAGGAATTTGCCCACCAACATGCACGAACAAAACCTCATTCCAAGATGGACGAGTCTGAAGATTGACTGATCCCGCCTTTTGCATCTCAGTGTGCGCAGGGCCCGTGGTGGATTGCAATTGGCCCTCCTGCACCAATGATATCACTCTGAAATGGAAGCTGCATGAGATAGGCTTGCTGACCCGAATGATCAATGAATCACACATGGACCAAGATGTATAAAGCCAAACTCACTATACACAAAAAACCAAACAAAATGATTATAAACGTAGTAAACATGAATCGCAAAGACGACTGCAAGACTCAACTTGGAAAAAAATCGAAAAGGAATTGGCAGTTGCCCCTAACTCACCTTCCCCACCTTCTCTCCATCCAACACCCCGCCATTCTCAGGGAGTTGTCCGCGCACCCCAGCTCGGCTCTCCTGCACAAACGGGCTGCGGACTACATAAGTTCCATGACATAGGACAAAGCACACCAACACACGCAAAATGCATCATTTACGCTAGACATCTTGTTGAATGTTGAAGTATGTGATTTGATCTTTTTTAGAAATGTATCCACTGATAAATGAGTTAGAACTGGCATATGGGCCCAAGTCTTGGGGTGAATTGATACATCTAGAACAAAGCCAAGGTGAAGATAATTGTCCCTTGAGCAGCTAATTCTTTTTTCAGCCTCTTCTTTTCTTGCATTCGTTGCTGCAACTGCAATATATATATATATATACATTTTCATTTGATGTTGAAACACTTGCTGCAAAATTGCACCGGCTGGCAATGCTTCATGTTGCTGCAACGCATAGATCTGTGTAGCAACCCGGAGCTCGACAAGTACGCTTCATCGGGAAAAATGTCCACCTTTTTCTTGGCTGCATTGTGCTTCTCCGGTACTTCCTCTGAAACTTGGCTGATGTCGTCATGTTTTTTCATTTTCCCAATCTCTTGCTTCTGAGTTTGCGAGAAAGATGCCATAGATGTTCCAAGGAATTTTGCCACACATTGAACCGTCAGAGTCAAGATCACACCGAAAACCATTGCCAGCGCCAACAACGCTTCAACCATTTAAGCAACGCAAGGAAGATGCATCTAAGGCTAGTCAAAGTTTCCTTCCTTGGTGTGGATTTGATCCAAAATTGCAAACAGGGAGAACAAAATCACCACAAGTAAGCAAATGACTTGGGACTTGAAACGTACCAGGAACGGTCCCCAAATCAGTGGTGAAAAAAATAATGAGATACACAAACTACCATCAAGTTTCCTCTCGTACTACGACAGACCCCCTCCCACCTCGACGGTATCTGCAAATGTCTCGCAGAACTGTTCCTACCACACAGATGCACTTGCATGTGGCGCACACATTACTTGGGAGTTGCGAGGACGGGATGTTTTTCAACAATTACTATACATACTATATATATAAATATATATTTGTGTCACTTGTCACTTGTATCCCATATTAATGCTTATTATCCGATAGCGCAGTGCTCGAGCTCCCAATTTTCTATAGTAGCGGCAACCCACCAGTAGACCATAGTCCAGTAGTCCCAAGTCATTCAGTACATGCTTCCATCTTCATGTCGTAAAAATCTTTTTGTACCCCAGCATAGATTTGGAAAGGACGGGGATGGGAGGTGAAAAGTCTATCCAGAGGAGAGCTCTTGGAGATATAGACTTTCTTATGGGCCCCAATCTCCCCCACAAACCTTCCTTAGGAACAACCTTCCTGCGCCTAAGAGATCCCTTTTCCCAACATAAACCCCCCATATGATTTGATACCCAATGAGTCACCTGATGTCTCCTGCCTGTTCACTGGGAAACTGGCCCATCAGAAAGTCGTAGCTGGCCATCAAGAACTCGTCATTCTGATCCTGCGCTTCCTTCAACAAGTGCGCGAACTCGTGAGGCTCGATAGCCTGCCAAAGAGCTACAATGGTGCATGATGCCATGTCGTGGGCTAACATACTCCAACATAAACCCACCATAAACCCACCATAAACCCAACATGTTCCCAATCTCTGTGCCTAACAAGGGGGAAAGGGTAAGAAATAGAGAGGCTAAGAAAAGAAGTAACAATAGGAGAGCTCTTGGAGATATAGACTTTCAATGGGCCCCAATCTCCTCCACAAACCTTCCTTAGGAACACCCTTCCCGTGCCTAAGACATCCTTTTCCCACCATAAACCCAACATTTCCCCAACCTCTGTGCCTAACATGGGCCTAAGACAGAGGGAAGGGCGCCGAGGCGGACGGCGCTTCGAGGTCTTGGACTGCGTGTCCTTAGGTGGAGAAGCTCTCGGAGGCCATGCTTCCTGTGCCAGGAGCTTCGTGACGCAGGAGAGCCCTCGTGGCCATGGAAGCCCAGGTGGGGAGAGGACAGGAAGGAGGGGAGGAGAAGGAGGAGAAAAGGTGGGTTTATACATCTTAATGTGATTTAGTATCTCTTAAAACCATCATTATTATTGTTATTATGTATCATTGTTATTTATGATCAATGATGTTTATAAACCCCAACATGTTCCCAACATGGACCCAATACATCCCATCATAAATGGGAGGAACATCCCATGTCATGTTCCTAAATCCCATCTCTTCCCAACATAAACCCACCATAACCCCAACATAAACCCAACATAAACCCCAACCTCTGTGCCTAACATCGGCCTTAGGCACGACATGTGCCCTACTTACACCCTCCATACCTGCCCAACATAGGGCCCCTTATGGTGCTGGAGGGAGGGCTTCGTCCACTCGTGGGCCTCGGCCGTCGCTGGGGACGGAGGGCTGTGCCTCAAGAGCTGCTGCTAGGTGGAGGAGAGGTAGGAAGGAACGCCGTCGAAGCTCAGGATCCAGGTACCGGCCCGAGAGGTCGGAGGACAGGAAGGAGGGGAGGAGCTCTGAGGTAGGGGCCTCGCCTGCTTGGTAGGGGATCGGGGTAGGGGTGGGGAGGGTCTGCGCCAGGTGGTCTTGGGTGCTGGAGGGGGGTAGGTGGGGGTAGGTGGGGACAGGACAGGAAGGAGGGGAGGAGAAGGAGAAAAGCTGGAAGTTTATACATGTTAATGTAGTTTGATATAGTTTATCATCATTATTAATAATTACCCTCATCAAATGTGTTTCCACCCAGTTTTTTCAAATTTATTGTTTGATGATGATCTAAATGTTCAATGTCATTCTGATCATGTACCATGTTCGCATCTATTGTTTTCTGTCATGTGTTTTTTTCTATTTCAACTATGTTTTTTTTGTGGTTGTTAACAAGGAAATTCACCATCATTTTTTTAAATCCTGAGTAATGGTAAAGAAGAACAATAATGGTCAATCAGAATAATGAAAGTCAATAAGAACGACACTCAAATCCCATGTCATGTTCCTAAATGTCATCTCTTCCCAACATAAATTCATAAACCCATCTTAAACCGAACATGTTCCCGTCATAGATGACATTCAAATGCCATGTCATCAATGAAACTTGATCACGAACCCCAATGCCTGACGTTCGAGCGGAGATGGAGGTGCGACAGGTGCTGGCAATGGCGCTGGCAATGAAGGAACAGATCCATCCATGTCCTGCATCCAGGGAACAATATCAAAATTTGCCACGTTTGTAGAATTGCCACCGACTCCCCTTCCCCACCTTCTCTCCATCCAATGCCTCGCCGTTCTCAGCGAGTGGTCCGTGCACCCCAGCACGGCTCTCCTGCACCAACTGGCTGTGAACTACCTAAAAAAATTCCAAGAAATTCCAATACATTGCCCCATGACATAGGAATTTGCCCACCAACATGCACGAACAAAAACTCATTCCAAGATGGACGAATCTGAAGATTGACTGATCCCGCCTCTTGCATCTCAGTGTGCACAGGGCCCGTGGTGGATTGCAATTGGCCCTCCTGCACCAATGTTATGGCTGTGAAATGGAAGCTGCATGACATGGGCTTCAGGACCCAAAAGATCACTGAATCACACATGGACCAAGATGTATAAAGGCAAACTGACTATGAAAAATAAATCATGTATCTAGAAGCTATAGCAAACATGAACCACATAGTCAACATCAGGTTGGAAGAGGTACTGGCAATTGCCACCGACTCCCCTTCCCCACCTTCTCTCCATCCAATGCCTCGCCGTTCTCAGCGAGTGGTCCGTGCACCCCAGCACGGCTCTCCTGCACCAACTGGCTGTGAACTACCTAAAAAAATTCCAAGGAATTCCAATACATTGCCCCATGACATAGGATTTTGCCCACCAACATGCACGAACAAAAACTCATTCCAAGATGGACGAATCTGAAGATTGACTGATCCCGCCTTTTGCATCTCAGTGTGCACAGGGCCCATGGTGGATTGCAATTGGCCCTCCTGCACCAACGTTATGGCTGTGAAATGGAAGCTGCGTGACATGGGCTTCAGGACCCAAAAGATCACTGAATCACACATGGACCAAGATGTATAAAGGCAAACTGATCTTGAAAAATAAATCATGTATCTAGAAGCTATAGCAAACATGAACCACATAGTCAACATCAAGACTCAAACTGGAAAAGGTTGGAAGAGGTACTGGCAATTGCCACCGACTCCCCTTCCCCACCTTCTCTCCATCCAATGCCTCGCCGTTCTCAGCGAGTGGTCCGTGCACCCCAGCACGGCTCTCCTGCACCAACTGGCTGTGAACTACCTATCAAAATTCCAAGAATTTCCAATACATTGCCCCATGACATAGGAATTTGCCCACCAACATGCACGAACAAAAACTCATTCTAAGATGGACGAATCTGAAGATTGACTGATCCCGCCTCTTGCATCTCAGTGTGCACGGGGCCCGTGGTGGATTGCAATTGGCCCTCCTGCACCCATGTGATGGCTGTGAAATGGAAGCTGCATGAGATAGGCTTGATGACCCACAAGATCACTGAATCACACATGGACCAAGATGTATAAAGGCAAACTGAGTATGAAAAATAAATCATGTATCTAGAAGCTATAGCAAACATGAACCACATAGTCAACATCAGGTTGGAAGAGGTACTGGCAATTGCCACCGACTCCCCTTCCCCACCTTCTCTCCATCCAATGCCTCGCCGTTCTCAGCGAGTGGTCCGTGCACCCCAGCACGGCTCTCCTGCACCAACTGGCTGTGAACTACCTATCAAAATTCCAAGAATTTCCAATACATTGCCCCATGACATAGGAATTTGCCCACCAACATGCACGAACAAAAACTCATTCCAAGATGGACGAATCTGAAGATTGACTGATCCCGCCTCTTGCATCTCAGTGTGCACGGGGCCCGTGGTGGATTGCAATTGGCCCTCCTGCACCAATGTTATGGCTGTGAAATGGAAGCTGCATGACATGGGCTTCAGGACCCAAAAGATCACTGAATCACACATGGACCAAGATGTATAAAGGCAAACTGACTATGAAAAATAAATCATGTATCTAGAAGCTTTAGCAAACATGAACCACATAGTCAACATCAAGACTCAAACTGGAAAAGGTTGGAAGAGGTACTGGCAATTGCCACCGACTCCCCTTCCCCACCTTCTCTCCATCCAATGCCTCGCCGTTCTCAGCGAGTGGTCCGTGCACCCCAGCACGGCTCTCCTGCACCAACTGGCTGTGAACTACCTACAAAAATTCCAAGAAATTCCAATACATTGCCCCATGACATAGGATTTTGCCCACCAACATGCACGAACAAAACCTCATTCCAAGATGGACGAATCTGAAGATTGACTGATCCCGCCTCTTGCATCTCAGTGTGCACAGGTCCCGTGGTGGATTGCAAGTGGCCCTCCTGCACCAATGTTATGGCTGTGAAATGGACGCTGCATGACATGGGCTTCAGGACCCAAAAGATCACTGAATCACACATGGACCAAGATGTATAAAGGCAAACTGATTATGAAAAATAAATCATGTATCTAGAAGCTATAGCAAACATGAACCACATAGTCAACATCAAGACTCAAACTGGAAAAGGTTGGAAGAGGTACTGGCAATTGCCACCGACTCCCCTTCCCCACCTTCTCTCCATCCAATGCCTCGCCGTTCTCAGCGAGTGGTCCGTGCACCCCAGCACGGCTCTCCTGCACCAACTGGCTGTGAACTACCTATCAAAATTCCAAGAATTTCCAATACATTGCCCCATGACATAGGAATTTGCCCACCAACATGCACGAACAAAAACTCATTCCAAGATGGACGAATCTGAAGATTGACTGACCCCGCCTCTTGCTTCTCAGTGTGCGCAGTGTGCACGATGGATTCTAGCGGGGCCTCGTGCCGATGATATCGCGCCAACATGTAAGCTGCATGACATAGGCTTCAGGGCCAGAAGGATCACTGAGTCACACAGGGGCCAATATAAATACATCGATATTCAAATATCTATAAGTAGGCTTACTGACTATGCACAACAAAGTACGTATATAGCAAACATGAATGGCAAAACCAACAACAAGACTCAACTTGGAAATGGTATTGGCAATTGCTGCCACCAATTCCCCCTACCCCACCTTCTCTCCATCCAAAGCCCCGCCGTTCTCAGCGAGTTGTCCATGCACCCAGCCAGGCTCTCCCGCACCCAACTGGCTGTGAACTACCTATAAAAAATTCCCATAAATCCAATACATTGCCCCATGACCTAAGCATGTGCCCACCAACATGCATGAACAAAAACTCATTCCAAGATGGACGAATCTGAAGATTGACTGATCCCGCCTCTTGCTTCTCAGTGTGCGCAATGTGCACGATGGATTCTAGCGGGGCCTCGTGCCGATGATATCGCGCCAACATGTAAGCTGCATGACATAGGCGTCAGGGCCAGAATGATCACTGAATCACACAGGGGCCAATATAAATACATCGATATTCAAATATCTATAAGTAGGCTTACTGACTATGCACAACAAAGTATGTATATAGCAAACATGAATCGCAAAGCCAACAACAAGACTCAACTTGGAAATGGTATTGGCAATTGCTGCCAC
>VSDK01013998.1:15887-29693 GCA_009767595.1 Symbiodinium kawagutii
TCATCAAAAGTGCTCCGGACATGTAGTGTTTTTACGATTTTGACTTCCAAATGTGCTCGGCGCCTAGGTTTTTTAACGATTTTGAACGTGGAATCGTCTAAAAGTGCTCCGAGCATGCAGTGTTTTTACGATTTTGACTTCCAAATGTGCTTCGCGCCTAGGTTTTTTTTACGATTTTGCAAGTTGCAACTTCCAAAAGTGCTCCGGACCTGACATGTTTTTACGATTTTGACTTCCAAATGTGCTTCGCGCCTAGGTTTTTTCACGATTTTTGCACACACCTTCCGCCACAGTGGTCCGCACCCGCCGCTTTAGCGAGGTACCCTTCTGGACCCTCATGATGCACAAAACCTTGCAAAACACAGCATTTCGCGACTTTCCTAACATTTTGGCGCGCTCGCACTCTCATCTTTCGCACATCTCTTCTTTCTCACATCTGCATAGGCGATCTACCCTAGCTGAGTTGTCCATATTGTCGGAAGTTAGACTTCTAAACTTCCTTCGACAATTCATATACTCCGGGGAGGGTGCAGATAGAATATACACTTAGAATATAACATATCATATTAAGATATCACATATTCTAACTGCACTGTTTTGCATATTCTAACTGGATATATGAATTTTTGATGCTCGGATATGATTTTTTAATATTCTAACTGCATCATATATTTTTTCGTATTCTAAGTGTTCGGCCGGTAGAGTAGCTTCCGAAGATTTCCTCGAACTCCTGCGGTGACTGTGGATTCAGGGATGTGCGGATGGGTCATTATCAACAAATTGTTATTTAGCTGCTTCGTGGCTAATCAATAGGAATAATAATCAACAAGGCTAGAGGATATTTCGGCCATATATGGCTGTGAGGCAATATGGACCGTCCAAAAAATGGATGGACAAACATCCCAGCAGTTCGATTTGTTTGGTCACATTTAGCATGTTCAACAGGCTACACGGCATCAAAAATTCTTGATGCAGCAATTGGATCCTACACATATTGGAATGAAATACATTTCGAGCAACCACCGGGGGGGCCCCTCAACAATCAATATGGTGGTTTCTCAAATGTGGGCTACCCCCAAATCATCCAATATCAATCATAGCATTTTTTGAGATCTCCAATATTTAGAAACCAGTGTATCAACAGGGAACCATACGGGACCATACACAGTGGCTATCGACCCGTAGCAAACCCCGATGATCGCGCTGACGGAGAGCTTGACGTTTGCACTGTGCCATGTTTGAATCATTGTTACCATTGCTGGGTTATCGCCCCAGCCAGCAATAGTGAAGCTGCATTCGTCTTTTTCAGGGCTGCTGATCACTAGAAGTATTCATGTCGCAGGACGCAGCACGCAGCAATGCCCCGCCCAGCCATGACATAAATCCTTCGCAGGAGAATTCCATCCCGGTGGTTAACAATGGCTACAATATGGGCCCCCAACTGGCTGTAAGTTGGTTTTAGCTGGGGCTGGCTACCAGTTATCAAGGCATGACCCCATCTTGTACTTACTAGGGGCCTAATTTGTAAGAATCAACAAAAATGGTTGACTCTTGTTTGGAATGATCTGATCTGATTGCTACTAATGAATGATAAGCAATTGGTGGTTGAACCACCGGTATAAAAAGAATGCCTCAAGCAACCAACAATTTCGTCATACGAGTGAAAATAACAAATTTGAATCAAAGCAACTATAGTAATTGTTTGACAATTTTTGCTGGTTATCTCATATTATCTTCTGTTATTAACCATCATTAATGATTATAACCCCTATACCCCATAAAGCGTTGTTGCACAATTTTGCTGGTTATCTCCTATTATCAACCATCATTGATGGTTATAACCTCTATATAAACCCACCAAGCACTAATGGCTCATACCGCAAGACCTGGGGCCACCCAAACATGCTCAAAGGACCTGGCTAACCTCGAAACCTGAATCCCTACATCCCAAAACCTAGAGTCCGTTAACCCCAAACGGGTCTTTCTCAAACATAGGTGACTGCAAAAATGGGTGGTTTATAGAAGAAATCATTAACATTGGATGATTTTGGGATCCCCTATTTTGAGAACCCACCAAACTGCAAAACGCTGCATGCAACCAATCTTCAATCGGCAGTTACCCCAAGGCTGAACGTAAAAACACCAAAATATGACTTAGCTGAATTCAGAAATTGAATTGATGTTGCAAATGACTAGAAAATACCCACACTAAAACAAACACAATGGTTGGGAGATAGGAAAGGCTGTGGCGGTCATTTTCAGAACAGGCAGTCTATCGAAAGAGAAAGGCTCTCTGCGATGTAAAGATGACAGAGCGATGCACTGAAAGAGCGGCGGGCGGCTGAAATGTGGCTGCGTGATTGTCTATCTAACTATCTATCTATCGATCGATCTATATCTATATCTATATATCTATATCTATATATCTATATATCTATATCTCTATATCTCTATCTATCTATCTATCTATCTATCTATCTATCTATCTATCTATCTATCTATCTACCGTCCTCGAAAGCGGCGCTTTACCGAGCCTACTTTTGCGAGTACCAAGCTTTCGACTAATCACAAGTTTTCGCGTGATTCCTTTTGGTCACCTGGGCACATCTCTTTAGCACCTCTTCTGAGGGACTACCTGCTGCAACTTTCCATAAGTCGGACGTCTGACTTCAATTTGTTCTTCGAGTATCAGGATAACCATAGGAACTAATGCGAGAAGACATCCCTAAGATGTTGCATGAAGCGCCAAACAATCGAAATATCAACCAACAATCTATAGTGTCAGATCCTCATCCAAGCAACCAAGTTTGTTGGTATTGTGATTGCTGCAGGTGAAACCAATGATGGTTCCCTCACAAACAACGTGCCATGGTAGGTTGTTGCCATCATAGGTTGTTGTTGATGGTTTCCGAACCAATTTAATAAACCAATGATGGATCTTGAAACAATCTACAGGTTGCTAAAACCAAGTCGCCGGGCCCCTAGTTACATTGATCCATGGGTCTAGAGCCTAGTATCCCAACTGTCAACGGTAGTTCACCCGCAAATCTCGCAGGTTTGCGGGCTGTTCCTTGAAGCAACCCACACCTGCAAGTGTTTCTAAAGCCATCAGGGACCCCCAAAATGTATTACTATAGCCCAATCAACTGGATGACTTTGGGACCCCTATGACTTGAGAAACACCCATAAGCCCTGGCATGGGATAGCCCTTGAGCCAGGGCGCAAGATACCCCGAGGCAAAGCTCACCGCCCAGGGATTCCCATCCAAGCAGCAGCCAGGGCTAGGGCAGGATGCCCCTGACGAAGCCGCCCAAGGATTCCCTCAGCACCAGCAGCCACTGGGCTCCTCCTGCGTTTTCATCTCGCCCTCGAGGTGTGTTCCTTTCCCTTCGGGCAGCGGCCGCCGTTCGGCCCCCGATTTGGGATCCGCCTTGGGCGGTGGAGCCCGTTCCGGCATCGGCGCCTCTTCCTCTTCCTGAGGCGAAAGCATGTGGAACCAAGCTGAACCAAGGACGTGGTTACAAGAACATATCCAAGAAAATGGATGAAATCCAAGAAAATGGATGAAATTGGTTGATTCATCCGTGTTTCTTGAAATTATGACCTATAAAATCTGTAATAGATCAATGTTTTTGGGGAAAGTTTGAGAAAATGTAACACTCTATGGGTTGGAATAATTGAATAATAATTACTTGGGTTGGAATCAAATATTGTGGAAGATGGGGGCTTATACCTGGAACCAAATATTCAAATTATCTTAACATACGTTCATGCATATTCAAATGGGATATGATATACGTAAGAACATGTAAAGCATGCTGTTTCATTAAGGGTGCCAATGGGTTTCCCTGCTAAAAGGCTCTTTTAAAGCACCCTTTAGGATGCTTTGGTGCATATAGGTCATAGTTGTCACTAACTGACACCATTTTGTTGCCCCAACTTTCTAAAACCCAAAACACCACTTTGTGATCCAATGCCCAACTTGAAACAAAACAGCTAGTATGGTTTAGATCGAGTGAACCTCTCAATATGCTGTAGAAAAGGATGCGATCCAAAACATGATTCAGGGTCAATCTCTGAAAACCACAATTGTAAAAAACAATATAATTCGAACTGTCGTCTGAAGAATGTGTCACGCAGGTAACGGTTCTCAACATTTCACAGGGGCAACTTTTGGTGTTCACCCAACCTTCCCTCCTTGAAAGATCCCCAGCTTTCCCCTGGTAAAGAGGCACTTCCTGGGATGTTGGGGAGCACATTTCAGCAGCCGTGACCCCCCGACTTCAGCCCAAGCGGCTTGTGGCCAATCACTGTTTCCCCAACCATCATCATTCCACCGATCAGCCTCCGCGCGGTCGCCAGGCTGGGCACTTAAAAGGGGTTGGATATGGTGGTTTCTCAAGCAATAGGGAACCCCAAAAGTACGATGGGTTGAACTATTATGAAATGACTAAGAAAGGGATGATTTGAGGGTACCCCTATTTTGACCAACACCCCATATGATCCATATGGATCTATGTGGAACCATGGCATGGTTCATGTCTTTTTTCTTGGTGAACACCGGAGTTGTTCACGCTCTTGCGCTTGAACTCTGTCAAACACTGGGATATTTCGAAGTCTCCAAGTTTGACCCTTGTCGTTTGCTCTGGGGAGTGGGATGGAGCATGTAATTAATGTTCATGTCAACTTCGCATGGGGTCGGATGCGGAGGGGCATGTGAACTTGCGCACATAACGATGATTCTATGGTTGGCATAGGGGGTCATGTCAACGTTTGTGTTTCGAACTTGCCCACATGATGATGATACGCATGGGGTCAGGTCGGGGCATGCCAACGATCATGTGAAATTGCACGCATGATGCTGCTGCTGCTGCTGCTGCTGCTGCTGATGATGATGATGATGATGATGATGATGATGATGATGATGATGTTTCTACACTACCCATGGGGTGGGTGGGGTGGGGTGGGACATGAGTTGTTCAGGTTCATCTGAACATGATGCTTGCCGTTGGTTCCCACGGGTGGATTGAATTGCACTTGGAAGGGAACAAAACATACAATTCAAAGAAGCTAACACGCACGTGCCTACAAAGAGACCAACAAAGATCTCATGGCATATGTTCGGGCAGCGGCAGCGGCGGTCTCAAAAAATTGAACATTGCGAATGTTTTCTGCGAATCACGGGCAAAATTCGTTGGAAACAGAGTCGCGCACTGAGGGGGAAGCTAAAAAATTGGCTGATAAAGGATATTGACGCTTGATTTGATGGGATTGTTTACTGTCGAATCAGATATTGCAGCAGAACCTTTACTTTATGAACCATGTAATTGTAGTTTACTATCGCATAAACTCAACTGTGTTTCTTAATCTTCAAGGACTTAGCGCGGGGGATTGGACATATGGCGTTGAATAGCATCCTGAGGTCAACCCGCACAGAGGTTTACTCTTATACAAGTATTTGGAACCAAGTGTTCAGGCTTTTAAAACATACGTTCATGCATGTTCAAATGGGATATGATATGCGTAAAACCATTTAAAGCATGCTGTTCCATAAAGGGTGCCAACAGGTTTCCCTGCTAAAGGGGCCCTCTTTAAGCACACCTCAGGATGCTTTGGTGCATATAGGTCATAGTTGTCACATGGGTTTGTTTGTTGGGCTTTTAGAAACAAATCTATATAGGTCGATCCATCTATACCAAGTACTGGTTAAGAAGTCTTTGATCAAAATAGATTTGCGAGAAAACACACAGTTTTGTGTGGTTTAGCTACCATTTGGTTGAAACACTCCTGGTTGCTCTATCGCTCCCTCCCAACCAACAGCCAGTTAGATCGAGTAAACCTCTCAAAACGCTGTAGAAAACTTAGACAACGCTGCGATGGAAAAACAACTCTCCAACTGAACATCTGAGCTAAGCAAAATGTTCCTTGTTCATTGACGCGCGCAGGGATTGTTGGAAGTGACTCAGATCAATCCCTGAAAAACCATCACAACTGTAAAAGGCAACATGAATAGAAGTGCCGTTTCAAGAATTACTTTGTAACGCAGGTAACGGTTCTCGAATTCATGGGGGAGGGGAAACATTTTACAAGGTCCTGAGGTAGTTATGATTTGTTGCAAAAACTTAACATCCACCAAGAGGTTAGGGCACTCCTGGTAGCTAAAAGTGGCTCTCCCTTTAAAGGGCTAGGGCAGGATACCTCTCGCGAAGCTCATCGTTCCCTCCTAACCACCTGCCAGTCATTCAACGGTAGTTGTCTGTGGCTGTGCACCCAACATCTTGACGAATCCCTGGTTCCCCTGGAAGCACTTCCTGGGATGTTGCAGCAAGCAGTATCCAGTCCCCGGCTTCGCCTTCAATTGGGAAAGCCCCATGGGGTTCCATAGCTTCTGCGGGCGTGGGTTCCACCCATTCTTCTTCTTAGGCTTTGGACATCCTGAATTGATATCCAAATCAATCTTCTTCAGCCTGAGCTTGCAAAAAGGGCACGCCATGTCCTGGTGAATCACAAGGTTTGGGAATCCACACCTTTAGATGCAGGGACCATATTGATAAGCCTTCGGAATTTGCTGGTCAATGCCCTGCATCTTCAACGGTGGTACTATGGATCTACCTTTGGTCGTTCCTCAAACCCCAGGGGGTGCCCGTGAATCCGTTAGGGGAGCTAAGCTCCAACTGTCGGCGCTCGAAAACCTACGCAACTGTTGCATGCGAGCCCTCAACTGGGCAATGAATGGACCAACAAATCAACCAAACTCAACCAACCTTGACTAACCTTAATCAACCGTAACCAACCTTAACCAACCTTGACCAACCTTTACCAACCAATCTGCAAAATTCAGAGAACCCTTGTCACCAATGTGATTGCTTGCATCACATCTGATTGTAGAATACAAAATGGCATCCCCCCAATAGATTTAGCAGTTTCTAAACCGTCTACCTGTCTGGTTGCACTCTGGAAAACCAAGCAGCTACCTAAAAGTCCTTTTTGTTGGGCTATCATAAATGGTGGATTTCCCACACAACCAGGGCAATATTTGCCGGAGTGTATATCATTGAACTGGTAGTTGCCCAACAGTTTTAATTTGGACAATCTATAAATTATCGTACATATTGTACTCTGAGCCATTCCATAGCCAAGGTATCATCCATGACTCTGTCTAGATCTGGCTAGGCATTTTTTGGAGTTCCTGATTAAAACTCGTCTAAGTAGAGCAACTTCCAACTAGTCGGGGATGCCCAAACTGGAACCCAAGCAGCTTGGATGGTGCTCATCCTCCCAGGTTGTAACTTTTGTGTCGGAACTCATGACAGCATCAACAGCAGCAGCGGTGCTGCTGGTATCAACCATTCCGCGCCTTACACTGGTGGGTTGACTCTATCCGCAACAAAATCACGCAATGGAATGCAATGAGCAACAACAAAAGGCAGCACGACAAGCAGTTTGGAGATGGCCAACCAACAATGTCTACGCCATTGGGGAATTGCAATGCCACAATTTGTAATCAAACCAGTGTAACCCGCTGTTTTTTTCTGAAAACTACAGTAGTTGTACATCAACTCGTTGTAAATCTATCTGCCAGCTAAGTGATTCGGTGTTATGTTGCGGGCGGCACTGCCTGTTGGATTTTCCGGCAAGCAAGTGAGGTGGGTTGGGGTAGCCACTTTGAGGGCATTCAGATATGTTTGGTCACAAAGCAGTACATGATCACGCTCACCAGTGTTTCTTTGCTACATGGGGGTATGAAAAGCCTAGTTCTGGTGGTACTTCTGGCCGTTTTTCGTGCTTGGTTCTTGCCAATCCTGAGTGGGAGATCTTTATATACATGATTGAGCAAGCCATACTTCATGGAATACAATGTTTCTTGATGGCAAACTGCGGACGGCTTCTGAGTATGTTTTGACATCGACCACCATCTACCAGTCAACCATCACATTCTCATGTCCAATTCAATCGTTGTAAATCGGATCTAGTCGGTGCTAAGCATGATTCGCAATTATTACGGTACAGTAACCATGGTTTGCCATCAACTTTTTCTAATCATACTACTTACGATTACTCAACCATTCTTAATCATCAATTATATAAACTAAACGGCATGGACCCTATCACTGCGTACCTAATATGAGCCATCATGGCTAACAATGAACCAACAAATAATTTTTGATGATTAACCATCGACAAACCATTGATTCACAACACTATCAACCATAAATTCACCATGAATTTTGCATGATTAACCATTGGCTGACCATGAATGAGCCAGTACTACCTATCATTCGGCTAGCGTTTGGTTTGAACCCTCCTACTAGCTCCAGATCGCCCCCTTTAAAGGCCCCTTCAAGGGCGGCCCGTCCTGGGTACCCCTGGCTCCTGGCCTCGCTCCTTCTCAACCAGCAGCCTTTTTCACATCACCAACCGGTATCCAACGTGTCCAAGCTTCGTTCGATCCTTCAAATTGAAGACGCCCACATTCGCCACTCTTCCAGGTACCAGGTAGAGATGGTCTTCCGTAGCCAGGATGGCGTTGTAGGGTAAATCCACCCTGCACAAGTGGGTCCAGAAATGGTTCACCTTTCGAACCGGTGAGTTTCCCAATCAATTTTTGGGGATGATTGAGGGATGCCATCATTTATGAACGACTCCAAAGGAAAAAAATGTGGAGTGAGGCACTTGGCATGGCTATCGGATAACGATCGATGATGATCAAACAAGTGGAGAACCGGTGGAGTATTAGATGATCGCTTGAAGGTGATAGTTTGTAGGATAACCGGGAGACCTATCAAGGTGACGACCATAAACCACTGGTTCACAACCCATTCGCTGTCACCAGACCCACGACTGCCGATTCACTGCAGCAAACTTCTCACAGCTCATCCACTCACAGTTGAGAAATCACGTGACCAAGCACAGCATGGAAAGTATGGGCTGGGGGGGCCATCCCCATGGTAAGCACGCAGAAACCACGACGAAATGTCCAACCCGGGCTTAACCATTATTCACTTGGTGGCTTATAGATCCCTTGCTAAAAACATATTTTTAGTGGTTCTATGGTAAATCCATCATATCCCAAAACACTAAAAACCCCTAAGAATTCGTGGGTATAAGCCATCCAGTTCATTGGCTGTGGGTCAACAGCACACCAGCCATTCCAAAGCCATGACCTTGCACTGGTTGTTGCGATCTTCATTGAGCCGGGGATCATTGGCAATCAGCTGGTACCACCTACTTAGTGAACTTAGCTTATGACTAGGGTGACTATCACTTATGTTAGATAGAACTGCAGTGGCTTATTCACTCACTAGGGGGTGCCACTCTGCATGCAATTTGCCTCTTTATTCCCTATCGATGTCGCTGACTGATCAATGCGAGGGAAGCTGCGTGCAATTGTTGATTGGTGATACTTTTACGCACCGAATGCCAGGAAGTCTTCTTGAGATGCTGAATAGGGTTGGCTATCATTAGCTGTATGCCAGATGGCTGATAGGCAGACCCAAATCTAGAACCAACCAGGTAGTTTGTTTCATGTCTTCCGTGGGTTATCTTCTCATTATTGTTGCGTGAAGCTAGCCCTAACAATGGGAAACCTTTCTTGATGGGTGTAAAAAAGATGTAATAAAATGGCGTATCAATAATGATAAGAACGGCTAATCCATGGTTAGTAAGGCCTGCCAGGAAGGTCTAACAATGGTGGTTGATGATGGTAAGATTGGTCCCTGATCCTATTTGATGGTAGGTAATAGTGGTCAATAATGGTCAATACATGTGTATCACGGCTACTCGTCTGATCGAAGGTTTCAACGGTTCTGAAAAATAGTGGTTCATCAACCAAACATCCCTAAATAGTGAGGAAAATAGAAGTGTTTTAAAGCAACAACTAGTCTTGTTCTTGCAAATCAATCATAGTGATTGTTGATGCAAAACCTGAGTTCGTTGCTGGGGCCCCAATGCAGAACCATTATTCATCATTATGAACTATTCTTTACCATTATCATGAATATTTCACATCTGGTTGGCGGTTGAACCACCCCTATGAAAAATATGCGTGTCAAGCAACCAACCACCCAAGTCAATACATTTGGGCAAACCAAAATGTGAATCAAACCAGTTGCTTGGCCGTCATTGTTGCTTCTGATCCCCTATTGTCAACTATAAACCATTGCTATCCCCTATTATCAACCCTTATTATCCCATATAGATGGTTGACAATGACCATAACCAGCATTTCACATGCTGATGAACCCAGGCACAGCGAATCATCTGGACTCAATGGCTGCAGCAAGGAGATACCCAAGGGATCCTGAAGCGGAAAAACAACAGTCCCGCGGGTGGGCTTGGCTGAAGGCTCAATGGCTTCATGGTGAATTAGTCTAAGTGGCTTTACTGTAATGCATATTTTTTGGTTGCTTGATTGGTAGTTCATGGTTAGTCCGTGGGAAGTCTGTGAGAAGCACAATGCTGGTTCATTGCTGCCGTGAACCTCAAGGAATTATGGTGGGTTCATGGCCAGTTCTTTCCTGGCCTGAGAACCTACTCTCTCGTGGAGTGCGGGATGCTGTGTGTTGCAACGTATTTGCAACGTCTACGTTTTCTTGCCTACAGTACAAACGCACTTGCCAAACAAATAGGCATGTGCATTTATAACAAAAAGATCCCGTAAATGACTACATATTATGATATCTAATCTAGACTGGTATTCGAAGCACAGACATGTAAGCATGCACATGAATGCGATAACTCAGCAAACATGTGGGTCCTAGCAGCTTCTAGCCCCCAGTTGGAACCCCCAGTAGTTTTCATCCTGGCTTGAGCCCACTACCAGGGTGAAAAAACACAACTCACCAACTGGGATAAGCCGTCAGCGGTGGCATCAGCAGCTCCTGGTTCACGTCCACTGACAATATGTATTGGCCACTTGTGTCAAGAGCCTCGCTAGATGGCATCGTGCAAGCGTTCCATGGCATTCCGACAGTGGTGGTCGTCAAGCAGAAACTTGCCGGGTACCACACCATGGACGATGAGCAGGAAACCAGCAACAAAGCTGTTGGTGGTGACAATCTGTCTCATCAATTCATCAGCATGAACCAGCTTATCAAAGAGTTAAACCAGTTCGGTTCATCCATGTCCATATACCCTCTTATAATCCAACATAGCAATAGAGAATCCAACAATTACTGATGCTTTCCCTAAGGTTTCGGAGGTGTCCCTATACAATATGAATGTTCCAGCCAGCAAACTCTTTGATTTCTGGGGTGTAATTAAGTTTGTCCAAACATGTACCCAAAAAAACCGGTGGGTTTCCGAATTGGCTACTATCAAGCTTAAGTCTTAGAACTGTTATATTTAATTACGTAAGAAACTAGCAATATACCCTATCAAGCAAGTTAGAACTAGTTAGTTCCCCTATTAACGCTGGTTAGTCTCCAGCTCGATGATCAATCATGGTTTGTCAGTCTCCCTACCGATTATTGCTCTGCTACTGCGAGGCGCCAGGTAAGCAGGGGTGTCGCTAACAGAACCTGGTTGGATACCATTGGGTGAACAAGCACTCCTGGGGGCCCGCTTCATCCCGCTCCCAAGGGATAGAACGGGATACCCCCAACGCGTCCTGGCCTCGCTCCCTCCTAGCCACCAGCCAAATAAGTTTCTGTATATGATGGTTTCTCAAAATAGGGGTACCCCAAAAATGGCTGGTTTATTACCATAAATGGCTCATAGTGGATGATTTGGGGGTCCCCTATTTTGAGAAACCACCATATGAGGTAATAGTTGCAGTATTCAATACACCCCTGTATGAGCAACAAAGGTAGAAATAAAGTCCAAAATATGAGACCACTGCAGTCTGCATCGAACGGTCTCAACCATGGTTAACCCAATCTGAATGTTCAGCTGCCTGTCGATGATTTTTGGAGCTGCCCATAGAGAGGAACCCTAAAATTCACTATGTCCATTGAGGTCCATTGATGTCCATTGATGTCATAATCAGTCCCCTGCATGTCTGCACTGACCCATCTACCATCATCAACAATTTGATGAAACATGAACAATATTACTTCTATTTTAAGTGTTGCACACCGTCAGTGTCGATATTAATCCCCAAATCTAAGAGAGGCGCTGATTGTCTGCAAATAATGTGACAGTCAAAATCAACAGCAATGATCATTCACATCAAACCCATTCAAGGTGATTGTTGATGATAACAACTCAACGATCATGGGTCAATCATAAGGATTCTAGCCAAACATGTTCAACAATCACTATCATCCCTGTTAAAAATGCCATAAAATCACCATGTTTAGCCATAAATCACGATCATCTCCGTTCAAAACCCATGGCCCTTGGCACCGGGTGCCACGTGGCACCACCGTGGCACCACCGTGGCACCACCGTGGCACCACCGTGGCACGACGTGGCACGTGTGACGTCGAGCGACAAAGAGCCCTGTGCCAAAGGCGCTGGAGCTTCGCCACGGCTTCCTGAGCAGCGGCAACGACGCAACGACGGTGGGAGAACAACTCAGATCGGGCGCACCCCGGGGGGTCTCAGGGATCGTGGTGTGACCACCCTACAAGGATCGTTGTTGATGGCAGACCAGCTTATGAGTCAGACCAGCTTAGGTGACAAGGGGGTGAATAAGCTGGTTTAGAAGGGTTATCTATGTTTGTCTTATATGTTGAAATATGAAGCGGCTATTGTTCATGGTGGGGTGTCAATCATGTTTGAGAAGCTGCTTTATGATTGACAGGGGATCACACTTGAATACTGACAATGATTGATTCTGACAATGATTGATCATCGTACCCGACATTTTAGTTGATCTATACCATTGATCAGTATTCACCATGATGCTGACAACAGTGATGAATACTGATAGATGTATGCAATAGTCAACCATACAGATTAATTAACGATGATAGCTTAACAACATTCCTGGATTCATGGCTATGGTTGATATTGTCAGTACTGTCAGTTGATATTGAACAATCTGCTGAGAATAATAGCTGTGGTTGTACTCATGGTTGCGGTTGATAGTGATAGATAGTAATGCTTCACAATGACTAAAGCCATGGTTATGAACTCTATAAGGTAGCTGAACTAACCCTGCTAGTAACCATGGTT
This sequence comes from Symbiodinium kawagutii, assembly GCA_009767595.1. Lineage (NCBI taxonomy): Eukaryota > Dinophyceae > Suessiales > Symbiodiniaceae > Symbiodinium > Symbiodinium kawagutii. The sequence continues at coordinate 29,007 of VSDK01013998.1, forward strand.
ACCAAGCAGTTGCCAGCCGTGGTCTGATCATCCAGCCGTAGCCACCACCAAGCATCCGATAGGCTTCCTCTATGGGATGGCGGCTCGTCCTGGTAGGCTCAATGGAAAGGATCCCGGCAGCTGTCCCTTGTTGATGGAGGGTTTGGAAATGCTTGCTGGTGGTTCATAGTGCTAATGATAATCGTATTCATGATAATTAAGGGTAGTATATGATGCTTGATGATACTTAATGGTGGTATACGATGCTAATTGTGCTCAATGGTGGTATATGATGCTTAATGATGCTTAATGATGCTCAATGGTGGTACATGATGCTTACTGATGCTTGAAGGTGGTATATGATGCTTTCTGATGCTTGAAGGTGGTATATGATGCAGAAAGATTGGTACCTATGATGCTCATGTATATATATATATATATCTGTGTATCGAGGCTTCATGATGATAAGGGTGATAGTTCAAAATCATAACACCTTGGAAGTTCATCTCAGCCATCAAAAACAATAAGCTTATAAAATGGTTGAGAACTCTTCGCAATAGAAGTGTAAATTGATGATGGAAAGCTGTTCATAATGCTGCTGTAAAATGCAAGAGTTCTCCACTTAGCCAGAGTTTCCTTCGGGTAGTTGTGTCATGTAAAAACTGGGTATGACCAACAACTCTCGGATAGATCCTTGCAACAGGCTGG
>VSDK01013998.1:38063-62918 GCA_009767595.1 Symbiodinium kawagutii
GCAATTTTACCTAGGTTTTAGACGTCCGAAACGCACGAAACGGCGCACATGTCACGTTTCGTGGAAGTCCGGCGGCACCGCCCCGGCCTTAGAGAGAAGAAGAAAGAAGAGCGAGAGAGAGAGAGAGAGATCTGCAGATGTGAAGGTGTGAAGATCTAGATCTGCAGATGTGATGATGTGAAGATCTAGATCTGCAGATGTGATGATGTGAAGATCTAGATCTGCAGATGTGAGGGTGTGAAGATCTAGATCTGCAGATGTGATGATGTGATGATCTAGATCTGCAGATGTGAAAGTGTGATGATCTAGATCTGCAGATGTGATGATGTGATGATCTAGATCTGCAGATGTGATGATGTGATGATCTAGATGTGCAGATGTGATGATGTGATGATCTAGATGTGCAGATGTTTATATACGGCTGCTTTTTTACGAAGAACCCTTCGCAGGCGCTCTCGGGAATTAACAACCATCAAAAACCATCAACAACCATCAAAAACCATCAAAAACAACAAAAACCATCAACAACCATCAACAACCATCAAAAACCATCAAAAACCATCAACAACCATCAACAACCATCAACAATCATCAACAATCATCAACAACCATCAAAAACCATCAAAAACCATCAGCAATCATCAACAACCATATCGCCAACCATTCACAATTCACAACCATCAACAACCAGCACCAACCCCTACTGTTGCTGGTTTCCCGCCAGCGCCAAGTCGCTCTTGGCCGAAACGCCATGTTTCGTTGCAGGAAGGCGCTTCGCAAAAGCACAGTTTCTGCTCGCCTGAGAGAGTACCCAGCCATCCCCAGTTCTGCTTATCAAGATGGTGGTGTCTGCAGTCATAGGGCTGCCCCCAAATCATCCCATATCCATCATTTTTAGCACAGCAAGCATAACTTTAGGGGTCCCCTATGCCAAGAAACCACCAAATGACTGTCAAGGCATGTTTCAAACTTGCACAAACATGCCGCTTGGATGGCCATCCCATGGTGAGCGTGAACGGTTCACCCCGGTGCGTTGAGCAGCGGCGCCGCTGGTTGGCAGTTAAGTGGAGATCTTAAGCGTACCGAGTTGGTGGCACTTAGCGCCCGTTCGGATCGGTTGCCCAGCTCCTCAACTGACACTTAAGCAGGAAATTGCGTGAACTGTCCTTAACAAACAAATTGCCAACCTCGTCATTGTTAACAACCGCAACCCTCCTTCACTACGCACAAATTGCCATCTTTAACTTCCTTGACCTTAATTGTCGCTGATTTTGACTTCACAACAACAACTGATCCAGGCGCAAAATTCACGGCGATAGGTTTACCAACTGCATGGCCTGGGTTTTTTCTGCTGGTGGAAAACTGTGGGGATGCTGCAGGTGAGTTCAACCGTAACGATGATCAGCGTCTACAAAAATAGGGAGTTCTGGATGAAGAAGAAGAAGAAGATGATGATGATGATGATGATGATATCGATGACGATGACGATGACGATGATGATGATGATGATGATGATGATGATGATGATGATGATGATGACAATGACGATGACGATGACGATGACGATGACGATGACGATGACGATGACGATGATGATGATGATGGTGATGATGGTGATGATGATGATGATGATGATGACGATGACGATGACGATGACGACGATGATGATGATGATGATGATAATGCTGACGATGACGATGACGATGATGGTGATGGTGATGGTGATGATGATGATGATGGTGATGGTGATGATGATGTTGATGATGATGATGATGAGGATGATGATGATGATGGTGGTGATGATGATGATGCTGCTGATGATGATGATGATGCTGATTGTGATGATGATGCTGACGATGACGATGACGATGATGGTGATGGTGATGGTGATGGTGATGATGATGGTGATGGTGATGATGATGTTAATGATGATGATGATGATGAGGATGATGATGATGATGGTGATGATGATGATGATGATGATGCTGCTGATGATGATGATGCTGATTGTGATGATGATGAAGAAGATGACAATGATGATGATGATGATGATGACGATGACGATGAAGATGATAATAATGATGATGATGATGAGGATGACGATGACCATGACGATGACGATGACGATGACGATGGCGATGGCCATGACATTGACGATGACGATGACGATGAAGATGACGATGACGATGATGATGATGATGATGATGATGATGATGATGATGGTGATGAGGATGATGATGGTGATGATGATGATAATGATGATGATTATGATGATGATGCTGATTGTGATGATGATGATGATGATGGTGATGATGATGATGACGACGATGATGATGATGATGATGATGATGGTGATGGTGATGTTGATGATGATGATGCTGCTGCTGCTGCTGATGATGATGATAATGATGATGATGATTGTGATGATGATGCTGATTGTGATGATGATGATGATGATGATGATGATGATGATGATGATGATGATGATGATGATGATGATGATGATGACGCTGACGATGACGATGATGGTGATGGTGATGGTGATGATGTGATGATGATGATGATGATGATGATGATGATGATGATGATGATGATGATGATGTATCTCCCATATTGATCAGTATCAATCATTATCAACTAAACTTATCAGCCATGCTTATCAACCATAGTTAAGAACCAATCGCTATTGACCAGTGATAAACAATGAGCAGCCACAAACGTTGACCCAGGCTGGCCTTTTTCGGAGATCCAAGCTCGATGGGAAGACAATCCGTGAGACTCCAGCCAGAATTGAACACCCTACAAGGTGGGCCCCCCCAATTGTAACATGGTTTACTAAAGGGCCATTGAACTATAGTTTCATCTACCATTTGCCTGGTAGTTGGACCACGGTGCGCGAAGCACTGTGTGTTTTTCTCTATTTTTTCACGGTTTGTACATTCTTTTGTTTTTGTGCGTTTTGCTGTCACGTGGCGCGATGGTCAGCGTGGTACTTGGGCTGGCGTGGGGTCGTTCATCATGACATGATGTCTTGTACTCGTGTCGGACTTGCACGGGGTAGGATCGTCACCGGGGGTGGGGTGGGGTAGTCGTGCTCATAGCTGGTGAAAAGGGGCCCAACTTGTATGGTTTGTCAAATATGAATGATCGGCCACCATCATATTTTAGTGTTTCTCAACGTAGCGGGTCTCCCAAATCATCCTTTATATAAGTCATTCGTAGTAGTAATAAACCCACCATTTTTGAGTTCCCCCATTCTACGAGACGACTATGTATTGATCATGATTGACCATCATTGACCGGTGTTGATCCTTCCCCTGGTACACCCCTACAACAGCCACCGAAAAACACGGACTAGCAATCTAGCATGCGGTACGGGGCATAAGCTAGAGGGAAGGGGTAGACTATATGGTGCTGGTAATTGTAAAGGCTTGTGGTAGCAATTGTTGATGGGTAACCAAATATCAAAATGGTAAGGATGGTATCAACAATATTATCACTACCCACATTGATGGTATTGTGTCTAGTGACGGCAGTCTGATGGTTGATTAATGATACTGTACCAATGGTAGCTAGTGGGTATTGCCATTTTTTCAGGTAATCGTACTAGTACCACTACTCAGCATCGCACAGCGATGGTATTACCAATGCATTGAACACTATTGGTGATCTCATCCTTGTTAATCACTAATCGTCTTTAAACACTAGGAATAGTATCAACAATTCTTAGTAGCTAGCATTGGCTAATCATTCACCTCAACTCATCATCAGTACCCACTGCAATTCAACCATCATTAATCTCATCTCTGAAGCATCATACCCAACTTATGCACCATCAGCAGCCATAATCATTGCCGACCACTAATCATTGATGATGGCTCCCTAGGAGCTGATAACAACTGCTCCATGCGACTTGGTGAAACCAAGTGACCCTCGTCCCAGTCAGAGCTTTGAAACGTGGACGATGTGTTCTCTGCACCCAGGGAAAGCACCTCTTCCGAGGCAATGGCCCAGCGGTTTTTTGTTGGGCCGGCAGGGATGATGTGGGTAGCTATTCCTCCAAGTTCATGGGTGATGATAATGAAGCACTGTTACTGGTACTATCAACAAGGAGTTTATACCCAGTGGCTCCATGTATGGCATATTTACCTACATTTGCCTATAAAATGACCCAAATGTAGTTAATATGCTATACATGGAGCATCTGGGATATCAATTAAACAATGAGTGATGAGTACTGTCTATGATAATTGTTTGGCTACTCACCTAAGGTAGACGTTGAAATACCAACTGTTGAGGATGGTGAACTACATAGTGATGAATGCTGCTTCTATATATGGGCACTTGTCGTGATGGCAGATCCTCTTTTCAGCAATGATAAGCCCCTTTCTCTACGTAAAATCAACGCACAATTTGAAAAATAAAACAAAACACTCTTTTCGCTGATGAGTGGTGTGGTTTTGACATCTGAAGGAACCAAGTTTTTTTCGAAGCCGTACTCCACGGTGCCATTGCCACTTTTTGCGGATGTGGCCAGGAAATACGGAGGCCAAAGCGGCGGCGGTCCCACAGGTCTGATGCCAACACGTTTAAAACTTCACGAACAACGATTCCAACTGGTGCTGAGCACGATGAGGTCAGATTCACTTGCAGTCAACCACCATCAACCAACTGTTCAACCAATATCCAAAGTAAAGTACCCTCAAAAAAGAATGGTCTACAATGAATTGAAGTAACCATTCCATCAACCACCGTTGCGTGACCATCCCCTGGCTTCAAGGAGAACGATTCAAAGAACCAGGCCCGCCCCAAGGGGCAGCCAACATGGAGCGCCTCTAAGCCGCGATTGGACCAATCGAAGGAGCCCCACTCGTCGGGATCGCGCACGCCGCAGTTCTCAGTGACGGTGTCGCAGCAGGCGAGGTGCTGAATCCCTGGTGGTTTTAGCCATCTGGGCATGATATACCATGCAGCTTTTAAAGCAGCTCATTAAGAATGATTATATAACAATTGTTCACAATGGTCATTGATATAACACTTGTTAACAATGGTATTTTAGCTTACACTGCATTGGCCAGCATATGAATGAAGCCCTTTGTCAATGGTAAAGAACCAGCTGAATAATATTGCCTGGAATGATTAACCTGCTCATTGTTCAGCAGTTGAACAAGCATAATCTTAATCAACTTAATTGATGGCTGACAAATTGACAACGATTAGCCTGCATATTGATGATTCGAAAATCTTGTTTTCAGCAATTCGTTGCAAACTCAAAAGCATTATTGACCATTGAATGTTTAACAACTGCTTTTTCGGGAGTTGTTTGGTTTTAGTTTTCACCGGTCATCTTTTTTTTGATGGCAATTTGTGTGACCCAGCTCCGCTATGACCCGAAACGTTTCGATCCAGCTCCATCATGACCCGAAACGTTTCGGATGTTCACCTGTTCCCAAGCCTCACAGTTTTTGTTGGTTAACTACTAGTTGTGGCAGGTATAACTATAGTTCAATGGCTGCTGAACTCACTTTCAACCGTTCTGAACCCTTATCATCCAGCTTATGGCCACTATTAACCACTATTAGCCACTACAAGGGTTCACCTATTAGTGGTTGCTAAATATGAATAACCACTAATAACCACTATTAACCATTCTGAACACTTATCAACCACAACTCGGTGAGGCTTCTGATCCAGCTCTTCACACAGCTTCGCGCCAGGTCTCCAAATCCTTCGGCACCACCAGCGCTTTGTCCCACGGGGAGAAGGACTTCCCGCGCGCCTGAGACCCACGACGACACAGGTCCAAGCTCCACGCGGGAGCGGGTCACGACGCAGGGTGGGTTCCCAAGCTGCAAGCAGTTCCAGCGTGTGATATCTATAGAAACCACCCTGAGTTGCACAGGAAATATAATCTAAGAGTTTATAAACATTCCATGTATCTATAGATCCAGTTGCAGCTTGTAAAATCTATGCCTTGAGTTGAAATGATGATATCATCAACTCCAGCTTGTATACAATTAAGTTCGCAAAATCTATGAGTTGAAGTTGATGATATAGATGCATGGAATGAACAAAAATGATAGATCTATAGAATTTAATGACTATAACAATTCATTGAGTTGATGATCCATCATTGAATGACTGGGCCAACGTGTTGTATATGTATATGTATATATAGATACATCGAATGGGTGATTGCACATGATTTGCAAGGTGGTGCCTGCAAACGCTAAAAATTGGTCAATAAGCCAATGAATTATAGTTGTGTCTACCATCACTAGTAACTGCCCTACTGTGGGCGCCACTCCCTTTAAATCTGCTTTCCAGACCTTTTCACCACTTGTTTTGTGTGGGAAATGGCTCTAGCCAAGTTTTGTCATAAGAAACCATTCTTCATCATTCAAACACAAGAATTGGTGAGCATCATTCAAACACAAAAATCCGTGAGCATCACTAGATTTTACCTCCAATGATTGGCTCTAGATCTCTCAGGACCTCTGCATCGACCTCACCGGGGGGTCTTGTTCTCGAACCTTTGTGCCAAAGCCATTCCTGCCCACATATGATGGGTTCTCAAGTCACAGGGGTCCCCTTGTTTTCATCCTTTATACTAGCCATGGATATGAATCAAATAGCCATAAATTTGTGAGGTTCCCTATGTTTAAAAACGCCCATATGTTCATGGCACGTACAGAGAATCCTGCGGAAACCTTAAAGCCGCGGGAGAATGATCGATGAACTCACCTGGGATTTTGGTAGCCAAGGATATTGGCAGCCAAAATTCTGCTGGGATTTTGGTAGCCAAAATTCTGCTGAGATTTTCCGCCCGGGATTTTGGTAGCCAAAATTCAGCTGAAGGCACTGCATGGTTCAAAAGGCCCTGAAGAATCTCAGGTGTAGAGTGAAGGGTAAGGTCACTCCCACTCAGGGCAGATATAACTACCGCTGGTAATTGACCACAATGAACCACTATCAACTCATCATAGCAGTCTATCAACCATTCCCAGAAATGATTGATGGGAAAATCTCCAGGAAAACCCTATATTTGGTAGTCAGAGCAAAGGTTTTCTGTAGATTTTCCCATCAACCAATCCATTGAAAGTTGCTTCAAAAAACCGGCGCGTGCCTGGATTTCAGCATCCGCTTGGACCAGCAACTCCTTCTTAGCCTCATCCTAGGTCAGTGAAGCACATCGCTGCCTACATGTTGGTTGATGGTTCCTTACATCAGGGCAATTCACGATGAAGTGGTTCATTAGTGAAAGGATGATAGTTTGCTAGTGACACGTACTTAATGAATGGCCAATAGTTTGTTAATATTGGATAATTTGAGGCTCGTTGACGTTTCTTTTTCTGACATTACAACCTGTCAGGGAGTAGAACTCGCCAGCTAGACTTGAGGCTTCAACTCTGGAAAAAAAACAGTTGCTTACTTCGCGCTGGTTGGTTCACCAGCGGCTACCCAGTAACCCTGGGCGAACTGTTCTACGTAGATGAGCCATCAAGCAGAGCTAAACCCATCGTGGATAACTCATCGCGAGAGCAAACCCAATGGAAAGGCTGCGAAGATCTTTAGATGACGATTCGTATGGAATCAAAATGGGGCTTTCTCAAGTCAGTTTGGGAACCTCGAAATTATGGATGGTTGGTAACAACCAATGATAGAAAATGTACCAACGATCATGGTTGGTTTATGACTATAAATGGTTAATAAGCTGGATAATCACTGCGGGTGGCATTATCTTAAGTAAGCAACATATTGCTTAATGATTAGCACCAAACATCATTATAAACAAACTAGTCATCAACCGTTCATTATCAACCATGATTACAAACGATTGTTTCTCGTTTCCCATCATAATATATACTGCAACTAAATCATACAGTGCATGTTTACCATTGTTCATCATGATCAGTCATTGGAACCATGGTAAACTGCTGACCAGCATCATCATTCGTAGATCAACCGTGTTGGCCCAAAGATTATAAAAATCCAACGATTAAGTAAATGTAATCACTCTTCACCATCGGTTTGATTAACCACCATTAAGTAATCATATATTAGCCGGTTGACCCATTAGAACTTGGATATTAACCGGTTGAATCATGATTTATCAACCGTTGCTTAACTATTCGCAAAACATGTGCCCCGGTGGTGGAACCATTGAAGGGACCAGCTCAATGATGTTTAATGATGGTTCATGATGGTTAATTAATGATGGTTAATGATGGTTGATGATGGTTGATGATGGTTGATGATGGTTGATGATGGTTGATGATCTACATCATCAATCCTAATCAATCAGCATTAACCATCACTCACGATCAATCATTTACCACAAACTGACATCAACTAACCATCGTTGTCGACCACTACTGTGACATGATTATTATCATAGGCTACCAAAATCTGGGTGAACACGGTCCAATAACAATCTCGGCGAACGGCTTTCATTCGTGGGTGTGATGAACACCAAATGATTATCTTAGATGCAATCAATGGTCCATGTTAGCAATAGTGGGACGGATGTTGGTTTGTTGGCCAGCATCTCAACCAAAAACAAATGATGATCATTATGTTCAACAATGTCGGCTATCATCATGGGGATTGAACTAACAACTAGAGTGACATGAACAACCGTGTCCAGTTGGTGAACATACCTGTAGAAACTCAACCAAGCTGGTTTCATCATCAACCCTGGTAACCAGCATGAGCCATCCTATGCTCTATGAATGTTGGCTATCATCCCGTTTAATTGGTCAATGCATATAGATATATATATATTATATATATATATATATCATGTTGGTCATGACCTGTATAATTCGACATGTGTGTCTAATCTACTTAAGTACATACAGTATAGACAAATACGAATCTATGTGTATAGCTTTATCCTTTATGTCCTCTGAATGTTAGTCATCATTCCTATCATGCTGGTGAAAACCAATATCGTCATCTCATACAACTCTTGTGATCCACATCATCAACATTCATTAACTATATGAACTCAGCGTTCACCAAAATTGACCATCATGAATCATTGTTAGCAATGGCCGCCTTACCGGGTGCTTGCCCTTCATGATTTCCATCAACTACCATTTGGTGAACAGCCACTCCTGGTAGCTCCTGGCCTCGCTCCTGGATACCCCTGGCTCCTGGCCTCCCTGCCAACCACCAGCCAGGTAAGTCATGTAGCCTAAAACCACGAGTAAATAATGATTAACAACGAATGAGAAGGGTCATAATGGTAAACTGGGAAATGAACCTAATGGTTCAACAATGATCACCTGGTGGTTAGAGAATGGTTCATAATGGTTCAGAAAACCCTATAAGGCCGCTGCACTAACACCAGCCATGGTTAGCACCAGGAGCTTCTGATGCCCAGGAACTTCCGGGGCTTTCCAGCTGCAGTTCAAGTCCACTGAGACGTTTTCCAGTTTGCCGGGGCCAATACCTGGTGCTTTCTCAGTCGTAGGGGAACCGAAAGTTATGGTTGGTTTAGCCATGGTTAACAATGGTGATTGACAAGGGAATACTGTAACTACCAACAATAGAAGATGTAGCAACTATATCCAACGATCATCGCTGCTATATGACTAGAAATGATTGATCAACTGTATGACTTGGAGACAGCTCCATTTTGAGACCTCACTGCTGACGCTGGGGTGCTGACAACTGGACTGGATGTGCAGCACGTCGAGAAGGTGAGTTTCTTGGGATTTAATCATGGTAAGAAGTTCTATATAAGCTAGCATGGTTACATCCCAAGGTTGCCATGGTTGGATAGAACCAAAAAATATTACTATATAGATGTATATAAATATAAGCTACCTTGGGATTGTGCTACCACGATTATAAATTCTGCAAGGTGGCTTATATTTATATAGTCATGGTTGGCTACCAAGTTACTGACTGGGGATGCACATCCAGGTAGTTGGTTAACCATTGCTGTTGGTGATTATCCCCTGTTATCAACCATTATTAACCAGTATCAACCTGGATGAAATGGTGGTTGAATAGCTGTTAATAACCGTTGAACAATGGTCAACTGGTGGTTCGATGATGATCAAGAGGCTGGTTAATGCCTCTTGTCTTTTGGTTGTATTCCCAGTAGTAGTCCCCGGAATGAATACTGATCTACTAAGTTGTAATATCTCCTCTCTCCATCGTCGCATATGACTTGACCCATCCCTTTCCTATGGTTTGCGTCATGACTTGACGGCTCATCTCGGTGGTAGATGCCCCGGTAACTCAGTGAGCAGCTGGGTCCCGCTACGAACCACCCCAGGTTCAGCCCGTGGCTCCTTGGTGCAGCCAGCCCTGACCAATGTTGGGATCTTCATTTCCCAACGGTGGTGATCTTTGAGAACTCGATCCCTGCCATTCTTATAACGTGTTAACTAATTAATGGTCGCTTAATGATGGTTGATGATGACTAATTAAGGTCGGTTACTGTATTAAGTATTAACTCACAATCATTAGTCAACTGTAACCGACCTTAATCATTAATTGACATTCATTTCGGCAATCATTACGCAGCCTTAGCCTTAACATTCAGTCACCTCAACCATCACTAACCTGCTACTAAGAATCACTAACGGCTACTAGCTAACCTCAACCAATATCAAGGAACCTGCGCCAAAAATATAACCATTATTGACCCTTATAGCCACTATCAATCACCATCAATCACTATTGACCACTATTAACCACTACTAACCATTCACTAACCTTATCCAATATAAAGGAACCTTAGCCACCACTTAACTACCATCATTCACCATGTTTCCAATGTCTTTCAGTGACCTCCGCGCCAAGGTGCGTGGGTGCTCATTGTCCAGGAGCCTCGGCCAAGCGGCAGACCAGTTTCTGGTGTCCCGAAATGCCATTCGGTGCGCCGAAGCACTAGGAGTTATAGCAGGTAGTTTGGTTACATATTATAACTGGGAGTTATAACTGGTAGTTGTATAAATATAGTTGTTTTATAGTAGTTATAACTGGTAGTTTGATATAACATATTGAAAGTTAAACTGCCTGGTAGTTATAGCACAAAACTCATACCAGTAGTAGCAGTTTGGTTTTTAACTAGAAGTTGTACTAGGTATTGATAGCTGAAAGGCATTCTCCTGGTGGTTTGTGATAACCCAGCAAAAACCAGGTAGTTTTCATCGTAGCAAACATGGTCGCATGCTGTGATTGGCTATCAACCTCATTAGCTATCACTTATTAATCGGTTATGCATCACTTGTTATTCACTTATTAATCACTTGTTAATCACTTAGTACTCAGTCAGTAATCACCTCATGAGCTATGAAACCTTGCCGCAGGTTGTTATTGAATCATGACTTATTTAATTGATGCCAATCATCATTATCTAACTACTAAAGAAACCCCTTCAACCAATGTGAGCCGTGGTTCATTCCGCTATGAATGCCCATTATTCATCGTTCTGTAAGAAACCCTTCCAAATGTTTTAATTGATCAACCGCCACTGATTAACCCACTGTAATAACCAATGAACCAAATGAATCAACACCCCGGACCCTTCCCAGGACCAACCATCATTCAACCCTACCTTCCCTCTGATTCTTGGCAATCGCCATTACTCATTACGGAACCCCGCCACCAACCATAAACATCAACGCCGTTTTATCGCAACGAATCAATGCGGGTTTAAGCACTCAATCAAGCATTAAAATTAGTGTTGATGAGGGGATTCTGCTTGTCCCATATGGGTTTGTCCAACGTCATGGTGTACCCCCAAGTTACCTGTTGTTTCCCCATTGGTCATGTTTTTTCTTGGAGGCTTAGTAGATACCACCATGACCAACCCATCGTTATTGTTGAGCAGTTTGTCCAAGCTGACTGACCTTGCTGATTGTTGTTTACTACCCCCTATCGGTCAACCATCAGCAATGCACTAAAAATGAACATTGTCAACAATCGTCAGTTCACAAACATAGCCATCGGTGTTCATCATTATTAAGCCGCATTGAACCATGATCAGGGAAGGTTCATCATCATGCCATTGATGACCCCTTGTTCTTGGTGATTATAAACCTTACCAATCACTTGTTTTGGGTAGTAGTTGTTGTTGGTAAGAACTTGTTTTGGTAGGTGTAAACGATCAGCCATCATTGTTCACATGGCTTCACCAGCACCAGTCAGCCATCGTTTCATATGCTTTCACCATCCCTTTCAGCAGCTTCTAAACCTGATCTCGCCATGGGCACCACTAGAAGTAGCACAATCAAGCGCCGATTTGTTACAGTTTCTCAAAATAGGGAACTGACCATCACCTCATCATCAGTCTTGAGCGTCTGAAAATATCGCTTACTCACCATCAAATAACCACCATTGGACCATCATGAACCATGTATAAGATTCATATTCACCCTTCCTCACATTCATCACCTGTCACCAGCACAATTGACCATGGCCATCAACTGAAACTTGCATGGTTCACCCTTAATTCGCCGACCATCACTTATCACTCCAATCCAATCAACTGATGCTTGGTAAACCATCCACAAAAACGACCCCCAAAGTCCTATGTAACCACCCTGAACCGCCCCAAGCACCGCCATGATCGCAACGGCACCGGTGGCTGGCGCCATCCACCAAGGCGCAGCCCCGGCGTCCCGCGGCGCTTCCGCTCCCAGGTGTCTTTGACGAGGGCCATGAGCTCCGCGACGCCCGCGGGGTGCGAATACGGCGGGAAGGAGTGCAGGTAGGGCCCCGAGATGGGAACGTCGCCTGGCACGGAGACCGCAACGGTGAGCCGCGCAACGGTTGGGACCGGACCGGACCCACCTAAGCGGTGGGTGAATCAGCCGGTGGATCAGTGGTGGTTGATGGTTGATGGTTAGCAAGGGTGAAAATCGTGTGGTCAGTACTGAGTATGGTTGATGATGGTGATTATGGTTAACGGTTGATGGGTGAACCAGTTGATTGTGATGGCTGATGCATGATTGAGTGATGGTGAATTGAACGTAGACGTTGATGGCACAGGTTATCCTCTCGGATTCATGGCCAGGAAGATTGCAACGATACTGAACCACATCAAGGAGTATCCCCAAGCAGTGTTGCAGGGCGGCTTTGGTCAGACCAAAGAAAGACACCTGCCCTAAGCCCCAAGGAGTCTATGAACCTCCGGAGGACGCTGGTTTTGGGGGGTTCCGCGGCAAGAGACGGCCCCTTTTATCCCGGGAATCACCCTGCTGCCCATTGCGGCATACAAATTGTGTTGCTTGCATACATTCCATTCATGCTGCAAATTCAAACCTCCGGATGTAATTAGCCCTCCTCTTTTGTTCACATCCCGAAGCCATGAACAGAATGCTGTGATGCCAATATTCGTCATGGCACCTTGCAACTTGGGGCGGCAGAAGCTCCCATCCCTCCCTCGAAGCTGTGCAATGAAAACCAAGTCATCTGGGTCCCTGCCTGGCTTTTCCTTCAGGAACTTCGGGTTGATATCTGCGCCATAAACTTGTAGATTCATCACTTCCTCTTCCTGGGAGCGATTCGTCCCTGCAATGGAAAGATTCTGGAAGATATTTTGTGATTCTAGTAGTATATCCAATCCTCAAGAAACCATCACTTTAGCCATAATGATAGCTGGTGATATTTCATATATTTTTTTTGCCAATCACCAAATTGTCGTTTTACTTGTCTAGTCGAGCCCGCAATCGTGAAGTCTGGGAAAACGTGGGATTATCCCCACCATGAATCAATCGGTGCTTGTTTCTGACACCAAGAAAAAGAGGCACATCCTCAATTTGGTAGTTTCTCAAAATAGGGGACCCCCCAAATCATCCAATAGTAGTCATTTATAGCAATGAACCAACCATTGTTGGGGTACCCCCATTTTGAGAAACCACCAAATAGGGAACTAGCCATCACCTACTCATCGGTCTTAAGAGTCCTAAACCATGGCTTACTAACCATCAAATAACCACCATTGGACCATCATGAACCATGTATAAGATTCATATTCACCCTTCCTCACACAATTGACCATGGCCATCAACTGAAACTTGCATGGTTATCAATTGACCAGCACAATTGACCATGGCCATCAACTGAAACTTGCATGGTTATCAATTGACCAGCACAATTGACCATGGCCATCAACTGAAACTTGCATGGTTATCAATTGACCAGCACAATTGACCATGGCCATCAACTGAAACTTGCATGGTTATGCATGGTTCACCCTTAATTCGCCGACCATCACTTATCACTCCAATCCAATCAACTGATGGTAAATTTTCCTGCGAGCTGCAACACCCTGGCGCAGCGAATCGGGCCAGTGAAACATCTCATCTTCGCGCTTCATGATCCAATTCACAAACTTCTCCTTCTGCCGCTGCTTCACCTGCCAACCACCCACGTTGCAGAGCCTCGGATTTGGGGTGGCTGGTGACACTTGAGATTGTTCAGGATCATGTTAAGTATCCCTATCTTAACTAAGAACTGTAAGGACTACCACTAATTAACAATTGCAATATCTGACCACTATTGACCAGGTTTCATCCAATCATTGAGAGCTCCTGTTAACGACCAATCAGTATAGGTCATCAATAGCCACTATAGTCGCCGTTCATTGATCGATAGCCATTGTCAACCGTTGCCATGTGATCAGGACCGTGGATTGCCAACAATCACCAAACCCATAGACGCCCCACGTGGCCACCGTTGTAACGGTTGACGCCTCCTCGTATTCGGTGCTGTTGGCAGTGTGAGGCAGAAAGTTCAACATGATGACCAAGTTCTGGTACAAGTCGACGCCGAAGGACATACCTGGGGGTTTCTCAAGTCATAGGGAACACCCAAACTGTTTGGTTTATTCCTACAAAAGGTCAATAATACAAATGATGTGCGGGGTCCCTATTTTTGAGAAAGCACCCTTTGGGTGATCCAATGCAGACAGGCAAGTCCTCCTGAAACTGGACACCGGCAATCAAAATCGAAGAAACTTCGGGAGTCTTCAGATTTCAGACCTTCGCCAGTTTACTTCACAGACTGGCAAATGCACAGCAATGAGATTCTACAGTAAAATCTGTGTTGCGAAGTTGAACATCTGACGTCGTTTCATACACTCACCAATAAGTCTTTGGGGCGCTGGCACCTGGTAGAGCCAAAGAAAGAGGGGACTCTTCTCCCAGCTGGTGCTTTCTGAATCATCAAGCATTAAGCCAGCATTAACCATTGGTAGTACACACATATACCCAAGTAATTCAGCAAAACCCACCTGAACCCACCTAGGTTATGAAATTTAGCATTGACCATCAATGAATTTACCACCTACTAATGAACAAGGCTCCATGAATGAAAGATTACTGATCATCAATTAGGCATTGATGAACCGCAATGATCGAGTGGTCAATCTTGGAAACATTAATCAACCATAGGACCATAGTCATCAAGTGGTTTACCATCAATTTACCAATCACTTAAGCATCGTATGCCATCAATGACCATCAACTATCAATTCACCATTGTAAACCACGACCAAAATCCTCAAATTCACCATCAATTCACCCGTAAACCATCAACTACTCATTATTCACCGTTGTTGACCGTTAAAAACACCATCTAACCATCAAATTCACCCAGCAATTCATGATGGCTAGTCAATTCCTCATCATTTAACATTGTCAACCATTTGGTGGTTTCTCAAAATGAGGTTACCCCCTAAGCATCCAATATTAACCATTGATAGTAATTTTGACCAACCATTTTGGGGTCCCCCATTTTGAGAAACCCCCATTGATACACCATTCTTAAGCCTCACACTTCGGTCTCAAGCGCAGCGCGAGAGGCGCACTGGATGCTCATGGCGCATTTTATGCGCTCCATAGGACACCATGCTCAACCATTTATTACATCTACTGTACACCATCATTACATCATTGTTGACCATTAGACCATTCTTAACCAGCATTTCCTAACCATTAACTCACCATCACTAAGCCACCCCCGTGAACCCCCCACCTGCCCCCCTTCCACCATGGCACGCAGCTCTTGCAGCATCCGATTTCGCAGTTCCGTGGCGCGTTGCCAGGCCGCGTTCACCACCCAAATGATGCGGTCGATGCGGAAGCCGCGCTTCGCGCGCGCGCGGAGGCTCTGCATCGTCTGCTTCCAGAGCCTGGGGTGCGGTACGTGGTGGTGCCGGGGATGAGCAGCCAAGGAGGGTTGATTCAGTGGGTAGTGGTGCTAATTCAGAAGCATATTGTGGTTGAATACTGGTGAAATGGTGGTTAAATACTGGCGAAATGGTGGTTGAATGATGGTTAATGGATGTGGTAGAATGGCTTAGCAAGCAACTCATAACAGAAAGGATACTTGGATGTGCCATGTCCCGGAATTGTAAGTGGTAACATTTACCATGGTTAAAGCTGTTGTACGCTTTACCTTGTAGGGTTTATAACCATGGTGAGCCTTTCTACGGAACTAACCCCAACTGCACATCTAAGTTGGGTGGTTTTGGGTGGTGTTGTTGATTGATGTTGGTGGTGATGTTGGAATCGCTATGGATTGCGCTCTTGTTGAAAGTCAACTGCTGACAAAACTGCCAAGTAGTGTGGCTGTTTCCTTGCCAACTCATTTTGTGGTTTCTCCAGATAGGGGTACCCCCAGGTATTATCCTTTTTATGAACCAGTGATAAACCAACCATTTTGTGGGTCCCTTATGACTTGAGAAACCCTCATTAGTTTAAAGTCATCAACTCACCTCAGAAAATCACGATCATCAAGATCCAGCTCGGAAACTTAAGATCATGAACTCTCATCATCCAGGCTTTTGTCAGAATGATGGTCTATTGCATTCAATAAGTATAGTGATTGATGCTGGTGACACAACTAACCATCAACTCTCATCATCCAGGCCGGCGCGAGCTCAGAAACTGGCTGTCGTGACTTGCCCCTCGGGTATCTCCTCTGCCAGGAGTATCAATCCATTCGATCTTTGGCTGCAGGCGGTTGTCGCTGAAGGCATGCGCTTGAACGCGATGAACATCGCCTCGGGGAAGGCCAAAAAATGTGTGCCAAAGTGAGTTAAGAATGGTCAATGAATGGTTCATTACTAGCACACATGAATGGTCAATCAATGGTCATGCTAGATGATTAGCTATCTTCATTACTAGCAGTGGTTCATGTTAACCGCTATTGTGTTGGTCAATGAATGGTTCATTACTGCATTACTGGTAAAGTGAGGGTTATTAGGTGATGAATGGTTGGTCAATGAATGGTGAATGACGGCTTAGTTGATGCTTAGTTGATGCTTAGTTGATGGTTAATTGATGGTTATTTGATGGTTATTTGATGCTTGTTCGATGGATAATCAATGATGGTTAAAGAATCGTCAAGTAGTCAAGTAGTTCCTCATAAATGGTTGACTAATGGTCACTTCACGATCTTCCATTTGTTTCCTAGTGGCTAATGATGCTTTATCACTAGAGACTAAAACGGATGAATGGTCACCCCGTCAATTGTGGTCAACGAGTGGTCAAAAAGATTGATCGCACTTTATTATGAGTAATATTGGTGAATATTCATCGTTGATGGTTTGTCAAAAGTTGGATGGTTTGTCAATAGTGCTTAAGAATGGTTGCCGTAATGAAGGTTCATCACTAGTGGTTGATTGTCGGCAATGATGGTTGACATTGTGTTTCTGGTTCATCATCATATCATAGCAATTTCTAGGGCTTCACGATACAATTACCAATATCATCATCATGCTTAACCATGATGGTGTTACCTGGCTATGGGTCAATATTAGCCAACCAATAATGCGGGATAATAACCCACAAAACTTTAGGGAAACAATGGTTAATGATAGGGGAACCAGGGGGACTAAGGGTGAACTGACCCACAGCCACCTACAGCAAGGTGGGCCCCTAACCAGCTACAAGTTATGGTAGTAACTACCAGCTAACCAGGGTAACTACCAGTTATGGTAGTTATAACTATAGCTAAATGGCCTTATAAACCAAGTTATAACTGGGGGGGGGCCCACCTTGTAGCTGCACGAGTTTGCACGATATCTGGTGGATATCAATTTGCTGGATCAACTATCTTGTAAATATCCAAGAAAGAGCAAATTGGCTGTTTGATAGTTGATCCAGCAAATTGTAAATCATATTGATAGTTATCATATTGGCTTATCTTGTAAATATCGGCTTATCTGCAAAAATGACCCTGAACAGCAATTGCTAGGGCTTCATCATATCACGTAATCGCTGGTAAGAGAAGGCGAGTTCGCATGGGGCTCAACTGCTGGAAAATCTAGTGGATGTCGGAATTGATAAAGCTAAATGCCTCCAAAAATCATTGTCAACAACGCGGTCCACAATTTACCCACTCGGATCCATTCTTGACCAACGATGGTTAATGATGGTTGGGTCGACGGTTCATGCCAAAGGTCTTCCAAGAAAGCAATGGTAACGAGACTAGGCTGTCATGAACCCAGCTGCAGAGCCACTCCGCACATGAAAGCTGATCAGGTCGACTCGAAAGTGCTGCAACTTTAAGTTGAGAATAAATGATGGATTTATTATTAATTGAATGGTGATTAGTAAATCCATCATCGGATGTATTAATGATGTATTATTAATGGATTTAATCAGAATGAATAAATGGTGATTAGTGATGGACGATGTTTGATGAAAGATGAATTTGCTGATCTGAGAATAAATCATCACCATCGTGAACCACCATTCAAGCTTACGACCAGTTCACCATTTCTCTGCGCCAGCAGTCAAGTCGCTTGTATGCGACTCCATGCTGTCACTGCTTTGGCACTCTTCGAGCTTGCCCGTCATCCAACCTCTGGTTGGCTGTGGCAAGCGATCATGTTCGATAACCTCCCACAACCTATCGTGCCGGCGGAGTCCCACAATGTAAAGGGCCATGATTTCTGACGCATTTGTTGGGGACACCACTAATGGTATCCTTGGATACCTATGGTGGAGCATAGCACGCCAACTAGTGATAGATGCAGCCGTGCGCCGTGAGCTATGTGTTTGTAAGATGTTGCCCCTGTAAAGTCACCTCTGACCTGCATGGTCACCAACGGCTTTACCCAGCTCGCCATTTGTCCAAACCATCCTGATGTAGATGCCTTCATATCAGCCATTGGACCATCCCCAATGGATATCATCGAGTGATCTACTCCAGGAAGGTTGTACACATACATGCTGGGATAGATGCTGACTATTCCATCCATGTTTAAGATATGATTGACCAGTGATTGATAGAAATGGCCTGAATATAATATGTATATACAAATATACATATATATAATATATATGTATATATATATATATTTATTTATTTATCTATTTATTTTATAAATATGTGTGTGTGTGTGTGTATGTGTCCGTCTGTGTGGAGACTTTATCAGTGTGCTCTGTTCCAAAAGCTACGGGAGAGTACCCCGAAACCACCTAAAATTGATAACTCTACAAAAAACACACCCATTTGCAAGAGAGACACACCATTGAAATTTGATGGGTCAACTGGGGGTAACATTGAACCACCGGTTTAAAAGTATGATTGTTTGTCAATTTGGAGGCCCCCCACAAATCCAATTTACTATCCTGACGTACCCACGTGATTCTGTTATGATCGCGGGCAGTCTACAATGAGTTGTGTAAATCCCTTGCGCAGAGTTACAATGAACACAAACCATGACAAAACAACTGACTAGCCATTTAGGTTCCAATTTGCTTCTTGGCAGCATCAATTTGACAACTATTCCAATGATTACTGGCCATAGTGAACCATTATGAACCACTAGTTGTCATAACTAGCAACATTTAACCACCATCAACTATATAAGTACTTTTTACCATGATTCACCGCTATTGAACATTCACCATGTTCAATGGACGAGCAGCGACAAAGTTCCGACTTTCCCGTGCCGGTGACGCCGATAGTGAGGAAGGTCACACGCCTAGGCAGGCAGTGGCGCGGTAGCAAGGCATGCTGCGGAGATGGGATCCATTGGTTGGTGGTGGTTGGTACAGGGTTGTGTATGGTTCGTGACGGTTGCATATGGTTCATGCGGCTAATGATGGTTAATTAACGATGGTGGATGTGGGTTCTTATGTTTGTTTATTTATCAGCCAAATGAGGTATGTTTTTGATTAATAAATTTGGTCCTTGGAAACCAAATGCAGCCAATGACTCATATATCATCACGGTTTTCAACCATTATATACTGATGCTTGCCAATGGCTCGTATATCATCTAATCATGGTTGATGATGATCAAGTATGGCTACTGATAATTACCAATGGTGAGTAATACTCGGGTCAACGTATTATGATCAATATGTGATGAACCATCCTGGTTTCTACCATGGTTGATCTGGTTGACCATCGTGGTAAACAATCATGATTGAGCTCTCACGGCTATCTCATGATCAACATATTCTCGGTCACTGTTGACAACAGTTGATCAATTGTTAGTGATAATGAATACAGTGCAGTTGGTAATGGTTACTGGTTCATCTATGGTTAGTATATTGTAAAGCACAGAAAGGCAAATAAACGCTTCGGTTCAGAATGGCGAATAATAATACCGGTTGACATTTGCCATGGACAACTAGTGGTCAATACGGATCATGGCTGAAAGAACACCTCAAGTTCAAAATTGGCTAATACTCACCACTCACTTGTATTGAAGTGAAGTGGTACAAAATGTTCATGACAGTTGATAAAGGTTGATCATGGTTACGTGTGAAAGGTAGTGGTTAATATGTAACACTTTTAGTGAACACTGGTGAATAATGTGAAATAGTGGTTGAAAGCGGTTGATCATGGTAAATAATGATTGCTAAAATAATGGCAATGATTGCCAATGAGAGTCCGTGTTGGTGAATAATGGCTGAGACTGGTCATATAATTATGTTGTTTTAAATTGCTTCCGATTCTTCTCATAGAGGCTGCCCGTTGGTCGATGCCGAAGCAAGATTTCCTTTGGCCCAGCATTTGATTGGTGGCTACTCATCATTCACTCGATCTACAGTTACAAAGCATCTGTAAGCTTTGGATGGTCACACTCCCAGCACGATGTTGTTGGAAGAACCAAGACACTCTTCTATGACCAACATCTCAATATCCCAGCAGATTCCCCAACTTACAACCTGGAACT
Organism: Symbiodinium kawagutii; assembly: GCA_009767595.1. Classification (NCBI taxonomy): domain Eukaryota; class Dinophyceae; order Suessiales; family Symbiodiniaceae; genus Symbiodinium; species Symbiodinium kawagutii. The sequence goes on from VSDK01013998.1 coordinate 59,232, forward strand.
CCCAACATGGCTCATGATGATGAGATCAGCAACCTTATGGTGTCTGCCCTTTTGTATAGCTTACTCTTTATCATCTTCAGAATCATTTGAAAGGGAAATACTGCAAAATGGCTCATAAGTACCCAAAGTCAGCCATTCGGAGCATCAATATCAGCTGTGAGTCAAAATCCATGTGCCCCCGGCTGTTCACATCCCAGAAATCTCAAAAAGGTTGTTGGGATGTTCGCCTAACCGTTTATTCTTGGTTGATATTGACCCACATTCATCTTCAACTACTGCTGACTATTATCCTCATCAGTGCTGTTTATTTACTAGCAACCGCATCAACTTAGGATTGCTACCCATCCATATCCACCATCAATATCCATGTACCCCCAAGCTGTTCCCCATCCTACAGTATCTGGTTGGTGGCTTGAAGCCCTATGAAAAATGAGTCAACCAACCATTTGTTAATAGTTCCTAGTGAAAGCAAAAAATGTCAATAAAACCGCCAACCAGGTAGCTGTTTAACCATCATTGTTGCTTATCATTCCCTGCTATTAACCATTACTAGCCATTACCAACCATGGAAAATATGTTTGAAACCTGAAAGTGAAACCATTACCAACCATTACTAGACATTACCAACCATTACCAACCATTACTATTACCAACCATTACTAGCCATCACTACCCAAGCATAGAAAATCCACTCGAACCGTTCGGGACCTTCACCGTGCCATCGGTGCACCGCTGCTCGCCATCGCCAGGAGGCTCCGAGTCCAAGACGAGGCTGTCGGGTGGGTGGTTCCAATAGGCCCGGCGAAGCAGCTGATTCCTCGCGATGGAGAAGCCTACCGAGGTGGGCCCTGCAAGGTGAGCTAAGTTGGCTTCAGAACTACGGGAAGTACTACTGCCTGGTGCTTTCCAACAGTTGAACTACTTTTGGTTGGTAGTTTTAGTTACTGTACCACCAACTACTAATGTAGTAAAACTACTAATGTACCATCCAAACATTAGTTTGGTTGTTTAATAGTACTACTAGTTCATATTAGTCGACTAGCCATTTGTTAACAATTCCTAGGGAACACAAAATGTTTAAAACTACCGACCAAACTAGCTATGATAGACACAACTATAGTGAAAAGGTTTCTTAGCCCACTTATAACTGGGGGGTGCCCCACTTTGTGCCGCTTTGCTACAGGCAGGGAATAAATGTTATGAACCATGATAAATGCTGACAACACTTATAACCTGGCGGTTTCCTTATTGTTAAATGTGAAAAGCCACCAGTTAAGTGTTTGAGACCACCCACCAGTTCTATCCCAACATCTTCCAACCACCAAGCGGCAACACGGCCTGACCACCACTTGAGTACGCCAAGAAGCCGCGAATCCGTGGCTTTCTCCAACTTCGCCAGGTTCTGTGTCAGCTCAGCTTGGGACGACGTCTCTTGGTTCGCATCCTGGGACCCCACGCGCGACGCGCGACACAGTGGTCAGCGGTAAGCTCTGGGAAGCGACAGTGGTAGCCTCCAGTTATAAGTGGGTTGAGATTCGACGTTTTAGAAGCTAGTTGTATCTACCTCAACTGGTAGTTACCATAGTTCTGTTCGCCAAGTTAGCCAAGAAGGGGTTAGCACTCTGTAATGGTCAATAATGTGTGTAATTAGTCATAATGTTTGGCACGACTGGTGGTGAAGTCAATGAACATAATGTTAGATCCACATTGAGAAAACCCATATATTTGGGATAAATCACTAGCTAAGGCGAACTGGGGGTCGTTGATTAATATGGATCTGCTTTCATTTACAAGGGAAACAAGCTGATAGATACTCACAGCTACCAGGTTCACTCTTTGCCTACTTTGTAGTCATAGTAGGTCTGTTCACAATAGATAATCTAACGCGCTGACGTTTGCTGGAAATGCTAATATTCTTCCAACAAGCAATATCATGGAATAAATCACTGATAATGTTGGTAGCCGTTGATGGAAATCATCGATGTATTTATGCAAATGACAGGAAATGACATAGAGAACTGACAACAGTGGAGAAACCGCACAGTAGTATCATCGACGGTGAAGCAAGCGAGACTATTTTGAGGGCAACAGCACTGATAATTCAAATCGCGACTGGTCCATCAGCAACAACAACAAAACATCATAGACCTGCCATAAATTGAGTCATTGGTCAATATTCCATTTCACAGGTGATAGCAGCTATCTATCCGCTGTACAGCTTATGAACTGGTACAGTAACCAAGGCCGCCCTGAGTCTGCCATGGCCACAATGCCCTGGTTGCAACTAATGGTGACACCCTGTTTCAGCGGTTATAAGGGCTTCATTGACCATTGAGTGCCTTGGGCCATTAGCATCTGCTGTATAACCGTTAGCTTAATGGATTAAAAGGTACTGAAAGGATGTCTCCATTATATAACGTAACGATAAGATGGTGGTTTCTCAAAATAGGCTTCCCCCAAAACTTCATCCAGTTTCTGAACCATTTATCGCAATAAACCAACCATAACTTGGGGGTCCCCCTCTGTTGAGAAATGCTCATATACAGGCTATCTGCTTTAAACCATGATTCTAAATATGAGCAATATGGTTTCATGATTCTACATAACCATTAAGATCCATGCTATAATCATTAATTCTACAACCATTAAGATTCATTACATTAAATCCTTCAAATCTGCTCCAGTCGTCGCCTCCAACTTCCAGTGCAACCGAACCCCCACAGGGACGGCGCTACCCCACGGCTTTCCGTCGCCGAGCATCGATGCGGCCCTGCAACTCCGAGATCTCCGAGAGCAACGCCTTCAGCCGTTCCTCGATGGTGAAGACACGCACCGACACCTGCGGCTATGCGGTGCCGGGACCAAGGGAAGGACCCGCCTGGTACAACTGTGCCAGCGTTGGAAATGCCAGAAAGCGCTATATCTGGTGGGCCGTCATGAACCATTGGGTGAGTATCATTGTGATGAAGATATTATCATGGTCCATGGCATGGTTCATGACTCACCATAATATCTGCATGAAGCAATATATTCCGTGGTGGTGTATCATGATTGGTCATCATTAGCCCCGTTGGTCATATGGTAAACCATTTTAGCTGATTACCTATGGTTAGTGATGACCTCTTTTGAGAATTACTATATGACCCATTTTGGGTTAATTGTTTCCTATGGTTAATAATGACCTACGCTTGATGACCTATGATTTCCTATGCGTAGGTTATTTATTGCCCACAGCCAGCACCGTGATGAATCATTCATTGGCGGCTTCAGGGAAGAACCATTTTGAAAGAATAAGAGTCTAGCGAGGTGTTTCGGTAGTTCTTCATTGGTTTCAAAGCGCCGACGACAATGCTCCAAATACTTGGTTGCACTGGATAGTTGGGGTTCGTTTCTGGAAATCCTCGTGCCAACGAAGCACCATCCTCAGCTTTCTGGGAAACTAACCTGGAAACATTCATCATAGCTGGTTTATATAACTATTGAAAATGAAGATTTTCAACTTCCAGGGGATTGTATCCAAGAGCAACTATGATCAACTACTGTTTCGGTCAGTGGCGACTCCTTGTAGCTCCTGGCACCGCTTCCCCTTTCAAGGGATAGCATTGGATACCCCTGGCTTCCAAGCGCTCGCTCCCAACCAAAAGCCGGTGTCACCACAGTTGGTGCCGCCAACTCCCCTGGCGGTTC